>VZTI01000839.1:1793928-1938224 GCA_013397865.1 Struthidea cinerea
TTTTGGCTGGAAAAAAAATTTTAATTTTTTTTTTTTTTTTTTTTTTTTTAATCTTTTAACAGGCAAAAAAATGATCAGTCTGAACATTCAGTCTATCACAACTTACAAGACAATTTCTAATGTCATTGGATATTTAAAAGGAGCTGTATTTCCTGGTAAGTATCCCTTTGTCATTTGTATTGATTATTTGTTTCACGATGGCTGGGAGTCATAGCTGGGATCAGGATGCTATTTTGCCAGATAATTCATTAATACAGAGGAAGGAAAAAGACTTTTTTGTAGTCATTTTGTCATTTATGACAGGACAGAACATGAGGGTTAAACAAAGAATGAGCTGAAGGGGATATTGTAGTTACAAAAAGCATATTTTTACACAAGCAGCAGGCGTTGCACCACAGAGAGTATCAGTAGTTTGTACCAAGTAACTGTGCTATGGTTTTAATTTTAATATGGTTTTAACACTTGCTGCTGCCTTATTTTGTGTTTCAGTCGTGCTTTAAGCCAGTTTTATACAATTCTATGAATAATAATTACTGTTCTCTCTGTCTGGTAATTGAACAATAAGACTCTTAAGTGCAACTGGGACATAGAGCACAACACGCCTCTGTCCTTTGATGCTGTACATAGATAATGTTATAATCAGGATATCATGAGATCATTTTGAGATTATTTTGTTAGTAAGTGAATTTACAAAAAGGTGAAGGGTTTCTGCAACGTGAATGAATACTGGTTACTTACATAGTGCAGACAGTTCCTGGTGTGCAGATGATCATGGAAGCATCATCACGCTTGCACTGATACTATTTTATTAGGTTATGAAGAAAGAATGGTAATTTATTTACAGTCCCTTAGGAGATGGGCCAGTCATTTCATATTTTAAGTAATGGAATGAAGGAGGTGGAGAAAATTTCGTTCCTGTTGGTGAAATAACGACTCAGTTTTGTGTGTGCAGAACACTGTACTTCTCACCAAAATCTTTGTTTAAAGCAACAGAGAAAACAATTAGCACAGTGAATTTAATTTCTAGGAAGGATTTAATTTCCTTCCTGAATTTGAAGTTACCAGTCTGCTGTTATTAATGTTTTGCAAATAGCTGTCATGGAATTGGAAAGGCAGACAGTGCCATGTTTAGACATTCTGTCTGCTGAATTCTGAAACAGAGGCAAGAGAAATAATAATAAGTGTGCTTCAGTTTCTGTTTAACAAGTCTTCTATCTTCTCTATACCTGAACTTTTCATCTTATTACTACATTTTTAATCAGAAACTAATTTTGGAAGGTTTGCCAATAATTTACGAATGTAAGGATGTATAAATAGGTGAAGTCGGTGGCGGTACCCAGATGGCAACAGTTTGTCTCATGGATGTCTGGCTCAACAAGGGCCATAACAACTGTCTTCTAGTACGGGCCCGAGTTAAATGTCTAATGCACTGTAATATTTTGTACAGAACCAATGTTAAACCTTTGTTTCTTTCTCTACTCGTCCTGCTTGACACTACAGTCATTCCTCCTCAACCGCTTTGAATCTTGATATTTTCATGGCATTGGTCCTCTGTCATTTTGATGGGGTTTTGCTAGTTTCATACGCATGAAATACTCTTTATGTCCACAGAAGTGCAGAAAGAAGGCAAAATTTATCTTTAATGCTTAATGAAACACTGCAGAGCGTCACCAAGGGTGGAATTTATTTCTTTTTGCTTAAAGACCACCTAGCACACACAGACAAGCACATCTCTGTAATGGTGACCTTAGCTGCCGTTTGCTCTGAGGAGTAAGAACGAGCATCTGAAATGTAACTATGTTAAAATATTTAGGAGTAGATGAAATGTGATAGTTGGTAGCATTTTAAAACCCAAAAAACACAACAATGATTTTCTATTGGACATAGTTAAAAATGGGATGTATAACAAGAAAAGACAGGATAAAGAGACTCTTTTTAATGATAAATCCCTGTTGTCCAGCCCATCACTACCCTGAACACTATCCTGTCTTATCACCTTCAAGGATATCTGATGGATATTTTTCCTCTATCTCTAGTCCTTTCTCTTTTTGTTTTTTTTTTTTTTTTTTTGCCGTGTGATTCTGAGAAAGGACAGCTGCTGCCCCTGCAAGCATGACCATCCTTTCTCCTATGCTTTTCCTGTAGTCATTTGCTTTAGGATATTGCCTCTGTTTGAGGGAGAGATGTGCAAAGATGAAGAGTTTTGAAGAAGACACCAGCTGTTATGTTTTGCCCCCGCTCATTCAGCTGGCATCTCCAGTAGTAATTTGCTGCTTGTAGCTCCTTCTCCATCAAAATATCCTGCATTATTTTAATAAGGTTTCTTTCCTTTCACACAGTCTGTTCACAGGCTAAACAGAAATTATTATACAGGGCAAGCATTGATCCTGTCTGATCCTTCTCTGTTAGTGGTGCTTTCTTTAATGACCTAGAGGGCTGTAAGGCCATTCATTTTGGTTTCCAATGCCTGTCATTAAATGAGTTGAAGATCCTATGTTTTTTCATTGTCAGTGCAACCTATAATTAAGCGTTTCATGGTGCAACAGACAAGTTGTAAAATTATGTGATTTAGATTTCATTTTGTTACATTAAATTAGTATGTAAGTCTAGACTGACACTTTCCATATCTGTTTTTTCAAAGAAATTCTCATTTCCACCGCCAACCAGTAGGTTGAAAATGTTGTGTTACAGGTACATAACAGATCCTCTCTTTGTGTAAAGCATTTTTGATTCCTTAATGAACATGTTTAAATATTTTGTTGAACAGTACCGGTAAAGTTCCAGTTCGATAGAGAATGCCTTTATAATCAAAGTGTTCTGTTAATATTGTTTCTAGGGAGCAGTCCCTGCAAAATATACGGAGTAGATATTTTAATTTTATAAGCAAATCCAAAATGTGGGCAACTATCTGTTGCTGCATTGTGATGAACTGACAGCAAGTGAATGAATCCACTTGGTTAAAGAAAGAAAAAGAAAACTTTTGAAAGCAAAATGGCAGAGATTGCTGTGGATCTGGCATCACTTGATAACTGTTCTTCTATTGTCTGTTGGTATCCTGAAATAGGGAAAGAACACCTTTAAAAGTCTAGATCTGGACCAGAAGGAGACTTTACAAAATATCAGAACAAAACCAGTAAACAATCGTTCAAAGAGGGTTGTGAATTCATCTCACACAGAAGGTCTAATAGTTTCATAGGTCATTCAGAATAACTCTGCTTTGACTTCTTGACAGGCCTCAGTCACACCAGTCAGTCATGTCATGTCATAACACATCATCAGTTCAGGAATAAAATAAGGGGTTTTTTTTTCCCCTTGTGAGTGGTATTAGGGTTATATATAATGTCTTGAGAGATGAAGATTTAATTTCATTTTTCTGGAAAAATTTTCTTTTTTTGGAGATGGGGGTTTTGTGAGTAACGATAGGCATGTTCTCTATTTCAGGTTGAAACTTCTTGCTTTTCATTCTATAAAATGCTTTCTGCCAGCATTAACACAGCTCCTAGGTGTGACTTATCATTTCTGTGTCATTCATTATCTCTATCCCTCTGTCATGTCTCCTCTCTAAACCTGCAGTCCAGGTATTTTAATGTCTCCTTCCACAGAAGGCTAAGTCCTGATCTCTAATTTGGCTTCCAGCTGCTCAACTGCTGTTTCTGCCATGTCTTTTTTGAGATAGGGTGGTGAGCACTGAACACAGTCTTCCAGGTGAGGGAGTACTAATATTTTGTGTATTTTCTTTATGTTTCCCATTGTACTGCCACTTTTTTTTTTTTTTTGGATGCTAATGTGTATTGAAGATCATTTCCTGCTTATTATTTTGTGGTTTTTTCATAACAATCTACTGTGAGCATGGAAATTTAAGATTGTCTATATTACCTAGTCCTGGCGGTTAAAATGGTCTATATCAGATCTATAAGGAAAGCAGTAAGCAAACAATGAAGGCAAGGGCATGGGGATTAATTTAGGAGACTATATACATATATTTATTTACTGGTTCATTTTTAACTAGTACTCACAGTTTTGTGTATATTTGTTGTATGATTGTCTTGCATATGATCATATACATTTTTGTTGACAGCTTTGTGTTGCATTAACAATATTACCCACTACTGATACAGTTCATTTGTAGGGTTATTTGGAATTCTTTTAATCTGAGTATCCAGAAAAAAAAGTTTCTTGTCTGGTTTTTTTTTGTTTTTTTTTTTTAATTATTATTCCTCATTTCAGACAGATACGTCGTCATTGGAAGCCATCACAGCAGCCTGAAGGGTTATGGTGGGCAAGGATGGGCCAGCAGCACTGCTGTCATCACAGCACTGCTCCAAGCCCTGATGCCAAAGGTGAAGAGGGGCTGGAGGCCTGACCGGACCATGGTCTTCTGCTCGTGGGGAGGAACAGCCTTTGGGAACATCGGCTCCTACGAGTGGGCTGAGGTAAAACAGCTTGAGGAGGACTCATTGCAATAAGGGTTACTTCTGCTGAAAGCATGGGAACAATATGAAATTACCACATGGAAATTGTGGCTCATTAACTGGTCTCTGAGGTCTGTCTGTGTTCATTCATGTACCTCCCAGCAAATGCAGGGGAGACGTCTTTGGAGGCTGTTCCTGGGGATAACGAGATGGCAGGATGTGGCCATGGCTGCGGAGGTTGCACATACAGCACCTCTGGGAGCTGATTTCCCTCTCTAATTCAGCACAGCGTTGTAAAAGGACATTGCCAGGGTTTGACAGAGGGAGGAAAACCTCAGAAAACAACATAGGCCCAGGAATAGCTTAGAGAGCTTTTTCACCTTCCTGAGGGTTTAATATTTAATAATTTTTAATTGATAGGCTTAGTGTGGGGAGAAGTGAATCAAGAGAGAAAGAAGAGAACCGTGCCATGGTTTACATTAATTAGATAAACTTTGCAGTGTCTCCATGGCTAGTGCTGATTGACTTCTCACAGATTTGTGTTTAGGAGTTGGATAGAATCCGAAACAGAAAATTCATTGGGCTCTTACTTTCAACAGAATCAGCTGATTGAAAGAAAATACTTCAAAAAGTATTGATGATCATATATGGCTAAAGTGGACTTTGGGTCATAAATTAAAGGAGTAGCTGGCAGAGAGTTTCGTGGCTGCTTTTCCAACTCTAATGGTTCAATGAATTAAAACAGTAGATAAAATGAAGAGTTAATTGCTTTTTACCATGCGTAAGAAGCAGCCAGCCTTTATTGAAATTTCATACTTCCAACATGATTATTCTTCAGAAACAAGAGGGGGTGAAAAAATCAAATTGAAAAGATCCAGGCTGGAAGCAAAATTTGTTTAGTTCCACTTCAAGTCAGCTTTGCATCAGATGTAATTGCGCTACACCCCTTCTGTTTAATATAAAGAGCCACTTCATGCAAAGAGGAACTCATTACTGAGAAGGCAAAGGGGATCCTTTTAAAAAAGAGATAATAATTGAAACAGTTTGTACATGCTATTTTTATAGTCTAAAATATAATAAAATGAAAACACTGGGAAAGTTATGCAATTTAAATCTGAGTTTGGTCTCTAAATATTTGAGTCCATTTAACTGTTGATAATGATTGCTTTTGAAGTTTGTCTTCTGTCAGGCGTAAGTTTAAAAGGCCATCCTTTTGTTTCACAGTGTGTAATGTTTTCATTTTTGGCCTTACAAGTGTAGTAAGTTTTACTTCCTCCCAGACCTGTTTGCATTTTCTTTAGATGATGTGTGAAATGGAATTATAACTTCTGCTATGTAGAGAAATAGCACTAAGATATCCTTTGAAGTTCACAAGAGCATATTGTAAAAAGCAGTAGTTAACCAATACTCAGGCTTCACAGAGGATAGAAATGTAGGGTGCAGTTTTCCCCTAGAAGGAACCAAAAGAACAAAACCAGCCTTAATTATAATGATGCATAGTAGTAACCATTTTTCTGCTTTTCTTGTAGGATCTCAGGAGCGTTCTTCACAGAAATGTTGTGGCCTACGTTAGTCTCCATAATCCAGTCACAGGCAACTCAACTTTACACCCCGTTGCATCCCCTTCTCTTCAGCAGCTGGCAGCAGAGGTTAGAAATAAAATATTTGGTTTCACGTGTGGTTTATGAGGTTACGTGGTTAACCCCCTTAAAATCAGTTGGCATTAGACAGCGATTAGGTGGAGGTTTTAAGAATTTTAACCTCACGAATACACATGAAGTGTTTTTTACTAAGTAAGCAGGTTAAATTTTATTTTCAAAAACAATGGATTAAGAGGTTGGAAGGGATAACTTATTTTACCTGTTCGTTATACAAAGCCTCACCATACTTGCATGCCCTACAGCTTTTTTACCTTTCGACAACTTTAACATATTTGTTGTTTAGCACAGAGCGCATTTTTCTCATCCTAAAGAGGTCTTTCCAGGCTGTTTCTCAATTTAAACCTGTATATTTTCCAGATGTAACATGACACACGGGGAGAGTGTTACTCTTGCCATAATAAATACTGTCCAAAGTGAGTATGTCAGGTTCAGTGCTCAGCGATGCCTTTGCAGCTCATCTGGAGTCAGAATATTCCACAGTTGCACTGGTGTAAGGGCACGTAGCCCTTAAACTAATGACCTTACTGCTGTTCCTGAGGTTTCTGAAATTATCAATATTTGACATGAATAGAAAATAGTATAATGCACATTCTAAATGACAAAACCAGTCTGAAGTGATATGCGTGAAATGGAGTTGAATTTGGCTTTCATAAATTATGCTTTTTAGATGTTTTTTCTGTAAGTTTGCCAAACGAATACTTACTCTGATGTTTCTTTGACTTGCCTCTGAAGCATTTGGTAATAAACACTCGTCAAAGCAGCATCTTGGATTAAATGCAGTTTAAGACTGATCTGGCTCGGCAATTGTTCAACTAAGTTAGTAAAATGATATCAGTAAATTGCTTCTTAGCAATGTCTTAACCACTTCTCCTGTCCAGTGATTAAGTGGTTATGTCCTCATGGAACGAATCTGCATTATTCTGTGTAAGTATTATGTGAAATGGGATGCAACGTTGTTTAAGAGAAAAGAAGAAAGCTTCCATTTCTGGAAAAGTATTTATAATGTTATATATGTGAGTCTGCAGGTGTTATGGATATGTCAATTCAAATTTTATTATCAGTTTTAGATACTGTATTTGCAAGAAATACTGTCCTGAAAAGCTGCTAGCCTTTTGCTAACCTAGTGGTGTTGGCAGTTCTGTCTCCATTAAAACAAGTATTTGCCATTTAAGGGAGTAAGTTTATTACATTAGGTCCTTGAGCTATTTGGTTTTTCCTCATTTTATTTCTTTGACTTCACAACACGATCCATGGCAGTGATCTGAAAACTAAATTGTCTGGAGCTTTGCAGCAGTCTCTTTATTATCTATTTATCACTTTGTTAAGGCTCGATTCTTTCATTGTAATAAGTGCCATATTAGTATGAGTGTTGCATTCATGCCCTCTATTTTGGAGAGGAAGCAAAGGAAATCTATTTTGCATTTCTGCTTTATTTCTGTGGTGTTATAATATTTTGTAATTCTTGTAATAGCAGTTGTGTTCTGTTCAGCACTATGGACAGAGCCCCTCTTAGCAGCCTTGCCTTGCACCTGTTAATTAGTAAAATATAACTAGAACTTTTTTTTTTTTTTTGGTCCCAGTAAACACTTTCCATCTCACTTCTGTTTCTTTAATTTTGAGAGTGTGTCCCTTCTGCATGTTTTACTCTAAAGCCCCATTTAAAAAGTAAAGGATAAAATGCCTGGGAGAATTTTATCTGTATGGCTTTCCTTTCTGTAGTATATTATTATTTATAATTAATATAACTGTCATATAGTTTGACGTTAAAAAGATTTGTAGGAATTATTGCTTCCAAATGCTGGCTAGATTTCTGAATTCATGTCAAATGTATTGACAGTGATGGAGCAGCCCAGCGCAGATCCTCATTTGTTCCCGTGGGTGCTCACAATTTGCCATGAGTCCAGAAGAGTTTCTCTGGAAAACTGATCTGCTTATAAAGAATATTGATACTACTTCCAGCACTTGCCAGGAAGACAATGTAATTACAGATTACCTGGAAGTTATGATAGTGCAAATGGGGTGAGATGTGACTTTTTGGAGCTCATCTCATCTTGAAGAAATTGTGAGTCTATTCACATGAGGTTCTTGTTACCAGGTGCAGGTTGCAAAGATGAGCTTAAAAATTCTAATGAGAGAAAAGGATCATTTTAATTTGTAAGAGCTCTGAAATTAGGTTAGAACAGAAAAGAAGGTGAAAAAGGAATTTAGAATTAATGATACCAGTCCATTTTAAAATGGAAAGATAGAATAGCCTGTCTTGTTTAGTTAGATACAAGTTGTCCATAATTTGTGAATACATGGAAGATACTGCACTGTGCCTTGGGATTCAATGGTAAAACTCATAATTCCATTTTTAGACCACAACAGAAGAAACTGTCATGCATTATTTTTCTTTCTACTGCTAAATAGTGTCGTAACATTGTTTGGAGGTAAGGGAGGCTGAAATCTCACAATTTGTGTTGGGTTTTGTTCAATGCTCACTGTTGTGCTGAAGTTGTGTGTGGAAGCGAGGGAGAATGTATTCCTAGGGAAAATTAATACATGCTAGAAAAGCCTACAGAGTGTAAGTGTTAGGATTCTGGGGATAACAATGAAAAACTGTAGTTTGTCCTGTGAAAGAGAACTCGAATAATAATCACACTGTGGATGCTGCAAGGAACATAATTTAAAGAGAACTGTGAGGAAATAGCAAACTAAGATGGGCCAATGCACACAGCAGTGTTCGCTTTCTGTGCTGCTCTTTTTTCTAAAATAAAATTTTGGACAGTTGCTAATCACTGCAGTTTCCAGAATACTTTTTTTCCCTTAATTTCTGGGAAAAGTAGGGAAGACGTTTTGTCTGAAATGCAGTTTGTATGGATATTCTAAACTTAACAATGAAAAGAAGAATCAGGAAACTTAGGAAGTTGTCTGCTACGTGAGGTCTGGCAATCAGAGAATAGAATAAGTGCTTGGCTAATTAACAGAGACCATGTTTCTTAAAGATGTTTTGTATAAAGGGATTATATCTTCATATTAGTTGCAGGTTTCAGAAGGGAGCTACATAAGCAGTCTGCAAATAATAATTTTATATGCCTGTCTGTGGGATTCTGGTTGAAACACCAAATTAACACGAAGAAGCTAATTTAAATATTTGGATTAATTAAGCAAAGAGGAACTCAAACAGTTCTGAGACCTTGACATATTTAATTCAAATCTTTTTTATATAACTAATTAGTGTCCACATTAACAAGAGGGAAGTACTGCCAAGTTATATTTTTGTCTACTGTTATTCTGTAAGGAAAATGATCGTTAATTCGCTTGCTCAGTTGGTGAATCACCATTTGTTGGCAGAGTGTCATTGGTAAATTGGGTTTGTTCGAGGCTGGGATTCATTCTCTCTAAATAAGGCCATTAATGATTTTTTCTATAATGGACATGTCACAAAGAAAAAAAATTATTACGAAACATAAATTCATTGCTGTTGTCTTTTAACTGATTGTGTGACCATCAGACTCCAGGTCTGCTGTTACTGCTGAGCCCAACAAAAGTTGCTGCTCCTGTCTCCCAAGGAAAAAAGTGATTTAAAGCTATTGATGAACGAGTTGATCATTAAAAATGACTGTGCCAAGTATTTTTCCATGCTATTTATCAGTATTTGTTTCCACTAATGGAGTAAAAGGCATAAAACATCTCTGCATTTAAAGGTGGTGTTATTGACAGAAAGCTCTTTTTTCTTTATGAAGTAGAACCAAAGATAAATTTCTGCACAGATGTTACTATCATTATTTCTTGATCTTTTTTTTAAAAAACCCCTTACATTAATGTCAGCATTGATTCTCTTCTTCCAACTTCTATGTGTTTCTAATTTATTTTTTTATACTGTCAGCATTAATAGTGGATCTCCTAGTGCTGTATATCAGTAGTTGTAAATGAGAAAAAACATAATTATTTGAATTGCTTGTTCTGTGCCTTATGACAGAAGATTATTGCTTCCCCATGAGTTTTCAGTCTTTACCTATTATCAATTTTAGCATTATATTTGATTGCTGGTGTTACTTTTTGTATTTGTGTTGAGAACAAAAGAAAATCTCCTGAGAATCAGAAGTTTATGCTGTGAACTTCTGTCTCAGGAATTCCTAACCATGTTAGAATGATGCTGTTAATATAGACAATACTTCATTGCCAGCTCTATTAAATTATTGAGATGCTGCTTCTCTAGTGTGAAAAGTTTCATTTAATGGTGGATTTGATTTGCAGGAGGGATTTTTTACATCTTCTAACCACTTTTTTCTTTTGATAAAATGCTGCTTTGTCCACTGTTACATATATTTTTCATCCTTCTTCCAAACTGAATAATTTTAATAGATAAATGCTGATTCAGACAGTGAGTAATTTAAACCTACTCGTATATTCTGATGTTAGGAAAATCCTGTTGCTGTTAAATGGGGGGAAAAGGGTTTGTTAGCAAGGCATAATGCAATAATGAACCAGTTTTGCAGCTGTGATCTTACTGGAGATCTGGTACAATTCCTTTGTTCCTGATGACTCCAGCTTTCTGCTTCCATGTCCTTCCCTGTATTTACAACATAGACTTCTAACAGAGGTGTAAATGATGTATATTTTCAGAGAGGTGTTCACGTTTTGAAATGTAAATGTCTCTTTAATAGCTATTTTGAATGAAACTGAATAAATCTGAACATTTTATTACCTTTAAGTGTAGTGCTGGAGTAGGGAAGTCATTCCTTTTCTGCTGCAAAAATGGGTTTTGGTTCAAGGTTTCTATTGTCCAATCTAGTTAATATTGTCTCATATAATGAGTTGTTCTGTGTTAGAAAAACTAACTTCACTTCTGTCTAAATATTCCTTTGTTTAATTTCATCTTGATTATTTCCCTTCAGCACTGACTTTTTCATGAAACTAGAAAGATGTTTTCTTGGCAATAGAAAAACCTTACATGTAGAGAGATTAAAAGTAAACTTTTAGTTCTTACAAAAGGAGATAGATTGAGAGCTCTGGACATTTTAAATTTTCTACATAAACACAAATCACTGAACAGTTTCTCTTGCTGTTTCTCTCATCATTATTAACTGTGTTGCTGAATGAAATTAAATTGACTCAATAGCTATAAGCTGTACTACACAAACAGCCCATGGGAAAGAAAGGCACGTGCAAAAATTAGTTATATGGCAAAATAACCAGAAAGAAAGAGAGCACCTTTAAATCTGAATTGGTAAGACATTAGTATAAAATGAAATGAGACTTAAGTCATATTATGTTGTTTGGCTCACAACAGCTGCAGCCTTGGGCTTTACTATAGCACGTCACAGAAAAAAAATCAAAATTTTGTGCAGCACAACTCACTCTTTAGTTTGCAGATCCTTGTTGGAAAAAGAAACACCTGGGTAATGAAAAGCTGACCATTAGTTTGTCATAAATAAAAACGTGACCTATTTTCAGTAATGCCATATATATTCAACCTTGCCAAAAGTATCAGTATGGCCTTTCTGAGCGTGCTAAACCTCACATCCTCTGAAGAGAAAGGTTTGAAGCGCTCTTTGACACAGTACTTCTCCCTCTGTCTCAGTGTGCCTTGGAGCTGTGGTGGATTATTCTTTGGAAAAGCGTGAAGATGTTTACTTTTAAGTGACATACCTCTCCTTTCTGTTGTAAAATTGTGAGCTATTTCATAGAGTACTGAGCAGGTCACATACTGAGAGGACAGAGGAGTGGGAAAAACCACAGATTTGTAGAAACCAGGGAAGGTGTGGGGTTTTGGGGTGGTGGTTTTTTGGTTGGTTGTTTGAGTGATTTGGTTTGGTTTGGTTTGGTTTTTAAGCTATTTCTCCCAGGAAGAATAAAAGTATCTCTGTAGAATGATAAGCCACTAACTGAGGTGAAAATGTTGACCTGAGCCCCAATGGGTGCAGTCTGGAATTCCTGCTCATGCTGAGAGATTTTGAGGTTGCAAGTTCTCTTTCAGCATAGACCCTTGCGATGCTTGGAGGCCTCTTTCCTGTCTTCTAGGGTTCAGGTTTAGAAATCACCTCAAAATTATGGTGATTGGCATATTTTTGTTGCATAAATTCATCATACCTTTAATTTCAGTGTTGTCACAGTAACTGTTCTTACTTGTGAAAACAAAAGCTTGATTGCTTTAAGGCTGTTAATTGAATTTCTGTGTCTCCTGTTTAGGCATACCTATATAATAAATACTCAAATTTGAGAAGGGGGGGGAAAAAAAAAAAAGCCAAAAAAATCCCCAAACAAACACCTGGCCTGGTTAATGTCAGTCGTCCAAAGGGAAAAAAAACCTTAAAATTTTAACTTTGACATATTTATTGGCAAGAACTTAGTAATGAATTCCTTTGATGAATTAATTGAAGCCAGGTGTGAGGAAAAACATTTCAAATCTGTTTAAAAGTGTGATAGTTTGAATAAACACAAGCATAAACTTGAACTGTTCTGGGGTTTGCCTGGTTTGTTCGTCGTTCATCTGTTTACCACAAGCCTATTCTGGTGATGGTTTCTTGTTCAGTGTAAAAACAGAGACTAAACAGAGCTAGAAGGGAGATTTTTGGGATGCCGTAAACTGGGAATGTGAAATTTCAAAAGTAATTTCAAGCCAGTTGAATATATGTGGAAAATATGTGTATTTTCCAAATTATTCCTGAGGTTTTAATTAGTAATGCAGTTGAGATGCATTTTTATTTATTGAGTCAAAAAGCCACAGTTCCTGTAGTATTAGTCCTGTCTTGAAGTGCACACAGGATGGGACCTCACTGAATATAACAGAGAAAACTTTTACAGCAGATAATCTCAGATGTCAGGAAAAGCCAAAATGCAAGAAATCGTTTTCTTGGAGGTTCTGCAAAAAGCTTTCTTTTGGCAGCTAAAAGGTCATCCAGCTCCAACCTTTGTCTCTTGACAGAGCATTGAAAGGGATTTCAAAACCTGTTTTGTAGCCTTCTATTTTAACACTTTAAATGCTTAAGTTTCCCTTCAAGAGGAACCTTAAAGCATTGAGGAGAGCTGCTGACTTCTCTACTTTGTGTCATGTCATCCTTGTCTTGATTAGATGTGTTATTGAACAATTACTTGAAATGATCATTGTTCTACCTTCCATAGGTAATTTGGCACTAGAAGGGAGACTTCTAAAAACAAACCCCCCCTAAAAAAATCAAGTTGGAAACCAGCTTTCCCTCTCAGTTTTAACATGTTCATTTTTTTATTCTAACGTGAGAATGATCACTTTTCATTTTAGTTGTAAATATTTTTAAAAAGCTGCACATCCAGTTCTAATTTATTGCTATTGATTTTTTTTTCCTAGGGTTTTGAACACTCCTAGGAAGCTGTTGTGTTCTGTGTCTGAATGGAAAGGAAAAACAATATTTAGCATTAAGATAAATAAACAACTCGGGGGTTTGTGTGAATAGAGATGTAGGTGGTCTTCCTGATGTTTCATACATTACCAGTGTTGTGACAGGCAAGGAAGAGATTTGCTGCAATTCCAGCTAACTAAAAGTTTTGAGATCACCTACTAATTTTGCAGTTTGAAATCCAAAAATATGTCCAAACATTTGTGGAATAAACCCTTAATTTATTCACATTTTCTACTACTGGTAGTTAAGTAATAAATACCTGTTCTGAAATGCCAGTAATACTCAAAAGCTTTTGTCTAGTTAGCTTTTAGTTTTAAATTTTCTCTCATGAAATGGACAAGTGACCAATATACTTCTAAAATCCTGTAAGTTTAGCAAGATTTTATGTCATGCTTTTATCAAAAAAAAATTACGGAGGTTGAAAATCAGTAGAAAAGTAGGAATTTAGGCTACTAGGCAACATAAAAAAATAATACAGAAATACTTCAGGTTGTTTTTTCCTTTCAAGCTGGAACTAGAATGAGGGAACGGTGTTTAAGGTCATTTTAACTCTATAAACATAAATCTATAGTCTACTAATCAATAACTTATGGACAAAAGAGAAATTAATGTTATATGGAATAGGCTGACATGATAGCTGCTGTACATGAACACCATAGTACTATGGTATTTTAAATTTCTGTGTCTCATGCTAATTACAAAGGATATCTTATTTGCTTTTAAATTCATTACTTTAAAAAAAACTTGTATGCTGTAGTTTATTTCTTGCATTTTGTCTGTTGCATTTGGCCTGCTTATCAAGGTTTGTGTGATGATTACATTTTTGTTTGAAACAAGTAGCAGTAGTTATTTGCAGCTGTCAGTCAAAATGTTTAATTAACTCCAAACACCACAAAAGTATCAAAAATCTTATTTACAAAATGTGTTCAAATAAGCTTGTAAAACATTTACCTGCACAGCTAAAATGGAACTGAATGCTCAGAATTGAGGGTGCTTTGAAACCAATTATTTTGGAGTAAATATTTCTTTGGGGCTCTGGGGAATTGGGTGGGGGCAAAAAAAAAATCATGTAAAATTTTTTTCTCCCTGTAAATTAATGGATCATTGTTATAATTGAAACAAGTGTGTACTTTGCTTGGTTTGGGTTTGTTTGGTTTTTTGGTTGGTTTTTTTTTCTATAAAAGGAACTGAGAATTTTATTTTACAGATGCCGAATAGGAGATGTGAGGAGGTAGGGTCTACAAACAAATGAATATGTAAAGCACCTTTGATGACACTAAAACAAAACTTACAAGGGCTTCAAGCAACCATTTGATCAACTCCTTGCTCTACTGCAAAAATTAATTTCTTTGATGTGTTTCAGCTTGTAGTCTACAAGAGTATAAAACTTTCTTAGATGACCTGTGCTTGACTTCCATCTTCTAATTTGTTCCAAATTATCACAGTAATTGGGAACAATTTTTATCATTTATTGAAGTCACCACAGTTAAAAGAGTAGTGTTTGTTTTCCCTTTCTTCCATGGGTGATCTTTATTCTTTTTTGCAACCACCTTTTTACATATTGAACAAAAGCTATCATTACACACAAAAGAAAATTACGCACTTTGTACACTGAATATCAGCTTCAGAGAATTGGTACATCTTCCTCCAAGTTAATGTGAAATTTGGTGTTTGGAATTAACTGATGTGTCTCAGACAAGCAAGGGAAGTGACTTTTGGTTTACTTTTTACCACATGACCGACGTTTTTCACATTAATTAACAGGAAATCATAAAAATTAGAGAAGACAATATTGGTAATTTCCTCAGTCTTGCTAAGTAAATATTGTATTTTTAAGTGTTGTAAGCAAGTATCCCACACACAGCATCTGTAATTGCAAGTTATTAAAGAGCTATGGCATCCTGTCGGGGAAATGAAGAAAAAGCTTAAATGAATTGTGCTGTAAAGTCTCAGTATCCATAAGGCAGCAGAGCCCAGGGTATCCAAAGTGAGCTGTAGCTAAAGTGAGCTACGTGCTCTGAAATGTGGAGACCAAGGGTGTTCCAGAAGCTAAAAGTGAGATAACATTGAATTAACATTACAAAGGAGAATTGCAATGACCTCTGTAACTGTAGATGGATTAATATTGATAGTAACTCAAGATAAAATGAAATTATAATTGATTTTAAAAGGATTTAGAAGGAGGGTAATTAATGCCAGTCAAATTTTTTTTCCACAGATGACATCTCTGTGTCCTGAAAATTATTTTTAATCTTTTGAAGGAATTCCATGTTTATTTCGTAAAGATAGCAACACAGACTTTTATGTAATATCTTCAGTGGTGCTCTAGAAATCACGATAAAAACAGTGGTTTTGGACAATTATTAATTGTGTATTTCCAGTTTACACAAACTGACTGATGAACCTTTAGAGGTGTTACATGTCAATGGAGAACTGTCTTGGAATGGAGCTTCTCCTACCAACAGTTTTCAGACAGAAGCACTAAATTCAGTGGTAGTCAACACCTTCATTATTTATTGGATTGAAACTTTGTACTCACATGCAAACAACTGATCTCAGTGTAAGAGTATTCCCCTTTTTTTAAAGAAAAGTATAACGTAGACAATATAAATGTTGTGTTTGGCTTCAGACCCACAACTCTCAATTGCTGCAGAAAGGATGTTATTAAATACAACTGAGTTCTTACACGTGACTTCTGATGTAAATACCAACCATACCAACAGCCAGGACAATGAAAATCATGTCCTGGAATTTCCAGGCTGTTTATAATTTGAAAATACCTCTGTGTGTGTGTGTGTGTGTGTGTGTGTGTGTGCAAATACACACGTGATTTCGTACCTACGAATAAAACTTGTAAGCTTAGGAAAACTATTCCTATCCGTACAATCATTTGCATATACAATTATAGCAGTGAGGCCAGAGATACAAACTGTGGCAGGTGGAATGCATGGAGAAAGATTTAATATTGAGGAAAAAATGAGCTCCTGTTTATGGAATTCAGTAGCTTTAGTCCGTTAAAATATATTGGGTTGTGAAGTAAATTTTTTCCACCTTGCTGACTAGAATCTGGACCTTTGAAAATTCATGTAGATGCTGTATTATTTAGTATTCTGAGAAAAATGTATATGTAGCATTCATTAGTCTTCCTTACCAGAGTAAATAGCTTTAGATTGCACTTTGCTGGATTTGTCAATTCGTTTTCTCAATTTGTGTAGTGAAAACATTTCTTCCTTACAGACTGTGTGTGCATTGTTTCAGAAAGTTTGATTTTATTGCATTAAAATTAACTTTTAAAGATTGGAATTTGAGGATTAAACCTGAAATATAAAGTTATAGGTACTTTTCTTAGATCATACTATGCAGTAATTAGAAGCTATCAGTTTTCTGTATTATAGAGCTCTGCTAATCAGTTCTGAAATAAAATACATTATCAGCCTTTCTGTGATTTGCTTGCTTGCTATGAAAAAGCTGTGATATCCCTGAAACCTTGTTAATAGAACTCCACATTTTCTTAACAAAATTTAAATGTGGTTTTAGTCCTGTAGTACTTGACAGTACGTAGAAATTACAATATCCCTGTTCAATGCTATACTTAGGTTTTGGCAATGTCTCAGATAATAATCTTCATTTTCCAGGTGCGTAGAAACACATCATTTAGATGTATGATGAGTTTTGGGTAATAGCTGGCTGCTGTGTTTTTTGTTGAAGATCTTTTCAAAGTTCCTTGGACTAGATCAGATTCATGTGCCTGGTTAAAATTGCATGTTATTCAATTCGTTGCAGTTCTTCTCCCAAGCCTTAATATTTCATAGTACTTGAAACCAAGTTCAAGTGAACTTCTATGAAGTTCTTCTATGAAACCAGAAAGAAAAAGTCATTTGACCATATGGCTTTTCCCTTCTCTAGCTTTTTCTCTTCTTCTTTTCTCACTGCTATTGTTTTCCTGTACAGAGGCAACACCACTTTCTCATGGTGTAAGTAGATAAAAGTTGGAAGAATCCAGTCAGGAAAAGAGTATTATAGTACCCTACTGCTGTAAAAATAAAATCATTTGACATCTTTTGGATCATTTAATTTATCTCTCAGTGGAGCCTGGAGACCTGCATTTGAGGTGCTGACACACTTTAATAAATCTGCTTTGTGATTATCTTTGTGAAAAATTCAATTTCTACAGATACTTGATATCTTAAGTGCAAATACTGTTATTATACCATTTGCTCAATTCCATTGAAGTCCAGAAGAGGGTTTTTATATGAAAAATATGATGGTGGTTTATTGACCTTCATGGTCTGTATGGAATGGTGGGAGTGACTTTCCTTCAAAGAATGAAAAATAGGTTTTGTGTGTGGCTCGAAGTGGGTGATTTGTTCATGCATAGTTGCTATTGAGAGGTTTCAGTGTCAGACCACAGGTTTCAGGGCAAGGTAAAGCTTCGTCAGCAGTAAATTTCTTCAGCCTTGTTCCAGGCTGGTGCCATGAGGCAAGATCAGCCATAGTTTACCCCTGTGTCAAGAGAGTTCTTCCAGAGAATTACGTCTGATTTTCGGTGTTCTATGCCAAAAAAAGTTTCTTCATGTGTGTCTATTGCAATTAAACTTAATCTGGTCTTTGCTTACAGTAATGAAGCCAGAGATTTTGATGACAAATTTCTCCCCCACTTTAAAAACCTGACTGTTGCACTGGCTATACCATGGTTGTTTATATATGTGTCCCCTCTTATCTGGATAATGTGTTGTGGGTCTGTCCTGCCTCTGTGTGCATTGTTAGAGGTGTGCAGGATGATTCAGTGGGATTTTAGGTTTCTTGAAAGAGCTGATATAGTATTGGATATTGGGAATGTGTGTGGAGGAGCAGGGAACATGTGGCCTGTAATAAGTTCACTTGTAGGACAGGGATAAATGATTTTCCTTGTTATTTCCTAGTGAAACCCTTGAGTTTATGTTGTGCTCATAAACAGCAGATTGAAGATCTCAGCACAGTGAAACAAATCCCTGCATGGGGAAAGGGTGGCAGAAGGCTGACCTCTGCAGAGTTGATGCATCTGCATTTGTGGGTCAGCTTTGGGATAAAGCTCATGAGGGTGTTCTTGCTGAGCTGATTCGCACATTAGCAAGTGGTGGTGTTGTTCGGGAAGTAGTGCTAGCAAGCATTTCTGCTGGAAGTGCCACAGATCCTGAGTTCTGTGTAGCTCAGAAAGTGGGACACGGGAATGCTGATAGTAAGGGGGAAATGTAGATTAGAGTAGTTACAAGCTGTAGTATCCATATTACACCCAACTATGGGCCTAGTTTCTAATATTAGGTGCTGCAATACAAATGCAAATTTTGCTCTTTGTGTGGCATGGTTTGGGTTTGTTTTGTTTTCCAAAAGTTAGGCGGGAGTTCTGGGGTGGTTTGAGCCCTGTGGTTTCCTGAGTGAGAGCCACCGCTCCTGCTCCTGCAGGTGCGTGCTGTGCGTACTGAGGGGATAGTGTTGGTCATTAAAAACCCCATAAATTTACTTTCATGGTTTGCTTTACCAGGTGAGCCTTAATTCACTTTCATTGGAAGGTATGTCGTGGAAGCTTTCTCTCCCAATTTATTCTCTTTGTCTTATTGTATTGAAAACCAGTGAGGAATATGTTGCTGCATATTCATTTGGCATCCGGCCTCCCACTGACTGGCCTGTTTGGGATACTCATGAGATCCTGAAATATAACTCTTCAAAGAATAGAGTGAGTGTACATATCTGTCCCCTGCAGAGTGACGAGAGACCTCTTCTCTTTTTTCCTGTGGGGTATGGAGAAGCAAGGCTGTAATCTCACTGGCATGAATTATTTAATATCCATTTGGAGGGTTTGAATGATGCATCCCAAAAATGAGGAGCAAGGCAGAACCTGATCATCACAAAGTTAGACTGCACCAAAATAGGTTCACAGTCTTTCTGACTCTACGTATTACAGAATGAGAATGCCTTCAGGCATTTAAAATGCTTTACAAGCCACAGCTTGGAGTACAAAATATCACCCTTTTGAAAATGAGGCCTTGTTGTAAAATCCTAATAATTTTACCTACTTAAGCAGCGTTTTTATATTAGCAACAAACCACAGCACAAAACATTTGGCAAGTCATGCAGTTCTTATCAAGTCCCAGATCATGAGTGTTTTATACTAAACCAAATTAATTTGCATTTTATCAAACCTAGGTTTCACAGTATCTCAGTATATGTGTGACAAGTAACACTGACCGGTGCTCCTGCTACTGAATAACAGCAAGAAAAATCTTGAGCACCATTAAGTCCAGGAGAGTTCTCCTTTTTACATTATCAAAAAACAGATTGAGTGCATCCTTTAATTACAAATGCAGCCATTCCATGCTCAAAAATTGTTTATATTCAAAACTAGATTTAAAAATGTAAGCTCTAAAGGAAAAAATCATCCAAAGATTTCGCACGTTCAGAGTTGGGTCCGAAGACAGGTTCTCCCTTGATACAGTATTTTCTGGGTTGTCCATCATAATGGATAATTTTATAATTTTATAATGGTAATTTTAATCAGTTTTCTGAAATTTACCATCAATCAATGTAACTCACTGAATAGTGAGGCTGAGCCTGTGGTCATGGAAATTCAGTCTTTAAAGTAATTTTACCCAGTGTTGGAGAGTTTGCCTTTACCTGTGCTGATGAAAAAAATATGGAAGAAGTTCTAATGCAGTGTTTTCTGGGGTGAGTACATACTTGGGAGAAACAGAGCTACCAAAGGTGTGTGCAACAGTTTCTCAATTATTTTTTTTAAACCTTATAACTCTATATTTTTAAGGTACTTGGAGCTGCCAATGGCATTCCAATTGCAGTCTTGCCACTTATATAATTCATGCTGTGTAATTTTAGCTTAAAATATTTGATTGCTCTGAAATTCTCTTATCAAATGGGAACATACCTGCTTGATTTTTACCTTCCTTAAAAAAGCCATTAAAATTCCTAGCAGCTCGTACTGGGTGTTGGCAACAGGTACATCTGGCTCAATGAGGCATGGGACTTCAATTTGGGTATAGGAAGGATAAATGTAATTCAGAATCATATAGCAAGCATCAGGAATCAGAGAAAGACTGTCAGTAGATAAATGTAGAAAAAGTGCAGGATAGAAAATTAAATTTACACTATATAATTTTTTACTATCTTGCTTTTGTATTTCTTACCAGTTTGATGTAAATTTTGCATCTAAACTGTGATTTAGTCCCCTGAAGTATCATTTATTATAATTAACTTACACTGATGGTCATTTTTTTTTTTTTTAAATAAGACAATTTTTTAAAAGTATGGAAATGCTGCTTAACAGAAACCAAAGCCCTGAACAAGAATTACAGGATTAAGTTTGTCTCATGTTTTCTAGCTGTAAACTAAATAAAAAATAACTCTAGTTTGCAAAGTAGTGCAATGTATAACGATATATTTAATTTTTTTGCTCCAAGCATAGATATTTCTCCGTGGTTTGTTTTATAACCACTGGTATTGTAATTTCCCAATTTTTTTAGGAAGTCACTATTAAAATGCAAAAATTACTTCATGCAATTTTGAAAGGTACAACTGGAGTTTTATTTTTGGCAGGTTGTGTTGCTTAGATAAAATGACTTTTCCTTGGTTCAGTAGAAATCTGAATACAATATCAGAACTGGGTCTTGGCTAATCTTGGTTTGAGCTGACCTTTTGAAAGTATTGTGTTTGTCATCATTTTCAGTTTCCTCTTCTCCTCTGGGTGAAAAAGGCCTTCTCTGTCATGCAGAATACCTGCAGGCTTTTTCAAAGAACAGTTATTATAAAGCCATGTGGTTTATCTCAAAGGTAGTTTTTTTCTTGTAAAAAATGCAGTACTACCCTCCTGCACAGCCTAAAAAACTGTTTACTCTTGGAATTTCCAGGTGTGGTGCTGTTGTGTAAGAAGACACAGAGTGCTTTGGTGGTGGGGGAATGTTAAGTGTCTAATGGTGATCCCCGGGGTTGCAGGGATCTGTTTGAGAATCACCTGCGCTGACATGAATATCAGAGGGATTCAGATGATGCCGAATTCCTCGTCCCTGATGACTTTAAATAAACGTAATTCTTGAGGGAGTTGTTTTTCCCTGGTGACAAGTTCCTCTCAGTGGAGTATGTGTGTGTGCAAGGAACATCTCTCACTTTACTGTGGTAATGCTGAAGAACCCAAACTAGGGGCAATTTCTGAGAGTTAAATTTCTCTTTTCTGTGTCTGATTTTGCAGTGCTACAGAATTTCACCAGAGCATTCATGTTGCCCTTAAAGATCGTTAAGTAATGTTCAGATTTTAGGTATTTTCAGTAAAGCTTCATACGTGTTTAAATGAAAATATGTATAAGCGGGAAGGAAAAATTGCTAAGAAACTAAGGAACCAACATTTTATTCATTTTTAAGTAATTATTTTAATCTAAATATAACATTAATTAAATGCAGCAAGGTTTAGTCACTCTACCTCATAAGATTTCTTGGTGTAGTTTTAATCAGGTAATCAAATGATTGCATTGTATAAATAGGCAAATACATCACATTAGTGGTGTGTAACATTCAGGCTATTTAAACCACAACTACTCTCCATCTATAGAATATTAATTATCACCAGCACATTTAGATTTTCTTTTCTTTTGGAGAGAAATAATGAATATAATTTAGAATTATATTTATGCACATACTTGAATCATGTCAGTTTGATAAGGTTCAAAATTGGGGAAATGGTGTGCATTTAATTTTTATGTAGTGGTTTTGCTCTATGATGTTGGGCAAGGCAGAAGTATTAGGTACCTTGCTTGCCTGTTTGAAAGCACTTTGAGGTCTATAGGGCAAAATGCCATATTAAATCTCCCTAATAATTTTATGAAGAGCTGATTTGCATTAGTAGCGATATGTATAATCAATCAATAAAGACAGAGCAGAACAGGATGTTTATAGCCAAACCTGATAGTCAGCTGGAAGAAAACAGAGAAGTATGCTTGCCATAGAATTAATGCAGTTCCTAGGAACTCCATGATTTTTTTTCAATAGCCTTTTGCAGTCATCTAATAATATTTTTTAAGAACCATCAAGCCTTCTGCCTCTAACGATCTGTTTGCCAGAGTGTAGCAGGTGTTTATGGATTAGAGACAGAGACCTGTGGGTCCTTTGCTGTGCAGCTTCTCTGGCCTTTACTACCTGTTGCTGTTGATTTACATGTTTACAGTAATAAAGATGCTAATCTCTTGCCTTCTGCATTTTTACAAGATCTGTGGTGAATTTAATAAATTCTATAGCTCTTTGTTTAGACAATTTCACTTCATCTAGATGGTCTCTTATACTTCAGGTCCTTAATTGCACCAGTCCCTGACACAGGTGGTGATTCAGCTCAGAAATAGAGATTGATTATTCATGAAGAATAAGGTTCCTTGTTGTAGTTCTGAAGCTGGGATCACTGACATACTGTAAAAATAACTGGTCATTCTTTACTTGCCCTGTTGAAAGCTCCTAAGACGTTTTAATCCATTTTCAAAAGGTGGTAATGTTTTAAGTTAAGCTGGAGTCAAGTAAAGAAAAATAGTAACCAGAACTAACTAATAAGATCTGCAGTGAAGTACCACTTGATTATACTTTAGATGTGTCAGATCTATTTTAGAACATTAACTCAAATTAAATGTATTTAATTGGCCATATGGTACTCTTCATTTCCTCAAATTTGTAACATAAACCTGTAAGATGGTGCTAAAACCCAAAATGAACTCCAGAGAAATAGAATGATTCGATTACGGATAGCATGTCAGTCCTTGCACCGACACGAAGCACTCCTTGATTACTGGCTCACCAGTGGCTTGGTTTGCTTCCAGTCTGAAGTCTTGACTGACACAGTGGAGCCCAGCCTGAGCAGCTGAGTGCTCTAAATGCAGCCAGTCTGTGTTTTTCCTGTAAGGCTAACCAGCTGAAGAAATATAGTTTGGCTACTCTACAACAGGGAGTTAGTTGTGTGTTGCTAATAGTTTATTCCAGATACATTCTCAAATATTTTTTTAAAATTAATTTTATTAGTTTTATTAATTGTAGAACATTATTATTCTTTAAGTCCATTAGTCTGGGGAAACATTTCATTTGTTTACTGAATGCAAAACAACTTTGCAGTTGTTACCAAGGAGCTGAGGAATGCTGGTGTTGCAGAATCTGCATAAAAATAAAACCAGATTGGAAGAGCACAGCATCTCGCATGTAAAGCATTCTCCCGTATTAGTGCTGGGTTAAATATTTATTGTTGAACTTGCCATTAGCAGAGGCTTGTGTGTCAGAACTGTGAAAGTGAAATAAAACAGTTAAACTCTTAAAATGCTGTACTATTGAATTGAACATTGCTATCACAAAAATAGTAATCCTGTAACATCAAGGATAGTGATGTAAAACTCCCAGAATACCATATTTTATAGTCCTCTTAACCAGAGCTGTAAACATTTCATATGTGAACTTCCATGCACATGAAAAAATAAATTTCATTGTTGCTGTAGGAAGATATCACTTCAGCTCCTGGTAGGCTGGTGGAAATGGGGGTTGGTGGATATTCAGAATTAACTGTCAAAAGCTGTGTTTCACAATTTTGCATCATTCAGTGAGCCTTTAAACATTAAAGGAAGAACAGGCTACTCATAATTTATGAAACTTGACCAGCTGTGGTGGGCAGTATGAAATGAGGAGACTCTGATCTATGCTGCAATGTAGAGCACTGGGCGATCCTTAAATGCCTTATAATTCCTGGAAGGAGCAGTGGATCTCGTACACAGATATATGCATAGAATCATAAACATGGCTTTTTGTGTGGATGTGTGCTGTGCAGTGGGTTTGAGTGGGAGAGACTGTAGGAGGTACAAGTGTGGTTATTAAAAACACCTTTTCCAATGAATTGGTTTGCGTTTCTGCCGTTTCTGTTAGAACTTTTTGGACAGACCTTGAACAGCTGTGAATGGATGTAAGAATGGCAGGTGCAGAAATGCTTAACAGATAAAAAAAGGAG
Source organism: Struthidea cinerea (assembly GCA_013397865.1). Lineage (NCBI taxonomy): Eukaryota > Metazoa > Chordata > Aves > Passeriformes > Corcoracidae > Struthidea > Struthidea cinerea. Next base: position 1,818,368 of record VZTI01000839.1, read on the forward strand.
TAATACAACTACCTTTCAAAATTACTTATGAAAAGGAAGCTATTTCTTGAAGGTATTTTAAAATAATTTTCTGTAAGACTCTGCAGCCTTTATTTAAACTGTGTAATATGCAATTGCATTCTTCACAGCACTGAAATGAAACTGTGAAGCAATAATTATGCTAATTTTGAAATGGGAAAATACCAAGATTTCTCTCTGTCTAACATTTTCCTGATAACCTCAGAGACTTTAATATACAGAATTCGCTGTATTTTCGTGTTAAAGTAGAACCAATCTTAGGCTATTCTTTTAGAAAGCCTGTAATTTTGTAGGTAGAGGTGAGGAAGTTATGTTATACTATATAAACTGTTAGCTGAATGCAAATAATCTCCAGTACTTCAACTTCCTAATATTCCTGAAAAGAAACCTAAGTATCTTATTTGCTATAATAGATGTTGAAAGCCTTTACGCCTACTGTTTATTAAGTGTTTAATTACCTGATAGATTTAAAAGCTACACAAGTATGTAGCACTCAGTCTGGCCTTGATTTCCAGTTTCCATATTTATCACAGTTCTGTTGCTAAGATTTCACCATTAAATACTTACGTGAAAGAAATACAAAGATTTCACTGACTAAAATTGTTTTCAGCAATTTATACAGAAAATATGTATTACATCTCTTTAGCCTTTTCATTCTGTTTTTCTCTTTAGCCCTACTTTGCAGTTGTGGGGAATTCTTTACATTGACAGCATTTCACAGACATATCATAGATTGAATATGATAATCTCATGCAGCTTTTTGTTGTGGCAGAGCATGCTATTTACTGAATAAAAAATTGATTCCTTAGTAGCCATTAAAGATCTCAAAATCTTCCAAACGGCACCATGATGCCTTCTAATCTCCTGGCCAGCGTGGGACATTCCACGTGCCTTGATTCTTTTCTTGCCTCTCCTGCCATCTCAGTTAGATAGGACTTTTTTTGTCCTCTGGAAGACTCAGCCATGTTGCAGCAAAACTTCATTCTCTGCTATGTTCGAGGTGCTTCAACCCAAAGAATGCTGTTTAAATGCGATATTGCTATGAGTCTTTAAGAGTCTGACTGCAAATAATTAAGTAGAGCTTTGATTTGTGTTTGTTTTTTCAGAGCCAGAGCTTCAACTGTGTGGAAAAGACTAGATGTCCAGGATCCAATGTGAGTTCTGTGCAGATACAGGGAGATTCAGATTATTTCATCAACCACCTCGGAGTACCTGCCACGCAGTTTTCCTATGAGGACATCAAAGCATCAGAGGTAGCTATGGCTAAAAATGAACACACTGAAAATTGCAGAAACACAGAATTATGTTTTCTCAGGCTATATCCTGTTGTAGTGGAAATTTATCTCCTCTGAGTGCATTTTTTAGGTCTTCAGAGGATTACCACAGAGCTTCAAAGTGACTGGTTTTGTGGGGATGTGGTATTCAAAGAAGCAGATAAAAATTGGAGGATGTTATGTTAAAAATGTTAATTTTGCTGATAGTTTTATAGGCTACATGTTATCTAACCCAACTTTTCAGACTGTTTTCAACATAGAGGAAACAGGTGTATACACAGATGTGTATTTTTTTACTGCACAGTAGGATGTGACAATCTTCAAAATGAATTCTATATCCATTTTCATTCCATGAGAAAAATGTGATTCTCTAGTATAACATTGGTGGTAAAGATCTGTGTGCTTGATTGGAGTGTCCCAGACACCACGTTCTTTTTCAGTCCATCAGCCTCTGCAAGGTAAGTGGAAAGAAGAAGCATTTTATGCTGTGTGGAGTTCAGGTTGGAATTGGACACAAATAAATTGTTAGGAGAGTTTTTCCTTCCTCCACCTTCACTGCTGTAGGTTATTTGCCGCTGGACAACTCAAATTTACCCCCAGCTGGTCAGCTGAGGATCAGGAAGCCTGGCATTAGTTATTTCAAGATACAACAAGCATGAGAAGAGCTGTGTGTTTTCATGTAAATGTAATGGTGCACTGACTTCATATTCTCCTCAATTATCTTCTTTCTTCTCTTCACTCTGCTCATCTCCTATGTGCACTTCTTTCCAAGCTGAGGAACAAAGCTGAGGCTGGGTTGAGCTGGAATGTTTCCTGACACTGCATGCTAATATGCTTCTCTTTCACATATGCAAAACAAAGCAGAGATGTGCCAAATACAGAGCGTGCTGTCGCGTTGTTGTGTAGATTAAAATAGATTAAGTCAAGAATTTCTATAAATAAGGAGACTTCTGTTTCTAAACATCATGGCACCTATTAGGCAAAGTTTTCTCTTTCAGATTAAACACAAGGTAAAAGGCTGTAAGGAAAATCTGAAGGCAGAAGATGTGTGAGTGCAATGTTTCTGACAGGCTTGTGGTCCAGAGGAATTTTTGTTGTCACTTAGCAGTTATTCAAGATCTGTGTATATACAATCTATAGAGCGTGAGAGAGAATCTGCAAAGTTCAGTATATCAAAATAGTAAGTATTGCCCAGCAATATTTACAATATGAACACTGAAGGTTCCCTTGGCTATTGTCTACTTCAATCCAAAGTTATTCTTCATGTTCCGTTAACCTTGTAAATGTGCATTTTTATCTCTCAGAATGACTCATCAATGTAATTAAAATCATAAAAGAAAATATTTCCATATTTGCTTAAACATGACACTGTAAATTTGATTCTTTGTTAAAAATTCAGCTTTTGTCCTCCTTGAAAAATCATTTCCTAGAAATAAACTTGGTAAGTGTAATCTGCAGTCTTGAAGTACACATACTGCACTTCACAGACTGTAGGAGACCTTGGCCCCATGAGATCTGTTTTATGTGAGAAATAAATCTGCTTGGCAAAATGTGTAAATTTCTCTTGGCAAGAGGATGGAATTTTTCCCTAAAAGTGAAGTTACACAGAATGATTAAATTTGGATTATTTGCTGTATCTTTGTTATTTATTGTACGGGTTGTTAACAGTCCTTCAGAAGACAGGCTCATTGTCTCTCCTATGTTCTATCAGACAAGCCGTCTGTTTATCCTTTACTGTTTATTGCCATTGTTTATTGTGAATTCTTACAGATATTGTAAGGCAGACAAATTACTGTGTGTTTACAGCCATATTAATAAACATTGTAGGAATTTCTGTTAGGCAGGTTAGGGGCTGATAAAAGTCTGTTGGTTTGCAGGGAGAGATTTTTCGTTTGCTTCGATCCAGCTTTTTAAAACTATGCCTCAGCTTTGTCAGCTTCATTGCAAAAGAAGATTTGGGAAAACAGGTTGCAGAAATGGACTGTTTTGACATGCTTTTGTAGGCTATCATTTTGCCAGGTCGGTTTCCTCTTCTCTCTCTTTCACTGCTGTAACCTGCTCAGGAATCGCTCTTCCTTTGGAATGTACATTAGTTGTTTATTTTACCCACCTGTCAGCCTGCATGCAGTGTCAGGTAAAACTGATGCTATTCCACAGCTGAAAAAAGCCCTGGTTTAGAGGTAAAAAGCCCAAGACCTATGCTTGTATTCTGCCTACAGAGCCGCAGCTCCAGGTCAGCTTTAGAAATGCATTTCCTACACGGTTGGTGCGATGCCAGTCCACAGAGAGAAGGTCATAAAAGCTTTTCATTGACAGGAACCTGAGGAGTAAATACAAGGAAATAAAAGTTGTAAGAGGAAACATTCAGGCCAGAAGAGTAAGTAAAACTGTCTGCCTTGGAATTACGTAATACAGTGAACCACAGCCTCAGGGAGGTTAAATCTGCCTGGCAAATGCCCGTGGTCCTGTCTGCGAGCCAGTAAAGTGCATTCTGAGAATTCAGCCACTGCTGTAAAAATGCAATGGGTGAAATGCAGCTCATTTATTCACTAGCAGAAAATAGGCAGCATTTTAGTCTCAAAGTAAGTAAACTTGGAAGAATTCCTCTAGTGGAAAAAGACATAATACTGGTCCAATTTCTAAGGATTCTCTTGCAGTTGCTGAAGAAAGCCTTCCTCTCCTCTTTACCTCTGGTGCACTGTCTTTGCCATCATATGAGGGTGACAGTCTGATTTGTAATGTGTTAGGAGACGAGCTGATCAGGTTTTCCTAATATTGCTGATTATTTTGCTTTCAGGAGGAGTTATGCTATTCGAGATAATGATTAGTGTGCATCCGAGTCACTATATAGAGTCTCCAGAGAGAGACCTAACTGTTGATTTCAAATCAGAGTTTCTCTGCTACTGAAAGCCATGATAGTCTATTAGTCCTCACCTCAGCAGAGAATAGTATTAGAAACATGCTCAGTTATCTTTAGAGCAACAAGGAAGAGTAACATAAACTAAGAGAGCTGTTAAATCAAAGACTTGCCTTAGTCACTCTCAGTACTGCATAAAAGCTGGATGTCAGTCAAATTACTCGATTGTATGAGCGTTGGTATGTCAGAAATAACAACATGGAGCAGGTGATTAAATTCTCTTTTATTTTTCCCATGTGTGGACTGTTTCTGTGCTCTTGAAAATATTAGTCCTGCTTGTAGAACAGTGTATTTTCAACCCCAAAAAATGGTTTAACAGATATAACACATACATGTCCTCCATAATTATAGAACATACATGCATATAACAGACTAGTGTATGTTCATCAGAACCCTGCTTAGTGTCTTAGGTATAAATTCCTCACTTGTGGTGTTTTAACTTTGTAAGCAAAATAATGTTATTTACATGACTGAAACTCAGCTCTTGGTTACCTGATTGTAAATTAAGAATAACTCTGAAAACACTGGATATGGTGGTGTATGATCTTTGAAACTTAACCTTTACAACAATAAAAAGTTCATTATTCAGATCTGTCGCTGTAGTAACAGAAAATGCTTTTAGTCACAGTGAAAGCTTACTTGCTAACTCCTATGAAATTTCTTATAATGGAGACATGAATGGAAAAGAAATGTGAATGCAGGTCTTGAAGTGTTTGGCATAAATCCTTCCTTTCATTTTTACACTGCATTTATTGTATAAAACCAGCATGGTCTGGAAATTTTTGTGTTGTTTCCCGTCTCTAGCTATAGATTTATATAGTTTTATCTGTTGGACAGACTCAGTACTGCAGAAGTTGATCCATAACTCTTCTTTTGCCCTCCATCTGTTTCTCTTACTTCTCTCCCCTATTTCTTTAAGCTTTGCCTTGTTTTTCTTTTAATTTGAGCATCATCTCTGTAATTTTTTGTGTTTAATTCAATTTAATTTTCCATGTATAATTTTCTTCTTGATGGAACACCTTGAAGTGTAGTTTGCTCTGCTGGACTCAACATACAGATGGCCTTTATTCTTTCATGACAGAGGACAGAGAAAAGTAGCTTTTAAAAGATCTGTGTTTGGAAGTGTAGTACTGGGCTTCTTCCCTGAAGGGAAAAGGACCAACCCCCTAGTTACAAGTCAATTTATTTTGATTACGTCTTTCATAGCACAGTTTATAGCATAGCTGCTGAAGTCCTGGAGCACAAGTAATCACAGAGACTGAGAAAAAGGGCCTTGCTGTGGCTGCCTAATGCTTTCTCTCTTAGTAGAGAAAATATAAACTGTATTTTCCGTGGTTTCAGTCAGAGATTTGATTGTTTCTTCAGCATTGTAACTGTTCAGCATTTTGAGCTCCATCACTTGCAAACTTCAGCTGGTACAGGTGTATTTTGAGCTTTTTTCAAGATGGAAATTAATTGACTGACCATCCATTTCTGTGTCATTGCAGTGAACAGTTCCCTGAGGAATCCATTTTTTTAAAATTATAGTTGGATGATTTCCCATGTTATCTGTATATTATTCATCCTTCTCAGTGCATCCTATTATAGAATGATTCCTGTCTGATAACACAGAATTTTAAATACCCTCTGTGATAATGTGGTAGGTTACATCAACATTAGCATTATCATTTTGCTTGGGGAAAAAAAAATTGCTGCACATGCACATTATTAAAAAGCAAAACCAACTTACCTTTTTTTTTTTTGTTGTTATTTATTGATGGACACATAATCATCCTGAAACATTTCATAGTAGATGTCCACGTTTGGGTATGCAGGACTCACAGAACATTTACTTTTACACCTAGATCATAAAAGTTGTTTTCCGTATCTTCACTCAAACTTAAGTTCAGGCAAGAAGTATAAAAATTACCTGTCACATTATTCACAGGCTAGACCAAGGCAGTGTAATACCATGGACCACTAAGCTAATTTAGAAGAAAAATGAAAAGAGGTTTCTTTATAGAAGGCATTTGTATGTAATATATGTAGAAGAGTTTAGAATTTTGACAGTTTGAGATTGTATCCTCTTTAGAGAGAATGCATAATGATTTTTATTTCTGTTGAAATATGCATAACTTTCTGAAGGTAACTTTCAACTTTCATTAGGGCCCTTAAAAGTGATTTTCGCCCACACTGGTGTAAAACAGAGGGCACTAAATCTTAACTCTTCAGTGAATGTGGCTTCTCAGTTGTTTTTGCCATCAGCCTCTGCATCCTCCCTCCCACCCCATCCTGCCCTCTTTTATTCCTTTTTATCACTCTTTGGGGAAACTTACTGCAGCTTCTTGATTTCAGTATTTACATTCTTAGACTGACATATCATGCACTTCTCTCAAAAGAAATCAAAAGCTTTCCAAGATTTCTTTGTTGCGAGAAAAGAAACAGAAGAACTGTCCTTGATGGAGAGGACTTAGGGTCTAGTTTACAAAAAAATAACTCTCGTGCAGCAAGCTGCTTTTATCTCTTTGGTGTAGAGGGAGGGCTTAGGCAGCTTGGAGTGTTCTTCAGGGCATCTGCCCTGTATCTGTTCTAAAGTGAACGGGAAACTGTGTTTGAACCCCAAACATGTTTTATTTTTAAATGCATCTATATATGATCAACGTGGCTTTGGGGGAGGAAGCGAAGTCTGTGGAACAGTTTTAACCCCACAGATACAACCTTGTACCTGTGTGTGTACATCAAAAGCAAACCTGAATAGTCTGGCCCGCGGTATTCTTTATTGAGAGCTGCTGGGTTTGTATCAGCAATGTAATCACTGGTCAAACAGTTCCAGTGCTTAAAGTCAATCCACCTTCATGTTCTTAAGTTCTGGATCTCCGCATTCTTAGTGCAGTTATCTCACTTTCTTGCATCACAGCATTAATCTCATTGTTACTCCATATCCAGGTCATTTTCTCCTTTACTTCTGGTGTGTCCTTTCCAGCCAGGAAAGAGTTAGTATGGCCATGTACATAGTCCTGAGATTTCTGACTGACTGCTTGGATTATCTACAGCTGACCAGGCCCTTCTGGTAAATGTTCTGCTGTTTATCTTACGTTATTAATGTCCTCCTTGATTAAGTGTCACCCAGTACCAATTAATTTATCAGAGCCAAGTATACTTATCATGAAATTCCATTAGAAGCATCACAGCATCATTTTCTTGGAGGGATCAGGGTATACCGTGTGCAAAGACACGATGTGCTTAATTCAGCCTTAGCTGCTCAACAGAGAACTTCAGGGCCTGTGGCATTCATGTCAATGTCCTTGGGAGATTTAGCACTGGTTGTCTGAGTCTGTAATTCTAGGGAGATTCTTACCCCAAACAGAAGCCATGTTTCTCCTTTTGCATCTGCACTAGTAGGGAATTTGCATAATAGCAGTGTGTTGCTATGATGATCTGCAATTCAATAGCTTTTCCATCTGAAAATACAGCTCTGCATGGCTCCCCTCACTCATTCCCTGTTTTACTTCCCTTTTCTCCCGGGTACATGTTACATTTTTTAAGGAAATAACACAGCTGGTAATTGCCCATGGGGCGTTACTGGTGATGTTTCATGCCTGTGTGAAAGAATCAAAGTACCATTGTGCTTAGTATACCAGAAAGTCTTTGCAGAGGAGCAAATGTGTGTCAGCCTCAGGACAGTTGCTTGGGAACCCAGGATTCCCTTTTCCGAACTGCCTCTGGAGAGTCTGATGCTGTTGCACTTGCTGCTGAGAGAGTTTATCAACTTTGTAGCAGAACTTCAGGGGCAACAAGGTGTAGCATTGGAATTTTGTTGTGTCAAGGTGAAGAGAGAGGTTTCATTTGTGTTTGTGGAAAAGCAGTGAACTGCCAGTGAGTAAGAAGGAATAGTTCCAGGAGTCCCCAGCAGGTTGCCTTGGGACTGCCTGTGAAGTCCAAACCACAGCTGCCTTTCTGACTTAGGGTCTATGCTGTCTTTATAATAGCTCTGCTTTTCTTTATTCATACTAATTTTTTCCTGACCAATGTGTTTTTTCTGTCTCTAGCATAAATTAGTGTTTTTTAATTTCTCAGTTCAGTCAGGGGTTAGTGTAGTACTCACCAATAATTCATTAATTCATTAGTCCATCTGTTCATTTGGACGCTAATTGAGTTGAATTTGGTAGTGAGAGCATGGTGAAATTGTTAAGGTTAATGACTCGGTGTTTTACAAGACAAAATGCATTTGATGTTCAATTGATTGCTTGAGTTGTTTTATTGAATAATATGAATATTTAGCTACTTAATTTCATGGAAGAGCATCTTTGTTATTGCACTAATGCTAGTGAAACTGATGACGTCCTCATCAGTTTGGATACATTAATCTGCTCCAAAAAAATCTGTCTGGCCTCACAAATCCTAGTGCTTTGATGTCCCAAACATCACACAGTGCATCCAGAAGGGGAAATTTCTTTATGTAAACTTGCCTTATAGTATCAAAACCACACAGCTTCTTTATCATTCATTCACCCTGCATGAGTACATGTTGTTTCTGTAAGCTCTGTCCTTGCAGATTCTCTCAGAGGCTCCTCGGTGTCTTGGAATTGACTGAGGATTGTTGGAAGTCAAGGGAAGAAAGACAGCCTGGGAATTAACAGGATCAATGGGATATGGGAAAATGTGAAAAAATTTGTTTAGACACCAATTAATTGCTTCTGTTTGAAGCATCTAGTTACTGAAAATATGTATTATGTAAGGACAGATGTCACTGAGTTATCTGTTCTCCCTGGAGAATTAAATGGCTTGTTGCATTCATGGTAATGTTTTACCACTGTACTTCTGAGTGGCTAAATTCAGCTGAACAACTGAAAAACTTCTGGTAGAATATCTGGAATAAGTATCAAAACTTGGTTTGTGTCAGTAGATATTAGTAGTATGACACTCAGTTTTGTCTTTTAATACTTGGGGGAAAAAGTCAAGGTGACTGGACCATCAAACAGCTGTGGTTTCAGTCAATGATGCATTCTCTCTGATAAAATTTACAATATTTGATATATCTTATCCTGTCCTTTAAAAAACTGGTTAATAAGGCTTTTGATAAATAAACATTGTCTTGAAGACATTATTATTCTCAGCAAAAGACAATTTTTATTCCTACTGCAAGGTGGTGAGCCACCCACCTACACAACATCTGTCCAGTGTCTAATCAGGTCTCTTCTTTCAGTGTAATAAATATCTATTTGAGCACTAAAAAGAAAAGCTGGAAATAGGAAGCATTGAATCAGGAAAGAAAAGCATTGGGATTGATAATGTTTGTGATTGTGAAAGATATTGTCACTGGGATTCATGACTTCCAGCAGGACATTTTTAGGATGATCTTCCTGGAACTTCATGTTTCCATATAATTTGAATGTTCACAGTTGACCATAAAATGTTACAAAATGTTCTCGCATCCTTCATACAACACGTCCAGGAAAAGCTGTTTTCTCTTAGATGTAGTGAATCTGAGCTGAGCCTCCTGTTTCTACCATGCTGAAACTTAGGGAAGATCCTCTGTCAGGTTCCAGATTTCTGACTGGGGCCCCTTCCTCCTGCCTAAACTGCTGATCCTGCTTTCAGTGTAAAAAGCACCGAGGGAAAACTGCAGAGGAATAAAGCCAGACAAGTATCCTGACATCTTAAAAGTTGCTTTCTTTGTGCTGCAGTCTGTGAATTTATAGCTTTACAGTGATTATTTCAATTCACTTACTAACATAAGGAAGAAAACATTAAATTAAAAGAGATGAGAGAAATGTGCTTATATTCTTTTCCTTATGACTGTTGGCTGGGGTTTTTCTGGCTGCAGTTGAGTTGAATAATAAAATAACTTGTGCAGCAGTGAATCCAATTCTGCCTCTCCTGTATTCTGCGCAGTCTTGTTTGACAGGCCTTGCTCATTTTGTCCAACATTGAGTGGCATTGCAAGGTCACTGCACATCTTTACCAGGATATTCAAACAGAAAATAGATGTGCTTTTGTTTCTTTTCTAAAAGTTCTTCAGTAAACTGAAATGGAAAAAATACCAAAGAAAAGACTCTTGCCAGGAGCTCCTTCTGACAAGCCCATTTTCCAGAGTAGGGGCATTCTCACTTTGAAGACACGTGTTAGGCTGTGGCAATTGCAAAGCTTTGCTTTATTAAAAAACCCATCTATTTTATGTCTTTTGCATCAGTGAAACAAACTTTCTCATCACTTTATAATCCTTTGTGGATCTGGGAGGTGATACTTAGTTAGATATCTGGAGCATTTGCTAGAAAGGGTAAAGTCAGCTTGCTAGTGAGATGGAGAGGCAGGAACACTCTTCTGCAATGTATTTGCAACCCTATGGATCTTCACTGGTGAGAAATCCTATATGCAGTACTTAAATACCTGGTATTATTTCATCAATTCAATTTAACCCACACTTCAGAAAGCCATACTTTGGCCTCAGTCTGTTCTATTCTACATAATCCACTTTTTCAGTAAATCTACTTTAGTCTGCAGTACCCTCCCAAAGTAAAAGTAATCCAGATAGCTGATGATAAGCCATATTTTAGTCTATGAGATACCTTTTCCGTTCCTCTCTTTCTGATCCTTCTTCTTTTAGTCAAACCTCTGGTTCAATCACCCTACCAGGAGGTAAAAAAGAAAAAAAAGAAAAAAAGGAAAATGGGGAAGAGATGGCTTTTTAGCCTAGATGAGGTGAAACAACTCTTTCACAAAGAAATGCAATTGTATATTTTCTGCCAGGACACTGTATGCCAGTTGCTTGACTTAGGGTAAAATGGAAGAAGGAATTAGTGAGAGCCTGCGGTGCAGATTTCAGAGGTGGTTTTGTTCTTCCCGCTGCTCTCTCTTTATCTTTTCTCCTGACAGGGCTTTCTCCATCACGCTATGACAATTTTTTGGCACTGATGATGAATACAGATGCAGAGAAGTCCTGATGCAGTTGTGAAGCCTCTGGGTTGCTGGGTGATAGTTTTGGGCACTGCTCAAATTCAGTGCGTCTTATGTGACTTCAGCCTCCCAGCTGAACCTGTGCCCAGGTTGATTCTGAAGACATGCAGTGACTACTTTGTGTTTTAGCGACTAGAAACTGCGCATTTGTCTGTATCCCTCAGTTTTCTGCAGTTCTACTTTTTGTGCTGTTGTAGTACAAGAAGGCAGAAAGCCTGAAACAGGTTAATACTTGTGGAACACACATGGCATATATTTATATTGGACAGGTAACAGAGCATAGTCTCAATCCTGAGCAGCAAAAGTGACTCCTAAATTCTCATCTTCTAGACATCATTCTTTGGTCTGTGTGAAGAAAATAAACATTTTTCTCTTGGCTTCCATCCTTCTTTTGTGTATTTGCCTTGCAGGCTTTAGCAGTGTAAGATTAGCACATTTATACCTCTTGCCTACCTGTACAAATTTCAGAAGGATTTCTGCTCTCACTGCTTCCTCTCTGTTTGTACCTTTCCTGGTGCCTTCTTTTTGTCTGACTTCTGTGCAATGTAAAATTAGTGCCATGAATATGGTGAAGTGCTGAAGAGCAATGCTGGCCTGAGTATGGACAATTCAGACAAATGTTAACAAGGGTGGAGTCAAACTGCATGAAGAACTTCAGTCTAAAGATTGTTTTTCCAGATGGGGCATTAGTGCCGAGTGGAGAAACCTGCATTGCCTGTTACCTTCAAAACAAACAAACAACAAAAAAGCACCACCCCCCCCTACCCTACAAAAAACCAAAAAAACCCAAAAAACTGGAGATATTTGTGTATTATTCACCAGTTTAAGAACAGAAGGATATCTTCTTGTAAAAGCTGGGGAACATTCGGCAGGCAAGAAAAATCTGTTCCGGTGTGGAATGAGAGCATATTAAGGAAATATTACTTACATAATTTGAGTACATAAATTGACAATTTCTGTAACTGGTAATTTTACTGTTTCTCAAGTAATAGTCCGGAAATCAGAATCTCTTGCGGATTTAGCTTTGTCCTGGCCTTGTAAAAGGAATTCACATGTATTCACAGAAATGATTCCAGTTCTAAGATAATGTGTGGTAAAATTTGATATTTTTTAAACTTTTTTTTTCTTTATTTCATGATGGAAAAATAGATCTCTAAAGCATGTCTTGGTCTTTATTCTGTTTTAAATTAAATCACCAGAAGTGCTGTGGGATTTTATTCATGATTTAAAATGCATTGGTTGAAAGTTGGCATATAAATTGAAGGTATGTTATAAGACAGTACACAAGGGATGGCAAATTTAGTACCTTTAGAAGGTGAAACATTTTGTTCACTTAATTAGTTGAGGAAGGATAAGTTAAGTTAGAAAAATGAGTGTAGTAAATCAGAAGTGAATTTTAGTGCAAGTGTCCATCATAAATAAGCAAGAGTAAGCCAGATTTGGGGTTTTAAGAGATTTTCACCTGCATTTTCGATCTCCATTTAATTGATTCATAAATCAATTAATTACTGTCACAAGACCCGAGGGCAGGAGGAAATTGGGTTCAAATTAAAAAGAAAAGGAGGCAATTTGTTTTAAGATTGAAAGTTGAATGTTCAATCGAAGTTTAATCAGAAGTGACCCATTATTTGAAAAGTGGAACATCAATGTCATTCTAATTTCACAGAATGCTTCATTAAATGGGTATTGAAAAGACCAGGTTAATTGATCATTCCAAAAGGGAGACGAGACAAAGGGAGGGTTTGGAAACTCACTTCCAAATACATGTTGTGCTTGTTCATTTCCCTTCTGACGAGCACCTAGAGGAAATTCAAGGATTATCAGGGTGATCTTTCTGGATTATAAAGTTTGTATGATGAAAACATAACTTCATATCAGAAGAGCAAATGTTCTTAATCCATTTGGATAGCTGTGAACTGAAAGAAAAATTAACAGAACACGATGAAAAGCAAAGGAGAAAATTTTCAAAGCATGACTGGAAGTTTGGCCTCGTAAATTTTAGGATGTCTCACAGTGGTCTGGCCTTGAAAAGGTTGTTCCATAATTTGATACCATCTCCAGAGCATTCACAATGCACTGAAGACTCTGCCCTTTGTACAAGGTGGGGGTGATCCTAATGCCTGGCTGGGACAGAGGAGGATGATTTGTGTTGAGGAGATGTATGTGGGAGAGGATGAAGACAACAACTGCAGCTGTAGCTCCTACTGTGGCTGAAAAGCATAAAGGAATAATACAGTTGGTTTTAATGTTTTTGGATTTCTAGTAAATGTGCATTTACTAGAAATTTGCTTAGCAAACTGCTGTTTGAAAAGACCAAAATACAAGACTCACTTGTTATTGTGAGCTTGGTGAAAGAAAAAATGAGAAGTGTGATTCAGTTTCCCGCTCTTGGAAGGTGTTACTCTTGCTGTTAAATGCTGAGAGGTGCTCTTGGAACATCATCGGGACTCATCTCTGTGCCGTGTGCTCCCTGGGATAAAGAATGGACTTCTGTTAGTTAGAAAGTTCATGCAGCTTTCTCTGGTGAGCACAGTGCTTGAAAAACAACAAAAAGCAAGAGAAACAAAGTGGCCTTTCCAGCAGTTCTTTATGGAGGAGCCTTTTATGAACAAAAAAAAAAAAAAAAGAGGGGAAAAAAAAAGGCAACCACAACTGTTTTAAACATTTCCTTTTACAAGTGCAGAGCAAGATTATTTCAGATGTCACAAAGCTAAACAGCAATCCGTTTCAAGCAATCCTTTTAGCAAGCAGGGTCTTGATTCCTTCCTGAGCAAAACGACTTGTCACTTGTTATGTCCAAATGTGTTTTGATTTATTTGCTGATCGTTGCCTGTTTATGTTGAGTTCTTCCAAAGGCAGGGGCTCAGGCAGCAGAGGCTGCTGGTTTACCTGGCAAGCTGGGGTCTAGAATGGAGTGGAAGGAAAACCCGGTGAGCAGTGTCTCCCTGCTTTCCAGGCAGCTGATCCAGAAAGTTTTAAGTTCCAAAAAAAGGATGTTTGTCTAGATGGAGCAATAATCTGATTTCTGTAGCAAATCTCATTTGGCAGTCACTCCCTCTACTGCCTCTCAGTAAGGTACTCAAGAGTGAATATAAATAATGTAACTCTCTCTAAGTTATTGATTGCAATTATGTGACTGATGATGAACAGCATTAGCACCACCGCAGCAGAATGAGGGTGTTCCTCAGCAGCCCCCCAGTCAAATGACACGGCTCTGTAAACTGGTGTGCAAACTTGAAACAAAGATGAATAGTTATGAGTTAATACTGAAGTATGTATTTTATCTTTGTAATAAATGACTTTGTGCATCTTCTCCCTGAGAGCTAAAAAAAAAAATTCTGAAAGAAAAAATGACTTCATTTATTTTTGTGATGCTTCTGTGACAAGTTATGCAACACACAGATGCATCACTGAACACAAAAAATTTATGTGATGCAGTGCTAATTATATATTTATTTTTTAAAGAAAGTGGTGGGAGTTTGCTACCAGAAATAATCTCCTAGAAATGAATGGGAATACTGATAGAATATTGATCATGCAGGCATTAATTAATAGAAAAGTTTAACAAGCAAACTTACCAGCAGTGTAATGTAATTCCTGTTTTAGGCATCTGGGCACCTTTGAGGCTGGCAGGTTTGTTTTGTATTGTGTTGCCTTTTTTTCCAGTTCACTCCTTGGCATTGGTTTCCTTGTGACAGTAAATACACAAATAATGTCTTGATTCCTTGCAGTACAAGAAGAGACGACCATCACGTGCAAACAATATCTAAAGATTGTCTGGTGTTAAAAAGTGGTCAACCTAAAGTATATAATTTTAGGGAATTGACAAAAATACCTCATTATATAGGTGGATAGAGAACTAGGATAGTTGCAGAAGATAAAAGAGTATTCTTTGATTATTGTGGTTACATTTCTTCTGAAGACTTAAATCATGACGTAGTTAATAAAATGTCTGATTGCTTAGCTCAGAATAAAAGCTGCGTGGATATTTTTTTTTTCTCCCTGGAGGCACAATTTTTAGCTGCTTTGGGAAGCGTAATTACAAAGACAACTGCCATTCCAGGAATAAAGTCATAAGACTTAGGGGGTTTTTGCCTTTTTCGGGGACTCGGAATCAGTTAATCAGTGGATCAGTGAAATAAGTTTCATAATTGTCAAAACTGAAGAAAGATTTGAAGGGTTTTCCAATATATCAACAAAATCCAATAACCAATTGAATGAGGATATCAGTGTGGAATCCTAAAACACTCCTCCTTTCTCACAGAATTCCAGCTTTCTTTCCGAAGCTCTTTTTCCTGTACATGCAACAAAAACTGAAGAGCTGGATCCCTCCTTCAGCCTGCACGAGACCGTTGCAAAGGTAAGAGAAATGGAAATCTCATTTATACATAGTTTCCTCTTGAATTTGCTAATAATTTTGAAATATAATCTATTTAATTTCCTGTGAATCCTTTGAATGTAGTTAGAAACTGTGGAGTTCTTTTCACTGAGATCCACATTGGGAATATTCTTTACTGCTGCACTGGTCAACTTGTGTGATCAAAGCAGTTTCATGTGCAAATGCTTCTTTTTTTGTGATTCAGTTGTATTTTGCATGTTTCACATTAAACTTCCTGGCGTAAGAACAGGGCACTGAGCCCCAGTTGATGGCAGGAAGAAGCAAGTTTGTTGCTGTGCATCTTCCAGTGGAAAGGACTCTCTGAGGGCACCTTCCCACGCAGGTTCTCGGTTTTATGAGCTGTCGTGGTAGTGTTCCCATGGCAGGAAGGGGCATCCATCCCTTGATTCTGGTGAGTTCCCTACGGAGGGGGTGCTCCCAAAGTCAGTGTGTTCTCCAGTAGAGTTCTCCCTCCATGTTAGTTATAAACACAATCAGAATTACTCCTTGCTCCAAAGTGCTGCTGCTTCTGTCAGCTCAGCGATGTTTCTGCAAAGGGACACGACTGCAAGTGAGCCCAATTTAATGGGTTTGTACACTTCTAACAATTTCTTACAAACCAGTGAAGTAGGCCTCACAGATTTCTTTCTTCAAAGCTGCTTCTTTTGCGAAAGCAGCTGCTGTTGAATCATTTCTTCTGGTAACAACAAAAGTAAATGCACAAAGGTCAGCCACGTGTAGATTTAACATGTAGGTGGCTCGGCATCTTTGGCAAAATAGACAGTGAATGATCTTGGGGTTGTGGTGGGCTTTCTTTATGTTTGTTTCTTTGTTTTTAATTATTATGTTTGCTTGGTTATTAAAAAAAAAGGCACAAAATCCTAGACATGATTTTAAAGCCTGTCAGAATGTGACAGTTAAGGAACAAGCACCAGACAAGAGTCTTCTCTGAAGCCCTTTTAATGGAATTGATGTTTTTAAAACCTTCCTTGATGGTAAAGTGGCTGAAAAGATTCATCACATTTCTTTCCAGCATCTTTGGGAAACAGTTACATGATTATTTACTGCATAGTTAATTTGTGATTTACCAAGTAGTGTGTGATGAACCACGTGTGATCTGGATAATCTGTAATTTGGTATTTGCTCTATAATGTTGACCAGTGCAGAAAAATATTTCTTTGATATTTGACTTGAAGTATTTTGATTCTGTTTAAATAATTACATATTATTTTAAATAGGGTCATCGAGCATTACAATTTTCTTTGATAAAATTTGATGGAGATTGCACTAGGATATGACTGTATTTCCATTTTTCTTTTCAGACTGTAGCCCAGGAAGCTTTTATAAAGATGAATAGTATATGCAGCAGTGGAGTGACATCTTCAGCATTTAAGGGAAATACTAGAATTTCATTAGTTAACTGAGCACCCTTAAGGCTGTTCCTTAGTCTGAAATCTCCATATTTTCATTGTGGTAGATGAGACCAAGTTATTTCTTCACAAGATTGTAAATCTCTAGCTTTATTATAAATTACTCATTTTTGGGAAAAAAAAACCAACCAAACAAAAAAAACTAAAAAAGGGGAAAAAAACCCTAAAACTAGTGAGAAATTATCTTGTAGTTAGAATTCTTCCAGTCCTCAGCTAGAAGTTAATGCTCCTCAGTGGAGCATTAACAGCAAAGAACTGTTTATATACCTCATTGCAATTGCAATTAAAGCAGGTGTCCCACCTGCTTCAGAAATTTTAGCTTTTAAATTCAAGACTTTTCACACAAAACTGTTTTATTTTATGTTAAGAGAAATTAAATATTCAAATATAGTAAGTTCAACATTTGATAATTTTAATTGGCTTTTTTTTTCCCTCAGAAACAGTTTATGAAAGTGTTAGAAACTATAACTTTTTATTCTTATTTTTCACTGCATATCGCTCACAGTCTGCTTTGCTTGTATGGCCACTCAAACTAGTGGCAAAGCTTGTGTTGA
Organism: Struthidea cinerea; assembly: GCA_013397865.1. Lineage (NCBI taxonomy): Eukaryota > Metazoa > Chordata > Aves > Passeriformes > Corcoracidae > Struthidea > Struthidea cinerea. The sequence continues at coordinate 1,835,875 of VZTI01000839.1, forward strand.
TTTGAAGCCCTTCATCTCAATTAGGGAAATAGGATTTTAGGGATTTTTAAGTATTTTGCATGTGTATGTCTTGATACTAAGTAACAATGTAAAAATTTCAACATAGTTTTTTACATAAGGTTTGGTGTAAGAACGAATAATCAGCTAATTGTGCCTTGTGCTCTCTGACATCAGTGGTTGCCTTAATTTCATGAACACTTTGAAACAGAGATTTCTGAATGTGGCAGATAAAAATGAGTGAGAAATATGCAGCTGTTAAATAGATCTGCAATCTCAGTGCTTAGAAGATCTAATTTGTCAGAACAATTGTCAGAACAATTCATATTAAGATCTTGGCACTGAAAAGATGGATTTAGGGTGGATTGTTGTGAGAACCAGGCTGATCTGAAGCATTCAAAGAAAGGGAAATATGTAAGTTTCCTAGTGGTGAAAAATGAGATGTTGATTACAGTAGTGTGTTGCAATACACAACTTGGTGGTATCTTAAGTGAGATTTGCAGACCTTGTAATTTTTATATATATATATATAACATCAAGTATTAAAATGGAGAATGTGTGGCAGAGGAGGGATTTTCCCATCTGACCAGCAGTCAGATAAAACTCCTTCCTTGTGATGGAGTGCACACTCAGAAAAGTATGTGCTATTTTTTAATGAATTTCATCAGTGTTACTCAGCACAGTGTTTCATGGTAACCAGACAATTCAGTGATTAACCAGTTTGGAAATAATTTCGTGTCTGCTGTGTGCTCACCAGAGTATCCTCGTAAGACTGGGATCATGCAGTTCTGAAAGCTTGAGTGGCAGACCTCTAACAGGGGGTGCCACTGGAGCCACTTACCCAGGATCAGCCATGGAATAATCTCATGTTGATTGTTACTCTGGCAGGCACCAAAGTCATGAAAGGCACGCCAAAAATGACATAATAGCTTTTCTGATGAGTTATGGGTGCTGACAGATAACTCTTGAGAAAATTATTAGTGAACCTGATTATTCTGCACTCCAAGTATGGAATTGCATGAAGTAGAACTACTCTAGTGCAATTAACTTCTAAGCATTAAACAAAACAGCAAGAGGGAGGAGTGTTTCCATTTCTAGAGGAAATAAGGGGTTTTTGTGTAACATACTGTGATATTTCCATTTTTTAAAAATATAAACACGTCCAAGAAGATGACAGGCTGATTCTCTTCCTGAAGCAAATGGAATGAAAAGTATGCAAATGGAATAACGAGACTGCTGCACTGTTGGTAGATGAAATTCACATTTTGACCACAGATAAGGTGAAGCACAAGAATGTTGACTTGAGGCATTCTCTAACAGGATCATACTGTTCTGTTCCTTTGAAGCATGGAAGGGATATATATATTCCCATTTACCCATTGTTTAGTCCCATTAATTCTCTGACATAGGGAACACTCATTCATCTCGGCAATGCAGTGATGTCCATAACTTTGGTAGTTTCTTTCTCTGTAATCTCTATGAAAATGAAAATCTGTGGTTTGGTGCATGCTACCTCTGCCAAGTATTTTGATCTTGCTGCACGATGTCTGCAAATGAGCTTAGTGGCTTTTTGTTTGGTTTTTTTGGTGTTTTTTTTTGTTTGTGTGTAGGGTTTTGTGGTGGGTTTTTTTGTTTGTTTGTTTGTTTGATTTGTTTTGTTTTGGGTTTTTTGGTGGGGTTTTTTTGGGTTTGGTTTGGGGTATTTTTGTACATGCCAAGATAATGCAAGGTCTCAAACTCTTACAATTCCAAAGACTTTTAGGATTTTGCATATTTTGAATCACTAGAATAGTACTGTCAACAGAATGTCTGTGTGGCAGTTTTACCAGAGACGTTTCTAACAGTGTGTTACTCCTAGTGTAGATATTTCAACAGAGTACATTCACATTCCTGTGTTGTTCCTACTATGTTGTGCCCCTTTGGGATTCAGATCCTTCTTGAAAAAGCTCTGTGGTGTTGCCAATAGCCTTTGCATTGAGGTATCTGTCCATCTGTACATTCCATTGAGGGAGGTATCTTGTGTTTTCATTTAAAAGTTTCCTCTGTGTAGAGACAGAGGATTTGGCAGAATTGCTTGATTTCTGAGCAGCAGAGACACAAAGTTGCATCAGTCAGAGCTACAGCACCTAACGTGTTAAAGAGTTTGTGTGGTTCATGCAGAACTCATCTGAAGTACTGAGCAAACAGAAGTCTGGTGCACCTGAAAATATCTCATATCCAAGCCAAGCCCAGAAAACCCTTTGTCCTTGCAAGGCCCAGGCAGATATATGGCAGCCTTCCCCTACGTCACCGTGTGGAGTGCTATCTGGAAATTCTTCCTATATTCTCTGATTTCCATCATGAAAATGTGACACTTTGGAGTGTCAATTTTCACAGGTAATTTCTCCAGTTAGCTTTCTTCAGTGATGTATTCTGTTTGATGTAATTCTTTAAATTCCTGTCTTCAGTCGCGTGTGCCAGACTTTCCCATTATCTCTCAGTCTCTTCATCAAAGGCACGAGTTCTGCACAGACCAACAGAACTCTCATGGCTTTTTGAAGGTGAATTATGTTATGATCTTGTTCTTTCAAAACGAATTATTCAAGCCTCCAGCCAACAAACAGGAATATGGACTGGGGTAGGTGGCAGAGGTGCCAAATGAGGTTAACATAGCAGAAGCACAGGTCTCAGTGTATGAAATGAGGACCAAGCTGGGGGCCTGATCAATATCCATATTTTAGACAGCCTGCTGTTGATACTGAATTTTTAGATGTGGAGTTTGACCTTGTTGTGAATATACCAGAAATGTCTGGGGTACCATGTGTGTGCTCTGTCACACATGAAAACACCTGCATGGGTTTTTTGGGCTGAGAAATTGCGCTGTGACTTGGGACATCACTTAATTTTTTTCTTTGTCCTCCCACAGCAGCAGTTCATGTTTTTTTCAGAGCTCTCCTCTGCCCCAAGGTGCAGTAGCAGCATAGGTGCAGTGTAATGTGCCAGTTGCTGTAGTCACTCCCAAAGTTAAATGATTGGCTTTTTTTTTCTGACCCGCATCTCATATACTGGCTCTGAGAATCTTACTGGTATTTATGGTTTGATGGTATTTGAGATGTTCAAAGCACAACTCTAATGTCTGTGGTGACACGCTGAATACACACAAACCCAAACTTGTCTGTGTTTTCCTGCAGAGCAGCACGGGCACCCATATTTCACAGGAATGGCTTGATTTAGCACATATTCTCTTAAGCACACAAGTGAGAATTTTTGTTTTACTTTTAGCCTTAGTGCATGAAAGAACATATAATCCAGTTCAAGCAGAGGGTAAATACAAGCCTGCTGAAAACTCCCTTCTACCAATGTGTATTTTATTCTGTGGCTATTGTCAGCAGCAATAAAAACAAGAGCAAATCTGGTGATATAACCTGGCACAGTAACTTTGGGGATGCTTTATGCATTGTGGTGAACAGCGAAGTAACAACATTCAAAGGAAAAAAAAAAGCTGTCTGGGGATTTTCTCAGCATTAGATGTGGGAGAGGTGACTTTGCTGCTAAAGACATGAGGTTTTCTGACAGACAGTCATACTGTGTTTGGCCAGACAGCATACTCTCTATGTGCTCCAGCCTAGTTAGGGGAGATATGCTTGGAATTTTTCAGTAGTTCTTTGTTCCTAAAAGCAAGTAGCCTCAAGGATTCTTGCACTTTATACTTGAACTCTGATGGATAAAGACTAGGTAATGAAAATAAGCTGAAATTGCAGAACCCCTGGTAAAAAATTGATGAACCAGCTGCACCATCCAACACAGCTTCACTTGGTTCAGTCAGGTATTAAAAAACAGCTCTACTCCCCTACCCTCTGAAATTTTCCATATCTTTTCTGCTGATATGCTAATATGCTTCCTTCAAACTGGAAGAATTATTACAGGACAGGACTAATTACATTTCCTCCTGTGACATACATTGTTAAGGTTGTGGGTAGATGTCAGGGCTCCACTATTAGAAGATTGTTTCTGGGCTTCTTTTTTTGTTGTTGTTTGTTTTGAGTTGCTGGAATGTAGTGCTTTCAGCTTAGAGAACTCTGACAGCTATGAAAATACCAAAATAACCTGGAACTGTGGTTTCAATGAACAAGAGAAAAATCAAAGTATAGCTGCCATTAGTAGCATGGCTTGTGTAGAAACCATCCCCGTGGATTGTCTGTGTACATTCTTACCTGTTCAGTTCTCTGACTGAAAAGAGGAAGTTATTTCTACGTTCCTTAAATAGTTTTGATATTGCAGTAAGACTGCATGTTCTTTAAAAAAGTTATCATTGGCTTCTGTCAGTGTTTCTTAACCAGATTGCTCTTCAGAACCATTAGTTCCTGAAGTCCTCTTTTAGACCTAAATTGTACTTTGTTGCTCCCAAGATTTGTCTGCCAACTGTCAGTGAAAAGTGAAAAAAAAATCATCGCATCATTTTTCAAACCAGAGTTGGAATTTAAGTGAAGGAAGCAAATATGTCAGCTCCATCTGATCCAATCAAACCACAGGATAAACACATAAGTTGATACATAATGTATCATCCTAAATCTTAGGATAGAAAGCCAAGATTGATGTTGTTTGTACATCTTATGGAAGACACTTTTTTACTGCAAATTACAGCAATCTGACTTAGTAAAAGAAGAAGGGTAGGAGTGAGAGGAAACATTGTTTAATCCCTATTTTATATACGAGAAAATGAAATACCATGAGTCAAAAATGGTACTTACAATAACTGAGTAACTACTTCATTTCCTCACATGAATACAGAATTAACTTGTAAAATCTGATTTGTTTGGCACCGTAGACAAAGACTGGGGCATATTTCAAAGCTGCAGCTAGATTTCTAAAGGTGGAATATGACAAATTCATGGGATACGGTGAAATTTCAGCCACTGGCTGTGACCCACTGTACATTTTTTTTTTTCTCTGTACTGAGGCCACAGGAGTTTCTGTGCTGGTGGGACTTACCTGCCTTGGAAAGAAGTTATGTTTTCCACAACAGTTCCTTCCTTTGCAGTGCCTTGTTTTGGTTGAGATCTGACTGCAGCTCCATCTGCATTGGTGACGGGCTCTCAGGAAAGATGTCTGTGATAGGGGTCTTATTTTTTCGGGAAGGTTTTGTCTGCTGGTTGATGATCATGACTGTACAAAGAAGCCACTGTTTCTTTATTGCGCAAGTCAAATGATTGTTTTGAGTTTGTCCAATAGTGGCTTTTTACTGTGTAATGAAAAAAATCTATTTTATAGCCTTTGCTTTTATTTCAAAAATGTAAGTTTGCTGTGAGGGATGTCAAACAATTGGACAAGTGCATGTGTTTTTTAAGGAAAGTCAACAGATATGTTTATAGAATCTTAGAATAATTTGATTTGTATTCAACCACTGAAATCCAGCAACTTTAAATCTGAACAAATCTAAAAAAAACTAATCTGAAGCTTGCTTCTCTAATAGGTAGGAATATGCCTGGGGTTATTTGAATATTCCCCTGTTTCCCACTATCCTGTTCTTCACACACTTACTGAATTTATCAGACTCTAATTTTATTAATCCATTCTTTAGCATCAGTACGACCGTAGGCATTTGTTATCAGCACACCTGTACTGAATTCGGTGGCTTTACAAGGAAGATGAATTTTTCTTTAAAGAAGATGCCAACGTTGTGGAGGGATGGTCCCTTTGGGTACTGTAAAAGTACTTTGTCTGTTGTAGCAGCTCTCTATAGGAGCTCTTTCTGTCTACAGATCTTTTGACAAGGATGTCAAATCAGACAGTTCTTTCCCCAGTGCATGCATCTTAAAACTTTAAGTTTCTACTAACAATAATGTAGTAACTGCTCTTTTATTTTTTTTTCCTTTTTTTTTTTTTACATTTAGCATATTCCAATTTACATTTGAGGGAATATGAGGTAAAGTCAGTGGAACTTCAGTATGTGCTTTTGTGCTAAGAGTTAATTAGCTGGTTTTGCAAACAACTTGCAGAAAGACCTGGGGAAATACAGCTGCTAAAGTGTGTGTTTCTTTGATCATTTTGGTTTTTAGACCGTACTCATAACTTCCTTTGGTGTACAGTTGTACAATGTATTCTAGACATGTTTTTCTTTATATTGTTCTGTGGCATAGCTACAATCACATTGCAGATGCTAAAGTTTACAGATACTGAAGTTTGCTTCATGAGCTCAGTCCTGAATTCAAAACCAAATTTTCCAGACTTCAGATTCTCTTAAGGAATTTTAAAGTGACAGATTTCCTTAGAAGCCCAATCCATAGTGGTTTTAATCTTGTCCTTAAATGTGGACACCTATTTTGGCATCAGAGTGATAGCTGAACTCTTCTGAAAGCATGCTCTTGATGCTGAGCATTTCTTGGGATTGTAGCCATCCAGAGGGGGAGGATAAGACCAAAATTAAACATCTAAACAATGGATAAGAAATGTGTGTCCTGGGAAAAAGCTCCTAAGAACCAACACATTATGTCCTGAGCTGAGGGATGGAAGGCCTGAAGAAACCTAAAAGTAAAAGTTAAGCACAAACTAATGTCTGCCCTTATTTAAGTTTAGCCCTTAAATCCTGGTCAGGAGCCAAAAGAAACAGCTGAAACGTCAGATTTCAGTATGCAGGGCCATGGAGTTCTCTACTTGCATTTTACATTGTGTGGCACTAATAGGAGTGGCTGGGCTGGTTTCAGATCCCCGCTCTTTGATGCCTTCATTGCAGATGTGCTGTGAAAATCTGATCCCAGTGGCAGATAATCTTCATTTGAAATTCTTATTCTGAATGGGTTTTTAACTGGTTGTGTATGACAAACCTGATGTGTTCTCAGTGATAAAAATCTTCAAGATGTTTTTATAACATAATCCTGTGCATGAAACTGCAGTCTGCCCTTGTCCTTTATTTCCTTTTATTCTCTCTCCTAACACGTTGATTTGCAGGCAGTTCAACTGGGTATAACTAAAAAGCACAATTAGAGAAGAGTATTCCCACTTGGATAAGGAGGACGGGCAGAGGCAAATAAACTCAGGCTCCTCCAACCAGGGTCAAGTTTGGCCTTCAGGACTCACATGCCCAAGTTCGATCCCATTTTCCACTTGAGTCCAACAGGATAGATTCAAGCCTGTGCGTTAACATTAATGAGATTTAATTAACCAACAGGAGTGATCACCCCACCCACCAGCAGTTCCTTGGGCCAGGGGCTGGGTTTTGTCTGTAGCAAACTAACCATAAAACCAAAGCAATATAAAAGATATACTTTCCTACAGTGGAAATGATATTTCTATTTCATAAGCAGATATCATATGCTGGCTATGAAGCTATTTTTTATTTTAATACCTTCTTGTAAAACTAATGGCTAGGAGTTTCATAAATTGCAGCCTAATTCCAACCATGCACATATAATATTGATTTTAAAAGGTGCAGCGTCTGTATCATCTATTGAAATAATTTTAGTACAAAATTTAAACTAATATTACAAAGTGCTGCATGTGGACCTAAAGTGTTTCATGACAAGAATCCAGTGGCCAGTAAATAAAAAACAACATTTTAGAAGGGTAGATGAGAAGAAGGATAGAAATTGTTCTGGGGTGATGGAATAGTATATTCTAGTGTGCTGCAGCCTTTTCCTCATCTAAAAGTGATACGACTGTAGAAATAGAGAGAAATGTCTTCAAAATCCCGTTACCAATAAAACTGTATGTCCTGAATGATGCTTACTCTGAGGACTCATTCATGAAAAACTAGTTTTTTCTTAGTTATGTGACAATTCTTCAATCTCAGAGAGTCCTTGTCTTTTCCTTAGATGAAAGAATAGCCCATTTATTTTGTTGCTGAGATATATCAGTAATAGGAGTACATGGATATTGCATGTGTATATTCTGAGACAGTGCCAAAGTTCTGCTTGATCTGTTTTAAATTATCACAGATAAGCAATGAAACAATCTCCATGTCGCTGTCATCAGATGTGATCCATCCACATTTGTGTGCTTACTTCTTTAGAACAATGAAACTCTGAATGGAGAACATTTGCTTTCTTGTGACAAAACAGTTCTAATTCCTAAATGGCCAAATAAATAGCAATACATTTGCATCTGGCTGTCTTTTTAAAAATTTATTCAAAGCACTTAATTGGCAAAGTCATTCTTCTACTGGCTTATTTGAGTTGTGTATACACACACAGACTTCATGAAATCAAAATACGTGGAAGAAGATGTTGCTAAAGAGTATCTGCTCAGTGACATTTTCTATATTTTTATAAGATATGTTAAATGTAACACAATTTTAATTTTTTTATTAATTGAAAGAGTACTGACAGTTGTACACTGTGGCAAACTGGCAGACTTTTAATCACAGCTTTGCAAAACATCCAAGGCAACAAAAAATACCAAACAAAAATTCACTGGCTTCTTCTCAAATTAGCTTATTTTTCAATAGATTATGTTTCTAAGGGGTTTATTGCCTTTTTTTTTTATAAGAGCTTTAGAACACAAAGGTGAAGATTGTGTAATTTGTAATGTATTTTTTTTTTTTATTTCCTCTCTAAGGTGTTTCCTTGAGATACCATTTTGAAGAATCTATTTGTAATACCATTGTGGCATCTGTCAAGGTGCCAGCATTTCTTAATCCTTCAGACTTCACTTTTTTTAAAACTACTGATTAGTGCCCTCTGTTAGATAAAAGCACCTGACATAGACAGATGAGCCCAGTCTAAATTTGATTATAGTCCTGGTTCCGTGTACTTCAGTGATGTTCACTCTGGCTTCACCCAGTATAGGAGCCAATGGTCAACATGAAGGGTGCATATAAAAAGTACTGACCGGTTTCTTAGCTGCTCATGAAGTGTTTGAGCCTGTAAGGGAAGATGCACTCTCAGATTTTTGGGTACAAACTGAGAGGCAGCAGCTGCAGATCCAACTCTTTATGTTTCAGAATCAAATGTGCTGTTCTGTTCTGCTTTGTGAATGCCAGACCTGTTGGGAATTCAGTTGCAAACCATATTCTGGATCCTGTTGGTAATGCCCCAGCACTGTGCCATGCTTGAGACAGGAATTCAGTCCCAAGGCTTAAAATGACGCAGAGGAGCACTCTGCAGGCAAAAGGCTAAATACTTCTATTTATGCAACTGAAAAACTTGATTAGACTCAGTGGAATAAGTGCTCTGCTACAGAAGTTTTAAGTGTCATTAAAAAGCAAAATTGATCGAATCAACATGGAGAAGAGTTTCTTTTTCTTCTCTTTATTTTCACTTCAAATAAGGAGAACATTCCTTTGTATGGGCAGGGATTGTGGCTCAGCACACTCTGGCCTTTCATATTTGGGTATTGCTCTATCATGAGCAATGATATCATGGCAAATGAGTTTTTAATAGAAAGCTGGTATGTAATATAAGGAATTGTATAAATAGTATTAAAGTAAAACAATTTATGTAAGTACTTAAAGAAAATGTAGTAACTTTCACTGCTACATATCTGTTTTTTAATATAATTTATTGACCTTATCATGGAAGAACATTATTGGAATTTAAGTTGTCAGTTCAACTTTTTTCCTGCTTTTTTAGAAGTGTCTCAGGAAGAGTAAACAATTCTTAAAATAATGAGAACTACTTTCTTCTGTCTTTGCTACCTCACTTCTGATTCCCTACCTCTTCCCTTCCTGCCAGCTATATCCCATCAAATTCTGAGCTGAATGCCAAGTTTTAACACCTGCTGTTGGAACTGGATTTTCAAAAGGCTTTGAAGCTAATGTAACAATTAAGATCATCAGACATCTCCATCAGTTGAATGTTGCTGACTTTGTGGTCTCCCAGTTCCCCTAAGCCAATCTGGATGCTGCCACGGAGTGAGCAGGATTAGGTTCGATCTGACTGAAAAGTAATCATTTGGGTTTGCTGTTGGTTTTGCTCTAGGCTTTGTTTTGTTTTCAGCTCTCAGATCTGATTTGCCATACGAGCTTTAGGGCCTGTGGAAAGATGACAGTGAAAAGTGCATGTGGAGCGTGGCACAGGGGTTATTCCAGCGACAGCATAATTTCTGTAAGGCTTTGAAATTTGAACTGAAAGGGTGTTAAAATTGGCCTGAGGAGGATTAGTTCTTTGCATGCACTATGGCAAGTTGATTCCTAGATCTGCTTAAAATGCATGCCTTAGATTTAAATAGTCCTTTCCACATCTGTTGTTGATGTTATTCCAATAGAATTGTAGAAGCATCGTGGCTAAACATGCCATATAATGACAAATTGCTGTTTTTACAAAAAAAAAACCAACAACTGAGGTGCTTTGTGGATGGAGTGTGATTTATTTTGAACTTTGAATGAGAACATGAGAAGCAGATTACAAAGGCTTTTATGAAATTCATCATTGCATCTGGACTTCAAGAACTCACTGTAGAAGTTCTGATTGGAATTTATAAAACATGATTCAGAGTTGATGTGTGAGGGCTGTGTGTGTAATTTTAAATTCTGGTGCTAACATCTGAGCCCCAAAACCGTGATTTAGAAATAAATCTATTGCTTGGGATGGCAAAGTGCATGGGAAAAATCAAAAACAAATCAAAACTTTATTTAGGTTTTATTGGTAAGATTTACATGTCTGTTATGGTTTGGATGAATCTGTTGTGGGGTTTGTAGATAGGCTTTCAGATTAGTAAATCTGTGTGGACAATATTTGCGGAAAGCCTAAGGGATATGCATTACTTGGCATTTAGGGAAGTATATGGTTTAGTGAAATTCCTAAAAATGCTTTCCCATTTTAGTGGTGACAGTCTTTATGGTGAGTTACTGACGACTGAGCTCTATGAAAGCAGATTTGCATCTCCCAGTTTTATTAGGGAACCAGTTTTTATTTACCACTAATAAACTGGCTTCATAATGCAGCTTTAGTGTTGCTCAGTATCTAAAGGAAAATTAGTTCCCATTCTGTATGTTTTAGAAATCTCCTTTTCAGAGTTAAATCAAACACAAATCTGGTCAAGCTTGACTTTTAGCATGTTTTGCTGTTTAGTTACTCAGACTCCAGTGTTTTTGTTGTGTGCTTTTCATTTTTTGCAAACTGCATCACTTGCCACAAGCTGCAGTTAAATAATCACAGTTTATCTAATTGGGGAAATTATGTGAATAAATGAAAGACAAATTAATATTTGGTTTTTTAACAGAAAGCTGTGTGTTCAAGGGTGCATGGTTTTGGTTTGAATGGCTCTGCCCAATGATGATTTTCTACAGCCAGGTTATCAGATACAAAGAAGAGATTGCCCTGTACAGCCATTTAAAGATTTTTGCTTTCCCATTCTGGGTAGCCAAGACAAGGACTGTCAGCAGAAGGACAAAGCTGGTGGAAGAGCTGGAACACAGGCCCTGTGAAGAGCAGCTGAGGACTTTGGGGTTGTCTTGTTGGGACAAAAGGAGGCTGAAGGGCAACCTCCAGTGACAGGACCTGTGGGAATGGTGGTTTAGACTGGGTATTAGAAAGCATTTCTTTACCAAGAGGTTGGTCAGACACTGGAACAGGTTTCCTAGAGAGGTGCTCGCTCCCCCAAGCCTGTCAGTGTTCAAAAGGCATCTGTACAATGCCCTTAACAACGCTCTTCAAGCTGGTCAGCCCTGAGTTGGCCAGGCAGTCACACAGACTGATCCTTGTAGGTCCTTTCCATCTGAAATAGTCTATTCCATTCTATTCTCTGTGGATGCCTTCTCCTAGGCTTTTTCTTTAGCACTATTCACAAGCCTGGAAAGGTTTGACAATGAGTTTTACACCAGCTTTGTGAAGTCTCATGATTTATAATCTGGTTACTCAGCACACAGAACATGTTTTTAATAATTGAGTCTAGAAATTTGCTTGTTCCAAACATCAGCACTAAGCAGCTTATATGAAGCAAGAGGGCTGAACTCTCACTAAGAAACACATTTTGTATCTCTCCCTCATCACTGGCTTTTATTTAAAATGACAGCAAAGTGAAATGCAGTTCGTTTGCCGTGTCAGAGGTCACGTTGCAAGAGGTGAAAGCACAGTACACAGTGCTGAAAAGTTCCTGGGAATTTCTGCGTTCCTCTTCAGTTGATTCATGGGAACTTCCTTCTGGAAGAAAGAGCCATGATCCTACACCAGTGCTCCAATCTCAGTCAATACTTTTTTAATGCCTTTTAGCATAAAAGCTAATAATTCATACAGTCTCCAGTATTAACAGTTGCCATTCCTAACAGCTATATTGTAGTAAAAAAAGCAACATGATAATGAATAAGAGACTGTAAAATTATATGAGCACATTAAGACAGGTGTGTTTGTTGAAATCAAAGATCTGATATGAGGAGCTATTTAGCAACTATTGCAAATACTGTAAGAATAGAGCTGCATGAAGAACCTGAATAACAGGAGTGTGTCTTTACTACATCACTGGAAAGGAAGGAGTAAATTTGAATTTAAATGAACACAGCCTGCAGAAGATCCTGAGTTAAATCACGAGAATTTTGGAATTAATTTTCACATAGCCACGAAATGCTTTAAGATTGAGTGTCTGGTCTCCCTGGCCAATTCAAATTTGAATACTATTTATCTTTTGTGGAAGCGTGATCCTAGAAAAAGTACTTCTCAGCTAGGAAAAGAGCACATAATGAGAAATACATGATGGAATCATTGACTGAACCCCCCTCTACAGCACAGTCTGATTTTGTGGTAATTGCAGGGTGAGGTCAGGCCTGTACATAAATATCATCTTTTCTAAAAGTGATGAAGAAAATGGGTCCACAGAAACATTCTGTCTCAACTGACATAAGTGATATTCTTCTGAACTTGGAGTTCCAGCCAGTGCACTCCTTTTGATTGGCATATCTAAGGGAAATTTCAAGCTTTTTTCTTCCTTTTTTCTTGAGATAAACTGAACAAACTTGCAGCTGACAGGATCTCGTATGAGATCCTAATGAGGCAAAGAGAATGAAACATTTCTTTTTATGCTGAAGTGCCAAAACTGTAATGACATTGTATCATGGTTTCCAAAAAAATATAAAGATTAAAAAAACTTGCTTGTAACTCAGTAGTTATTTTGCATAATGTGGTGGACTGAATGCTGAATGTTGAGGAAACGAGTTAATCCAACTTTTCTGTCTCATCTCTTTTTTTCCTTTTTCCACACGACCCTGGGAATCTTTCATTTGCGTTCCCTTTCTCTTCCAGGAAGAAAATCTCTGTCCACAGCAGAACCTCATAGGACATGAGAGAACCAATTATTTGGCAATATGGAACTATTTCTAATTGTTTTCTAAGTAACAAAATTTTTTTCCAGATAAAGTATGCTATAGATATTTTTTCAAGTGCTTATAAACCAGCCTATCGCAGAAACTCTGTTCTAAATGCTTTATTTATATCACTTCATTTTAAAATGAGCATTATCCTAAATTAGTAAGCTATTTCTATTCCAAACAACACTACTATATCAATGAAACCCACATAAAAATAGCTAAATGTGAAAAAAAACTAAGTAGTCCAAATACGAAGTAGATTTTGCTAAAGTAGCAAAATTTAAAAATAAATAAATAAAATTTCACTCACTTCAAAGCTTTAAAATATCCTTCACTGGAAGAATTTTTATGACCCAATTAAAAAAAATCCCATCAGTTACTAAAAATTTCTTTTCAAAATTTCCCATTTTGCCTTGTTATAGTAAACTGGCAGTGCAATGCTGACATGATTGTTCTTTACCCCACTAAGAGTACTGCTGCATTTCTTTGAAAGGCTCCTCTTCCACTGATTTTCTGTTGAAAACTGGATCACTCCTTCTTGTGTCGAAAGACTTGAAAGGATGAAACCCCGTACAGAAATATTGCAGCATTCTTCTCTGCTGTGTCAGATGTAAACAAACTCACGAAACACAGTCCCAGCAGCAAAGAGGAGAGCAAGAGTGTGACAGCTGAAAGAGATTGGGTTGGGATTGGCTATTAGGAGGAAATTCTTGACAGTGAGGGTGGGGAGGCCCTGGCACAGGGTGCCCAGAGCAGCTGTGGCTGCCCCTGGATCCCTGGAAGTGTCCAAGGCCAGGGTGGATGGGGCCTGGAGCAACCTGGGATAGTGGAAGGTGTCCCTGTCCGTGGCAGGGGGTGTTAGAGATGAACTCTATAGCACATTTAATTACAGTCCACCTTAGAGGCCTCATTTCTTTCCAGATTACAGTATCCAGTTAACAGATGAAATTAATTTTTAATGGGATAATTCAATTTCAAATCTTGTTTCTTGCTACCTGGCACGTTTTTAAGTTAATCTGTGTTTGCTGGAGAAGGACCAGGATACTCGAGAGCCTTTTGTTTTTCTTAGTTAAACAGAAGCAAATAAAAATAAATCTTAAGATAGATACTTGGGTGTGGCCAATGTCTGAATCCACACCAAGTGCTTTTCTCTCATCGTACAGTTAGAGTTATTAAATCATCAGTCTCTCATTGCCTAGGAATCACAAAGGAAATTCCGCTTTTTTTTTTAAAAGCAAAACTCTGGAACATGTAATTTTTCTCCTCTTGGTGCCTTCTGCTGTGCTCTACAGCCAACATTTTTCCAGGCCACAGTGCAGGAGAGTGAAGGACTTGCTAAAGGTGCTTGGCTGAGGCTCTTCAGCCCCCGTAAATGTACCGCTGGCAGGGACGTGTCCTGTGAGCTTGGAGGCCTTGACTTTGGTCTTACTCAGCACTCGTGTCCTGACAAGAGAAATTATCTTCTTGCTTGCCTAAGAAAACAGGTTCTTACACTGGCAGGAGCACCCAAATTCTGACAAGCTCTGGACAGTTGTGTTGCGATTACGTAAGAAGACAGTGGCTACGTGGGCACATTTTTTAAAAACCAAGCTCTAGTTCCAAAATTCAGAGATATAAATCTGTGTCCCATTTAATATTGTATGCATTCAGCCTGTCCAGAAACAGGTGATAAGTTGTTGATGATGATCTACTTTTCATCTCCCATTTCTATGCACAGTAAATTGCTGGTAGGTTTTCCTGGTGGACTTTTAAGAACAGAAGCCAATACTTGCAAATTCATACAAAGTTTTTAAAATAGCAAGCCTTTAGAAAATATTACAGTGCATAAAGTTGTTGCCCAATATAGTCAAAATTGGATCAGAAACCAAAGCAAGGAAGTGTGAGTCTTGGTGAGGGACACAAAAAAAGGAAACATGTGGGTTTGATCAGTATGTTCAACTTCTTATTTTTTTTCTCCTGCTTATAGTTCAGCTATGTGCTTTTATTCTGCTCTAGCATTTGGAGGGGAGAAAAGCAGAAATGATAACAAGAATTTTGTATTGTTTCACTAAACTGGGATCTCAGTTGTCTTGCTTCTGCAGAGATATTTTATCCAGTAGCCTAGTTCTGGGTTAGGGATAATTTAGCTGCACAGTAAGAAACTAGTAAATAAATCTAGTGGGCATGCAGCTGGGTAGGTTTTGGTTTTTTGCTCTTTTTTAGATGTTGTCAAGAAACATTTTTTAAAGGCCTGTAGTTTCTTTCTTCATATTCTATCATTTTCACTGTGTCTCTGTGGGAAGCAGGATGATTTTGTTTACTGCTTGTGCTTTCTTTGCCTCAGTTACTATTAAGACATATCTAAATTAAAGGTAATTATGAGCATTATGAAATAAAAAAACTTGCATTGAATCAGTGGAGAATGAATACATGCTTAGTGTATCACTCAGAAAAGCTGTGGCATATGCTACTGAAATATGTTTCATTTAATTAAAAACCTTCAAGTTTTGTACATTTCAGCTTGAGTTGCTTCACTGATGTAGATCATAGGAGTAGAGCTGGTCTTGTGGGAATACTGTAGGAACAACGAAAACTACCTCTTTGCCTGAAAATACACCCTTTACTTGCCGTGTCTTTCTAGTATCTCATTTAAAGCTATTTATATCCTCATGCCTTTCATTGTATTTAAGAAAAGAGGATTTTAGTGAAACACCTCAGAGCTTTAGAGCTTTATAAGGAAAGGACATAACTGGCCAAATTTGCACTGTCACAGTTATGCAGCATTAGTCTACAAACCTCGGCAGTGATCATTGCTGGATACACATCCTTAACATACCAGGAAAGGCAATTCACTACTACACATGAATTAGACTGAAATCTCTCTACGTTTTACTGGAGACTGAATGTCCAAATTCACGTTTAAGGAATCTACACAGCATTTCAGATGTTCCAACCTGGTTGTACTGCCTGTCCTTTTTATTTGCTTACCTACAGCATCTCATACTGGCTATAAATGTTCTGGCACACCGCAAAACATCTGCACTGACACTCCAGGAGTTGGGCTCCTTGGTTGTGCCTAAGGGTGTCTTGTAAGCAGAACTCTCAGGAAGCTGCTAATGAGCATTTTCCATATTCTTACTCCTTTTATTTCTTCCTACTTTCATATTGTCAAGTGTAGTCAGTTAAAGGTGTGTAGATTGCTTTCAAACAGATGACTGAAATTTATAATACCTTGAATAATCACATTTCTCTTCAGTACATTACTTGCAAATTATGTTCCAGACAGTCAGATAGTCTCACCTTAATTTTTAAACAGCAGCTTCAAAGGGACATAACATATAGAGAACCCTCCTCCAGAACAGCCCTTCTGTGAAAGATTGTTTTAATTTAATTTTCCCTGTAAACATCTTAAGGTGTAAATTTAATTTCTCTGTAAACAGTTGAAGGTGTAAGCTTACTTTGTCCTTTTCTTTTAGATTTTTTTTTATTTGGGGTATGTTTGTCCACAGTCTTTCTCAGGCACTCCTTGCATTTCTGTTGGAGGCTGTTGGCAGGGTATTAACCTGAGGAGAACTCAGCTCTAGAGCTCAGCTACTTCTCCATCAGAACACAGGTCTTGATTGTCACTCATAGGAGAAATATGGAAGCAGTCATGAAAAACTGGAAAGTAAACAGAAAGAAATGCAGTCATTTGATTTACAGGTTGACACTTGTCATTTTCACCAGGAGGCAAAGAAAACAGTGAATTTCCAAAGGTTGTAAGAGTTGAAGACAGTGCTTTTTTTCAAATTTCTATTCTCAGATTGGACAGTTGCCTAAATTTTCACAGAAACTCTAGAAAACATGTCCTTGTTATTAAGCTAATTATTTCTAGCAACTTTTGAGTTTTATTTGAAGATGTGAAGCAATACCACCTTTTTGGAGAGAAACTAACCAATGTTTAGAACTTAAACAAGAATTTTTTTTTTCCTAGCCTCACTTTGAGTCCTTGTTAATTCATTGAAATCTTTCTTAGTTAGAAGAAGAAAAAAAAATACAGTGGCCATTCATTCTCCTCACTCCTTGCATGAGCGTTTCAGAACTACTTGAACTTAAGCTAAGCAACTCATTAGCAAAGTTCTACAAACTTCTAATTTTTGGATGTATGATTTTCCTGTATTTTCTGAAAAACAGAACAAAGCACTGGGGGTATGTATACCGTTGTAAAATCCTACAGTCTCCTCTCATCCATTACTGTGTTTCTTGGACTATTTTTACCATAATTTCCATAGTTGTAGTGGATTTTCAAGCTTCCATTCTTGTATGACTTGGTAGGTAAAAAAATTATTGAAGTGTGACTTTGAGAATGAGCAACTAATAACTTTAAATTTACTTCCTGTTCCAATAATCTTAGTTTTCAAAGTGTCTCAAAAGGCAGCCAAACTAGAAATCTGGCTTTTAGAGTCCCATGTAGGCAATACTTGAGATGGTCTTGAGTCATGAGGTTTTAATAGGAAGATTTTTAATGTTAAGGAAGCTCTTTCTCACTTTCAGTTTGGTTGGTTTAGTCCACTGAGTTGTGTTGCTTTTCTTGATAGGCTTAGTGGTTTTAATTCAAAGAAAACAATGAAGAGAAAAATGCAAAACACATCCTTTACACTGCTAAACAACCACAGTAATATGTTCAGAAAATGTATTGAGCTGCCTAATCCAAAGCTCATGGAAACTGAATGCAGACTGATGGCAGTGGGATGTAATTAGGCTTTGCTGACTATTTTTATAACCCTTTATGTTAAATAAGATCACTTTTCCTGAGAAGCAGATAGTGAGGGAAGGGATGACAGTATCAGGGCTGAGATAAGAGCCAAGGTTGGCTGGTGTCCACTCACGTCTTTGAGACAATAGGTGCTTTTGAAAGGTTGTTTCAAAGCTCAGGATCCTTTTCCAGAAGGACTGGTGGCTCCTGCAGGTAAGCAGTGTGGGATCTTCCTGACTCTATCCCTTTTAGTTACCAGCTTTATTTAGTACCTGCCATCTAACCTGGGCTGGGAAACACATACTTCAGTTAACACCTCCAGCAGTACAAGAGGATTCTTTTTAATGGACTAAAACCCAAAACTAATTCTAGACTTTTTGGGTTTTTTTTCAAGGCAAGTTTCAGTCACACTGAGCAGTAAGACACAAGAGATTAGACTGTGTTAAGAGTTCTGCTGACCTTCAGTGTTTAAAATAATGCTTGTACATAGTGCAGATGATTACACGTAAGTTTTTTTATTTGCATTAGTCTAGACAGAATTTGTGACATGCTGCTGACTTTCTTTCCTCTCAAATATGAATTCAGAATGAAAATAAAATACCATGGATGAGATACTGTGAACCATTATGATAACTCATGCTAATTGAAGTTAGATTTCAGGATTTATGAATCATCTCTGCTCATTAGATTAAACTAAAGAACTTTGAGGTCATTTGGTCATTCATGCTGGTACAATATACTTACTTCCTTTCTTCCTAGGTTGTATTTAACTACGAAGAGAAAAGTATTGTGCTGCTTTATTTGATGAACTGTTCCACAATCCAGAATGACTTCTCACAAAGTTTTTTCCTTCTCTTGTTCAATAGAAATAGTTTTCCCTTAATTGCATCACTTTTGGTTGTTTCTTTTAATTTTTACTTGGAAACTTGAATTTTCTGTAACTACTATGTTCTTAATTTCTTTGGTAAAAGAATCCTTTATTTTGAGATGAAAGAATTCTGATATACATTAGCACTTTAATTGTAAGCTACAGAATGGTAGCTGACTGAATAGGGTGAAGGCTTTTTTAGGCTAGCAGGGCTGACAATTAGAAAGGCTTTTTCATGACTTTCAGCATAGCCTGGTTTTTTTGTTAA
Organism: Struthidea cinerea; assembly: GCA_013397865.1. Taxonomy (NCBI): domain Eukaryota; kingdom Metazoa; phylum Chordata; class Aves; order Passeriformes; family Corcoracidae; genus Struthidea; species Struthidea cinerea. The sequence goes on from VZTI01000839.1 coordinate 1,854,935, forward strand.
ATATGGCTATTATTGCAAATGAAGATTAATAATCACTAATAGCTACTGGGCTCTTTTAATGTAATATTCTGCACAAATAAACCCCTCAGCTTAGATGGTGCTGGTGCCCCGCTTCATCCCCTCTTTTGCAAATGTCAGTTGTTACTTAAGCAGAGTAAGCAGAACTGGCAATTAACTCTCTGCCTTCAGTCGAGTTTAACCTCTGTCTCAGGGACACGGGGGTTTTGTGCAGAGAATTGCTGGAGGACTGGAGGTAAAATAAATATTAACAAATCAGCATAATGTAGTGGTCTAATTTAATATTGTGTCTAGAGTCTGTCTAGAGTTCTCAGAATGGAAAATTTAAACATTTGGGAATGGACAGACACAGTGATGCCTCCAGACCCCCTTGGGACGACCCTGTTGATGGTGACCCTCAGAAGGACCCAACTAGCAGAATTTAAAAACTGCAAGATTTAGTGCCATTTCCAGTTTTCCTGTTTCAAGTATCTCGAGAGGTCAGTATTGATGAAGTGAAATGGAGTTTAAATGGTTAAGAGACTTGGAGTTTGTCACCTGTTACCTCATTTTGCCTAATGAGTGAATTCTAAAAGCTATCATTTTCTAAAATTTGTCTGTAAGTGAAAACTATTTTTTTTTCTTTAAACCCAGTGTCAAATACACATTCTAATCAATGCCTCACTCCAGAAATTCCCCATGTACTTATTATTGGATGAGGCTTGGATGAAAATACTGTTCATTCGGGTTCAGAAGCTGTTACAGCATTATCCTACACCCAAACGACAGTTCCTGGAGGGCTTTTTCATTTTTCTGAAAAATACAAGTGAAAAACTAAAATGTGTTTTGTTTTTTTGATTTAGACATAGTACAATAACTTCTAGAAATTTCACTCTGATATCAAAATTCTTTTGAAGATGAGTTTCATTGAGTTTAAAGCAATTCAGAGTACATCAAATGCCCATGCACATTTCCATTCTACTGGCTGGGGGAGAGAGTCTAGAAAGTCTTAATGTATTTTTAAGTATGAAAATTAATTTTATCTGTAATTGTATCTGTCTTCAGTTTTAACATATGGGAGAGTTTTGAGCTGAGTTTTTCTCTGAGCGTGAGTTGCAGTGAACTGAAGCGCGCTTACACGCGTGCATGCCTGTATCCCATCGGGTGCAGTCGGCACTGCCACTGATTTATTTGTTCACTACGGGTCAGTGCCATATTCCGCAGCACTTTTTCAGTTGGAAAAGGGATGGGAAAGGGGTTTGAAAAGGGGATGGAAAAGAGGTTGGAAAAAGGGAAGGAATAGGGGCGGAAAAGGGATGGAAAAGAGGCTGGAAGAAAGGTTGGAAAAGGGATGGAAAAGGAGTTGGAAAAAAGGATGGAAAAGGGTTGGAAAAAGGGAAGGAAAAGGGACGGAAATGGATGGAAAATGGGGGACAATTTATTTGGAATTTTACATAATATGGGGCAGTTATGCTGAGTGCACTCTGATTACAGTATGCCGAAGGACGTTTTAGGATTCTGATACATTTTCATTCTATAGGATTTTTTAAATTCCATCCTTTTGTGTAGATGCTGAAAAGCTTTGGTAGAGAAATTTTTAAGCTTTCTGCAGTGTTCTGTGAGAACTTTGCAGATCTCACAGAAGCTATGAAAAACACTGCTATGGGTTTTTGTAAACTAACTCTTTATCTTACACCTGGGTTTGTTATGCAAGATTGTTATGGTTCTGGCTTTCTAATATTTTAGAATAAGTGTCTTAGAGCTTGACCAATCCCCTCAAGGGGTGGATGGCCGAGCACCCAATTGTCTTATGCCATTCAACACACTCTTTGCGAACCCTGTTATAAAAGGATGAATTAATTAATTAATACAGAGCTACTTTCTTCCTGAACTTGGAGTGTGTCGTTTCTCGCCGTTCTCGGTACTTTACAGCGACACTTTTGTCCCTGCCCTTGTGATCAAAACATTTCTCTACATTGTAATTGTCTCTTGTCTTGAAATATTTGCCTTGCTAATCTTTTTTCCTCCTGTAATCCATCTTTAGTGTTGTGTCAAAATGATGTTCCTCAGCTGTCCTTTTAATCTTGCCTTCTCCTCTTTCAGACATTGCCCAGGCTCCTGTTGATGTTGTGCAGCAAATTCCTACTTGTTTTTTTTCTAAAAAGTTCACCTTTTTCAAACTCCATCCCTTCCACTCTCCAGACTCTTCAACTACTTCCCTTTCATCTGACCTTTCACTGCAGTGAGATCTTCACCCTTGTTGTCCTTATATTTGGAATAGCAAGTAGTAACACCTCCTGCAGTATTGTAAGATTTTATTCTTTTAAAATGTGCTTCTCTATGTAATATTTGCTGTTTCCATCAGATCGTGCTGTCCTTTTAATATGGAAACCACGTAAAGATACAGTGGAATGAAATGGCCATCATAATTTAATGATTTTAGTAACAGGTGTATGATTACAGTCCCAGATGTGCTAATAAATCTCAATTTTTACCTTCAGGTACTTTGAGCTTTACTGCTAGGGTTCCTTGTGAATTTCAAGGGCCATTCTATGATCTGAGTTTTCTTTCTCTGTTTTATATAAATATTCTGTAATGGGAAAGATTATTTATTAGGTCTTTATTCACTGTTTTTCAGGGACAAGTTAGAAAGATGAGGAAGTTTCTTTTTCAGGTAAAATGGCAGCCTCAGGAACATGCCAGCTAATTATAAAATACTTCAGTAGGTTCATCAAACTGAAGTCTGGGATTTCCTAAGACTTAAAGAGTTTGTCAGACTTGGCATTTCCCCCAAGCCTGAGGGGAGGTTGCTCAGACCCAAACACATTATCTTTAATTAATGGTTTCTTTTTAAAATAAAACAACTAACCTTACCCCACCTTTTTTTGTGAAGTTGTACTGTTTAATTACAGATCTCCTTTTGAGGTTTAAATATCAAATTGTTATTGTAAGTCAACAGGTTACTTCTTATTTTAGTTCCATTGAAGATTGAATGTTCTGATATGAAAAACAGTGTGAAAAAATTCACAGAAATTCCTCCTTTGAATTCTGATACTAGTGAGAAGCTTAAACATTTTTCTGGCTCGGTAAATACTATGCAAGTAAATCCAAGAGCAGAATCTAACCCTAATTGAAGTAATTGCCTAAGAAGGAAATGGAGCCTCTTTGTGAATGTTGCAGCATGTATTGGTGTCTGGGGGTAGCCCCAGTGAATTCTCCCCTGAGGTAGAATGTGCCTTTTAATGTTGATGGGTCTTTTCTATGCGCTCTATACTACAGTGTGATGTATTTTCAGCTTCCCTTGGATCCTCAGCTCTGTGGTTCACTGGTGTCTCTCCCTCAGGGCCAGTCTGTCGTGTTTAATGAACTGTCAGTGCTCCAATCCTGACTGATTAGAGTGACCTAAGTGGAAAAGTTCGTTGTACCTTTGCATCAATAGGTGGCAAGAGAGAAAAGAGCAATATTTTCTCTGTATAACCATTAAATATCTCAGCTTTTCTGAGTTTGAGAGGATAGGGAGACTTTAATATGTAATGTGATTAATCTTTCCATAACGCTTATTCTGTTGAGTATGCTGAATTGACTGTCCAAGTTTGAGAAGTTCCTCAAGGAACTATTCCCTCAACCCATCATAGATGATTTTCTGCAGGTGTTTCAACTCCTAAATTCAATTTCTTTCTTTCGTTGTCCCTGGTTCTCTTGAAATTCTAAGGACTGGCTGCTGCCTAGCATGTATTCTTTGTCACTTAGAAGACATAAGTGCAAATAAAATTTGAGCTAAACAGAGGATGGTTTGAGGCTTCTCTAGTAGCATTTCCTCATCCTCATCTCACAATCTCCGTAGTCAGGTCTGACTCATTTTGAAGGTCATGCAATGCAAAATTTAAGGATGGTGGTATATTAATGCATCTCAGTGTCCTGATATCGTGATCATTAATGTTGAAAAAGTGTATAAATTAAATGGAGATAGATGTGGAAAAGATGAAAAAAAAAAAGTATTGTCACAATAATGGAGGAAAAATAATAATGAACACCAAGGAGAATGACTGTTCAGTGCTGAAGCAGATTATATGCATTATTTTTAATTAACAGTGCTTAATAGTACATATGGTTTCCCTTGAATAATAATTGCATGCTGATGAAGTATGATTAGAGACTTTTTTCTGGAGTTCAATTAAATCAAATCCATTTCTGTAAAAGGAGAGTGATTAAAAAGATGATATCAAGTTCTAAACTGAAGGCTGCAGTTGAAGCTTCCTATTGCAGATTTCTTTATTATTGCTCTCCTCTGATGACTATTATCTAGTTTTAAACAATGGCACAAGTTTCACACCAAGTCCTGTAGATTCAGCAGAAGAAGTGGCTTTACAGTTCAAACAGAAACTTGGGAAGTACTCGGATGTCCTTGAATGTGTGTTCCTGGGATTGTTTCCAGCCTGCGAAGACTCTTGGTTCTTGCATGTATCTTGAAGCATGTGAGGAGATATTTTGATTAATTAGGGCTGTGAGGCAACATACTGTTTTCTGGGCTGATCTGTTTCTGTAGAGTGCTTGCGAACCTGGGTGATTAAATGCAGGCTTGTACTACTGCTTTTTTTATCTGTAAGTCATTACTGTCTGCCTTGGAAGGCTCCGAGACCGGCAGGGCCCAGCCAACTGTCTGGCAACTGTTAACAAAATTATCAATTATCTTGTTGAGTCCCGTCATCTTGTGCTTTGATTATCCTCTGAGTGAGGAGGGCTGGTTGCACCAACATCCTGATTGGCGCCCTAAAAACACACGAAAGGCAGGGAAAGGGAGTGATATTCATTAACTGGGAGCAAATACGGGAAGGCCATCGGTAGCATGGAAGATCATAGTGTCCTGGCTCTTAATCACAGCCTGGCTTGTGTTTTCATACCAGTCCGCAGGAATCTGCACTGATGCCTCCTGTCTGTTATTCTGAGAGGACTTCCACTTTCTTTACTTCAAATTTCCATTTATAACAAGAAAAAAAATACATTTTTTTATGCTTAAGTGTGTGCACTGATAGCTAGCTGCATGTTTTACCCTCCGATGTCCGTATTACGTGCAAATAAGAAAAGCAAGCTATGTAGTTTTGGTTTAAGGTAGTTAATATCTGTCCAGGATTCAATTGCTGTACATGATCATTGTCATTAAGAGATCTTTCAGTCTGATCTATGGAGATAAATTTTGCTTCATATTTCATTATATATTTGTCTTTGTACCAGAACAATAGCTAAATCTGATTCCTCGGAGCTGTCTGTAGCCATCTCTAGGCAGCTAACACTGCTTTTATAGAAAGGATCCAGCACTGCTTCCCTCTCCTGTTCCGTACCTAAAGAGGGTCAGAGAAGGAAAGAATCTAAGAGGTCATTTCCTGTGCAGTGATGGTGTCTGGGTTTATGGGAATGCTATGTGCAAATCATTCCGCTTTAAAGCAAACTTCTCAGTGTCTGTCACCCTTAAGTCCGCAGCTTGTAACCAGAGCAACCCGGCGTTAAAGTTGGAGCTAAAAAAGAATTAACAGTAGAGCAGATTTTTAAAATTCTCTATAAGAAATCCAGCATGAGGGTTTGTAAAGATGTAAAGATTTGTATTGCCGTGGTGTGGCTGCCTCACCCAGAGGTCAAGAAGCGCAGAAGACCATTCTGTTACACACTTTTGCATGCTCGTAACCACACACTCTGGGGAAAAGTCTGACTAACTCTTTTTTTTTTACAAAGGTTTTAATCTAGTGGCCCTTCTAGAAGTTAGTTCAACACTGTCTTTGCACGTAGATACCACTAGAATTTAAATATGAAATACATGATTAGAAAATCATCTCGAGATTATTGCTGCTTGCAGTTATGTGCTCCACAGTTGACTGCATGGCTTGCTGTGTTAGCAGTGACCCTGGGTGTTCTGTGCAGACAGTGGCTCTGCCTCAGTTCCAAACAAACTGGGTTGAGCACGGGTTCGTGTACACAGTGCCAAGCCTAACGCAATAAAGCCATTATCTTGGAAGTGAGTTAATCATCCCTCTTCTCTGCCCCTGCGGTAACAAGAGCATGAGAACTGCCAAAAATGGGCCATGCTCTGACTGTGTGAGGAGCAGCATGATGTGGATAGAAGGTAGGAGTGGAAAGAAACTGGATAATATCAAGGAGTTATAACCCAGGGCTTGGGGAAGCATTGTTCACTATAAATTAATGCAATTCAAAATATTTTTTTTAATAGAATCATATAAAATCTTGAGTTGGAAGGGAATTAAAAGGATCATTGAAGCCCAGCTCCTGGCCCTGCACAGGACAACCCCATAAATCACACCACGGTATTAGAAAATTCACATAAATGCATTTAGATACACAAAAAAGTGTATATCCCCATATACACATAAACTGAAAAGTAGTCATTTCTATGTGTACACAAAAAGCAAAGCAGAGATAAGTAGGAGTTACTTTTTTGTGCAAGAAACTGAAAGTAGTGGGATGAATGATCACTGCCAGCTGTGAATGAAATCCATACAAAATGTACTTTCACTGCTCTAAGTGCTGTATATTACTAAACTGGTCAACAAATTAGATTTTAAGCAAATTAATCACTTAAGAGGATACCTTTGACCTTAATTTCTCAGTGCCTCAGAACCTTATCATGAGGCATGTAGAAAACTTAGTGTGATCAATGGAAATTGAAATCTGTATTCCAAAGTGAGTCCAAGCCACCATAATTCTGGATTACCTTAATATGTAATTTTGGGGATGCCTAGTGCTGTGTGCCACACTAATACAAACAGTTAAGTGCTGTTTGCTGTCCACAGGATACCTGAAAAGAGGGAAAATCCATATTTTATTCACAATCGCTTTAATTTCCTAATCAGTATTTTCTGTGCTAAAAGTAAATAAAACAATATTACGTTATAGGGGGGAGGGGTGTTGAAATAAAGTATTTAATATTTGCAAGACATCACATTTTCCTTAGTCAGGAATAGGTATTTCTTATGAATTACTTTGCTCTGGTTCACCTACTGTAGCACAGACTTGCCATACTCCTTTCTCAGAGAGCCCTCTACTGTCCTAAAATACAGCATGTTCCATTGAGTGTCTGATACTCCAAAATGCCATTTGATCTGTGCCAAGGTAGATGGCAGTAAGGAAAAAAAAAAAAACAAACAAAAAACAAACACATATGGTACTACTGAATATTTAAGAAATTTGAATTGTTGAAGTTTGATGCCTTTAATGCAAAATGAACGTGTTTATGGCCAGATTTCTATTTATTTGCCTAATCATGGAAATGTGGTTTTCAGAAAGATAGATGCTCAAAGAACTGGTTGTTCTCTCATGCTTCTGCTTCTGATTTTTCTTGTGTGAATCAGTTAACTTTTTTGGAGGGTGATGAATATAAAAAAACCTGCTGTATAGACTGATTCTGCAGGAAATTTTTCCACAGTAAATCGAGATCCCACTATTAAAAAGGCTCATTAATTTATCATGAGTATCACGACTGCTGCCATTCATCTGGTAACACTAGGTGCTGAAATTGTTATTGCCAGGGAATCACAGATTTCATTTAAATAGACTCAATTTCTCATGTTTAATTAAAAAAGTCTGATAACATTAAGGAAGTTGGGTGGATAGGGGGAACCAAAAGAAAGCATATTCATGAAATTTTTCTGTATTGATAAAAATAATTCTTTAATTTTGGAGTGTGGAGAAGGTGGGAAAGGCTGTTTATTTTAACATTTGAGATTGCTAGTATTGTGGTTCTGAGAGGGGATCTTAATGTATGCAGATATTCATTCCTTATTTACATGGGTGTGGAGGCTGAAGCTATTGTTTATAATTGGATTAATGTCAGAAGATCTCAGCAGGTCACTCTGCTCATCAGTATGTGCGGGAAGAGAGACCCTTGATGCAAAAGATCAGCACCTGAGATTAGACAGTGCAACAGCCAGTCACGAAAGTTAAACCTCTCCACTCACCTTTACAAGGAAAAAGAGGAAAAAAAGTGTTGTTTTCAACACACTGTTATTGATCCCCCTAAACAGCACAGAATCTTGCCATGCTCTTTCCTCATCCGTGAACTCCGGGGTAATGTGGGAAGGGAGAGGTGCCAGGTGTGAGGGCAAACGTGACTTGAAAAAAGCAGTGCATATATCAAAGGAAGTTGAGGCTCAGAGCTGCTCACTCCCTAGGATTGTTTGGGTCATAGTAGGTAGTCTTGGGGCAGAGGGATGTTGAGTCTGTAACTGGGAAACTGCAGAGGTCTGCCACACTACCATGTTGCATTACCTCTTCTCTCACATGGTTTGTCATGGTTTTGGTGCCATGAGTGCGCTGGTTTCCTCTGGAAGTGCACAGATGTCAGTAAAGTGTTATTAACATGCATAGAACAAAATAAAAAAAAGTATGTTGCAGAGGTATGGGGCTTGAAATGCAAAGAAGTTGTTGCTGCACAACTCAGGTTTCAAGTAGCTGAGCCTAATTCTTTCCAGCAGGTAAAATTGGAGCACGGCACTGCTGAAGACAGTGTTTACAGAAGGATAAACATGGCAGTTTACCTGATTTTTTAAGTTCTGTTGTTTGTAACTTGGCATATGAAGAGATCTGAGATGTCTGTTTAGATTTTAACACTCCTAATGTAACTAAAAATGTCCTAAAGGCTCAGCACTTCCACCCACTGAGGTTTGCATAGTGCAGGCTGGGTACGGCACAGTTTCAAATTTCACTGAACAAGAAAACACCCAAAAAGCCCACGGCTGGCGTGTAAACTTCTGCGTTAAAGAAACTGCCTGCGTGCTGCATGCTGATGTTTATTCTAGCAGATTGATCTCTCTCACGCATAATATTTTCGTATCTTTGTATCCACTAAATACGTTTGCATTTCATTCATCTTGCAAGTTTGTGCTGCTGTGGCAGAATGGAGGATGGGTTGCCGTGCCTGCCTTGTCAGTAAAACCAGACAGCACTTGAGGCATGTCCCTGCAAGGCAGGCTCAGTAACAGCATGCCCCCAAAGCAAAACTGAGTCTGTCTGAAGAGAGACTGTGTGGAGCCTTTCACATTTATCTTTAAGCCTGGGCTTAAAGTAGTCATATTTAAAAAAAAAAAAAAAAAAGTGTATGCCAGTAGACATGCTTTGTGTTGCTAGTAGGCAGCTTGGATGTTTGAGGAAGCAAGTTTTCTTGAAAACTGACTTTAACTCCCTGAGAAAACAGCTGTGACATACAAGAAAACCCCAACCAAACCTTTGATGAATCCCCCCGAACTCCACTTTATTTCATTTCATTTTATTTCATTTTTATTTGCATTGTAAAACAGATAAAAAGATAAAGTATATTTATAATTTATGTAGAGGAACATATTGTGTGTGTTTAATCCAGGTATTTTTTTTTTGTCACAGTCCTTTAGGAAGTGTTCTGGATCCACCTGATGTTCCTGAAAACTGGCTTTTGTAGTTAAATTAGGCTTGTAAGTTGAGTAGACTTGCAAGAATACATAGTTCCTGAATGAATAGTTTGTAAAACTTCGGAAGAGAGAAGAACCTACAACTTCATTTGGAAGTGTCACGTGATACTGAATCATCTTTAACACCAGCATTTTTGAAAGTTTGTGGTGGTTTTTTTATCTTTTGGGATCTGCAAAATGTCAGAGAGGTAAAGGCAGGGACAGCAGTTATTTCCTTCCTACAAAGATGTTTATGCTTTAAGGTAAAAAACCTTGAAATAATGTTAGTTTGGTATAAACCTGTTTTAAATAATCAGATTTGTTTTGCAGTATGCATAGAATCACAGACTGGTTTGGGTTGGAAGGGATCTTAAAGCTCATGTTTCAGCTTGGCCATGGGCAGGGACACCTTCCACTATCCCAGGTTGCTCCAAGCCCTGTCCAACCTGGCCTTGGACACTTCCAGGAATGGGGCAGCCACAGCATCTCTGGGCAGCCAGCATCAGGGCCTCACCACCCTCATAGAGGAGAAATACAGTATAACTCTACAATTACTGTTAAGTTTTATATTAATACTTATTTTTAAAGTAATTGGAAGTTCACCAAATACATTTTCATTTACTGAAGAATACCTTTCCCACAGCCGAGTGCAGTGGAAGTGTTATTCGTTATTTTTTCTTTTTGAAACAAGAAAATCATTATGGAATGAAATAGCATTTGAACTCTTAAGATCTTTTCTTAGACTTGCTAATTGTGTAAATGGTACATCAATTATTGTGTGTATTGTATATGTATTATGTATAAATGCTGTTTGAGAAGTTTTCATTAGTGTTTTAACCACTTCAGTATGGGAATAGAATCAATCATGCTTACTTTAGCTTTTCACTTCCCAAGGAAATTGTTGTCTTTACTCGTTGCTGAATTATTCTTGCATTTAATAATTCAGTAGTCAGTCTGATCCATTTCTCACCTGGGAAAAGGGGGCAGAAGCTTGTCTTTATTTTCCGTGTATATTCAGCGTTGCACTCAGGGGAATGGTATATCCAAAAATAAGACTATAAATAAGAAATCAGTAGCCTTTTCTGTCTTGCTGCTTTATGTGGGTTTGATATATGCTTCCGCAGCATTATTACTTACTCTGTTCAAATCAGTGCTCTGAGCTTTCCTTCACATGATTGATTTCTTCCAGATTAGCCCACGAAGTACGTGATTTGATAAACACCACTGCCACCTGTTTGCTTACACACAGATGTCTGCAGTGTTAGACAGAGACTCTGTAAAATTTCCAAAAGTGCTTCAGTCAGTCATAAGATTTGGATGATATCACTCTATTTAAATCGGAAAAAGAAAACAGATTTGGTCTTCTATAGACGAAAGCAAACTAAAATTGCTTGGAAGAAATAGAAATAAGGCAAGAACTTATAAAAATGAAGCCAGATTCTGCAGGAGATAATGATAAAAAGGAAAGACGCTTATGAGGGTATTGTCCTCTTTAAATGCCACTTTCCTGCTTCGGAAAAGAAGCATTTTTTCCTTGCTTTTGTGTTCTTAAACATTGTGATAACATATTGTAAAGCATCAGCAATAGTGTATAACTGTTGATGTCCCTTCCTGAAATACCTATGAATGTGTATTTGTATTACCATTTAGTGAAAGTTCTTGCAGAAATGGGGTGTCGAGGAAGAATGTAAGTGTTTTGTGTGATATATTGCTGTCCTGGGCTTCGGTGGGTTTGGGGTCCGTGTAGAATACCTGCTTTTTATTAGGATGTTGTTCCATTGCCACAGTTGCTTATCTGTAGCAACTCACAGGATGCTCATGTTCTGGGCAGTATACATTGAAAGAGTTCCATGCAGGACATGGAAGGATTTTGTGTGGCATTCGAACATTTAGAACCAGATTTTTTACAGTTGCTTGTGGCTGGATTATGTGGACCTGGTTTGGGTGCAGTCTTGTACAGGTTTTAGTTTGCTCTAACAGTTTCATTTTTTGTATTTCCATAATACCTCTCTTGTAGCTCTACGACCAATGTTTTTAATGCTTTCCAGACACTTTTTGTGTATAATCACTGATGGAAAATGTAATGGTTTTTGAGCACTTACAGCCTGAAGAATTGGGAAGTTTGGGAAAGTTTCTTCATGAGAAGTTACTGTGCAATACTTTAACATGTCCAGACATAGTATTTTTCATTTTTAAGTTCTCTCTTAGTTCTTTGTTTTTCCTGATAATTGTCTGACATAACATTATTCCTCACTATATTTTCTCTCTGTATATATGGTAGGGTTTTTTTTTCCTTCATGCCTTCTGTGGTACTGTTTTCTCTAGAGGTAAATCTCAATAGCTTCAGAGCACATCTGTGCTCAGGTGTGGGCTGCAGTCTGATATATAGCATGTTCCCTCAGTCTCTGTACCCAAACCACTCTGTGGCCAGGTCATTTCTTCAGTGCTTTCTGAGAAATGTCGTGAGGTTCTATTAATCTTTCTCCAGGAAACTTGTATTTCTGATATTACCCTGCTTTCATTCACTTTCCTGGGAGATGGTTTTCCTTTTCAATTGCTGTACTATTGTTTTCAATATTACTGAGGCTTGTTGTCTTTTCCCACTACTTTCTATTGGAAAATTAAAATGATACTTTTGGCACAGAAACTATCTTATTGCTTTTGAAGAGTAGATACTATTCTTGCTCCCCCAACACCTTGGGAAGAATTGTACAATACGATTCTATTCAGCCCACATTTTTATCAGCATGGTCACCATCACCTGCAGCCATCATTCCATTTTAGAGCACAACCTTACAGGTATTTTTTCCCTTTTTGCAATATCAAGATATGAAGAAGATGAATGAAAGTTTCTTGCATGTTTTTGTCAGTGTGTTTTTATAGCTCCTATGAACAGTGATGGACTTGGCAGCCTGGAGACTGAAATCCTCTGTTTAATCACAGCTAGGTGTAGTTCAGCAGAAAGATGTATTTCTATACACAGCCCCTGTAGCATGTCTAAGCCTCGAGCTGGAGAACTGACCTTCTGTAAGCAGAAAAAAGCTCTCAGGCCACTCAGCCCCTGCCTTATCTGTGAGCTGTTCAAAAAGAAGCATTCATGCCATTGAGTTTTTGTGGCAGGTGCTGATGCCTAGTCTGGAATGGACTGAGAGTTCTCTTTGGGGAATTTCTTTCCCCGAGTTACTGAGAGAAAGCACTGTTCTGTCCAGTCTGGAGGCTGTACATCTGCGTGCATCGAGTTGTCACATAACACTTCAAAAGGCAGTGGGTTTTCAGGTCAGCTTGCATTTAGCCCTAGGCTTGATCTTCTGATCATTAATGTCTGTGATTCTTTATTTTAGTTGTGAAAACTCTCAAAATCCGATAGCTAAGGCCAGAGAACTAAGTTAAACTGTAAACTTCATTCCCATGTTTAGAGTATTGAGATAATTTATTTGAAAACAAAGCAAAAAGGTCCTTCAGAGACTCCTGCAGCATCCTAGGTCCAGAGGAGACACACTGCACAGAATTCTTGTGTGTGGTCATAAATTGTATTCTCTGAACATTTTGTGATGTTGTACAGAAAGGCAATGGCCCTGTCATATTCCTTTTCATAAATATGTGCTTATGGGGTTTGAATCACATTTCCCTGAAAATCCAATGTACTGCAAACATGTGCTATTCCAAAAGAAGTGCTGGCTATTAAATCTGCTGGAAATAATTTGACTGGGTTTTGGGTCTTTTTGTATTTTTCAGCTAACAGGACAAGTGACTTTGCAAATTGCCACTGATCCAGTTTTGCCGTTTAATGCCCTCGACATCGCGTTAGAAGTTCAGAACAGTCTGAAAGGTAATTCTCATTAGAGGAATATCGTTCTCCATTTATACGGGGGGGGAAAAAAGGATCACCTTATCCCTGATACATATTTTCAATACTTGAATAATAGCCAGTGATTTTGCTAGTTAAATAGGGTCAGTGTATAATGCTGAATGAAATGCAGGTTTTGTTGCTAAATAAAGCCATAAACTTTTTATATTTCTTCTGATGTTACTTTGTCAGTTAAGTATTACAGATTACCTGTAGTGTCCTGTGACCTTTGAAAATTATTTCTGTTTATAGGTTTATGAAACTCTCAAGTTGATCTCTTAAATAGAGAAGTTCTATAAAATCACACCCAAACTTCACATATCCTTGAGCAGATTGTGAGATCGTATCTCAAATGTAAAGACTTTTTGCAATCTCGAGGTGCTTCCCCTGCATTTCATTCACTCCCTACACTATAAAGCGCCACTTTTCTGTAACACATACTCATAGAAGTATGATACCTTTTCTTTAATCTTTGCCATCCATCATTGTGAAGACATAGGAGTCAGTAGGCAAGTATTGGTCTGGAATCCGTGAGCATCTAAAAAGACAAGTAATTTTAGCTCTGTTGTGCCACATAAACATTGGTTTAGTTCAGCCTAAACACAGCAGGGGATGATCATCAAATGAAAAGTGTGGCTCAGCTGGTATTCCTTCAGCTGAACATGAGATATCTTCCATTGTTCTTCCTTTTTTCTTTATTTTGAGTAATGGGAAACGTTGATTTAAACTGACTTTTTTCCTCTAACTTTAGTTAGATCATTTATCTCCACCACTTCAGGGGAGAGAAAATTATTTCCTAGGCTATAGGGCCAGCAGGATAAATTTTCTCGCAGCTGTCCACTTCGGAGTTTTGTTTAATGATTTTTACCAGGGCTTTCATGTCTTGTCTGTCTCTGACTTGTATAAAAGAACAGTTTATTTTCATTTTGGAAAACATTAAGACAATGGTCCTTTTTCAGTTACTTAAATGAGAAGTTGTACTTTTTTACATAGCTCATGGGTTTATTCATTCTTCAAAAGATTTTATGTTGTCCAAACTTTCCAGTTCAAAGTTGGAATGTCTTAGTAAGCTGTTTCCTTCTCCATCTCAATGCAAACTGTAAATAGAGAAAAGGTGAAGGTAAGTCTGCGTGACATGTAAAATATTTGTTCTTTAGGCTTGATTTTGTGCCTCTGGGATCTGGTTCAGCCAATTCCTTGAACACAGATTTTTTTGCCTGTTGGACTTTCTCACATGCTTGAAGTTAAATTTTGTGTAAATATTTGAGTCACTGTTTTTGCAATCTCCTGGATGTACTCTCACAAAGGTTGTGTATGCCTGAATTCTTGTTAATACTGCATTTATTTACGTTTCTAAAGGATTTGACTCTGTTATGTGGTGGGTGTTTGTACTATTAACTCTGCTAAATTCCATAGGATACTACTCAGCACTTTACAGACCATTTCTTACGTTCAGGATAGTCTGGATGGCAAGTTATGTCATCCCCAACATGTTCTTATGGCTCATGGCCTGTTCCTCAGAAAGATGGGGAGGAGGCTGTTAAGTGACATGTGTTCTCTCCCCTTGCACACACCAGAACTGGAAATGAGCCACGGCTTTTGGGTTTATCTGAGAGGAAGGGTTGGGGCTGGAGAGATTCCTTTTTGTGCATCTGCTGATGGTCTGATGTTTAACAGGAAACCTTGTGGTCAAAAATGATAGGAGATGGGGATTCCAAGACTGAAATCCAGGTCCCCAGGGCTAGTCAGGCTGTTGCCTGTCTATTCACAGATGTGATATTTTAGACAAATTCATAAATAGGTGACTGCTTAGAATATTCTTATTAGCTACACCTTGCAGTTGTGTGGTATTTTGCCTTCCATACATATAAACTCAAGACCCATTGCAACTTGAATCAAATACATGAATATCTCGCTAGGCCTTGTATCCTATGAAAATCCAATTTATCTTTTGAGGTAAGGCGCAGACAAGATGCCAAATCTGGTGTGTGAGTGATACAAAAGGTGCTTTCTGTGGAAGTGCTTTGTATGTATACGCAAGTAAAAATGTACAATCATTTGTATAGAAGTATTTTATATGTATACAAGCATTTTTACCCAGAACAAATTTGTGTTTTCTGCTGAAAGCTCTTAGCACTGTGCTCCTTGTAGCCTGTCTTTAAAATCTGGTGTGTTACCCCAAGTTTTCAGGGGTTGACGATGGAGATTCTCAGGTGTCTCATTAGGATTAAAAGGGTTTCTGTACCTTTGCATCTGACTGTCTCAGCAATAACAAGTTCAGCCACCCAGTTTACAAAATAAAGTCAGCCAGGTTGATGGCGTCCCTTGCCTGGGTGCTGTTGGAGCTGATGTCAGTTTAATATTGCCAGTCACTTGGACTCGTGCAAACCTTTCAAAATTGGAGTCTGTGCCCCAGCCCTGAATTGTGGCTGTGCAGCACCAGGCAGGCGAGGTGAGATTCCCCACTTGTGGCTGTCAGCACAGGCTGCTGGAGCAAATTGTAGCCATCTCTGATAGGCACTGGCTGAGAGGGGGAGGCTTATGAAGACAAATTAAGGGTGGATGAGATTTTCTGGTTTTCCAGAAGTGCAAGAGCTGTGATTTAAAGCTCTTTGACTGACGCAGTGTCAGCTGTGTGTGGCTTCCTATCAGTTAGGCCCTTTCTTCTCCCCAGAATGGATGTTTTACAGATGTTACAGCAGCTGAAGTACTTGGGGTGACAGTAGTAGGCAGCACTAGCAGAAGTTTAAGATAATCTGGTTTACGATAAGTCATTTCCAGGAAAGTCTGTTTGACTTTCCACAGCCCTGTCTCTACCCATACATTTCAAAACACCAGGCTAAACTCTGTCCCTAGAAAAATCAATACAGAAACATATCTCTCTCATTTAATTGATAGCTGCATGCTCATTGCCTACAGCTATCTGCTGCTCTTCAGCTTGGCATCATTTTACCTGCTTGACTGTATTTCCCTGATCATTTTGGGTGCTTTTCAGTTACTCTCTCCATCTGTCTGTAATGTTCCGAAAGTTTCCCTCTTTACTGTTCCCACCCGTTATTCTTGACTGCAACAGAGGTGAAAAAGACAACAAATCTGTATAGAAGACAGAAATATCTCCTTTGTCATGAGACACTGGCATCTTGTCTTCAGTATCCATTCAAGGTTATTATGTATTAGTACCTTTCTTCAGCCTTTAAAAAAACAATCATGGAAAAATGTGTTTTCCATTAACAAAGATTTGGTACTGAACGGCAAGGATGAGCATCTGTTCAGTGTTAGAGTAGGCCATAAGTTTCAGCAGCTCTGTACAAAGTCATTTATAACTCCACAGAATGATAGAATAGTTTGGGTTGAAAGGGACCTTTTAAACGTCATCTTCTCCAACCCCCCTGCAAGGAACAGGGACACCTTCCAGTAGATCAAGATGCTCAGAGCTTCATCCAACTTCTCACTGAATGTTTCCAGGATGGGGCATTCACCACCTCCCTGGGCAACCCAGTGTTCCACCATCCTCGTTTTAATAAATTTCTTCCTTACACCTCGTCTAAATCTAATCATTTAGTTTAAAACCCTTACCCCTTGTCCTATTTCAAAAGTTTATCCCAAATTTTCTTAAAGTTTGTGCCCTTTAAGTATTGAAAGAGCACAATAAAGTCTCCCTGGAGCCTGCTCTTCCCCAGGCTCCTGTATTGACATGCACGTAGTAAAATGTCTCAACGTTCCTCTTTTACATAACTTCTTTGAAAAAAGACTTGGAGCAACACGAGATTAGTTTACTTGGGCTATAGCAGTCATGGTAGCAAAATTGAACATATTCCTTGCACTAAGGATATCTGTGGATTTGTGTTTCTGCCCCTTTAGGGTGCTTCCTACAAAGCTTTCCCCCTCAGATTTTCTACTGCCAGGTCTGCTCATCCTATTTTGCAGAGCATGAAAAATTTTCCTAGTGAATACAGCAGCACATCATAGCTGATTCTGAATTTGCAAGCTAATCAAAACCTGAAGCAATTTCCCTTCTCTCTTACATGCAAATACATGTTCACATATATGGTGAGCAAGCATCGTGGTGCCTTAAAATGCTGATTTGTCTGTGCTCCCGTTCCTATAAGTACTTGTAGGCAAGTATTTTCATAACAGAGGGCACAAACACAATTTAAAAATGTTAAATCTCTAGCTGTGCTTTTCATAAGGGCAATCAGTTACACAGGAACGACTATTACATTCAATGTCTGTAAAAATAAATATCTATTTGGTGTAACTTGTTTCTGAATAGGATCCAGTTACATTTAGCAAGTGCAATGAATTTCAACAGTGTAATTCCCTGATCAAGAGTGCACATGCTCTTGAGTCACTTTCTTGTATTTGCAATTTTATTTTTATAGCAACTAAACAACTAGCTTAGATGATTCATCATGATTCATACTGGAGACAAAAGGACAAAGAATACAAAATATAATAATGTGGCATTGTTTTCTCTTAAGTAACTCTTGTGCTTGATTTTCTCTGTAGAAGCATCACAAGGTGTTTAAAACATCATTAGTTAATGCAGGGTTTTCTTGAAGAATCATTTGCCCTTCCATTCCCATCCTCTCAGCCTGAGAAAAGCAGAAAGCAGTTTCCCTTGCTGGTGCAGTTCAGTGTGTTGTGATGCCTGTTCTGTCCTTACTTGGCTGAGGTAACACTGGCCACACTTGCAGGTTTTGTACTGAAGTACTAAAAAAGGGCCTGGGTGTGTGTTTTCTAACATGTGTTTTAGAGTGTAAAATGAACACAGAGTTGGTTTAGGGGCTGTGGAGAACAAGTGAGAGCATTTACAGGATTTTTATGTTTAAAAGGATGGTCTGATTGTCTTCATTTCCAAATACAGAAAGATGGATTTTCCCTTTATCTCACCTTCCCTCTTGAAAAGGCAGAGCTGACATTTTCAATTGTTTATATAAGATTCAGAAAAAAATTATAAAAGTTTTATGTTACTTGGAATATGAAGTGCTTTGCTGAAACCAAAGTATTCTTTCTAACAGGGTGAATTTAAATATTTCCATATGGACACAAGTCCTAGGGTGAGGTATGCACAGTGCCTGCATTATCCCATTATTGCCACTACATGGGAATGGAAAGTTCTTCAGCTGCACAGGGTGTTTGGCAGAGATTTGAAAATTACCAATAATGATATTTTGCAAAATATCCTAAATGTACCAAGTTTATATGCTTGGAGATTATTTTTCTGAGGCATCAGACTAACTTGATTGGAATTTAAATTATTCCAGACTCAGAGAGATACCAGTCCTTTATATCAAGGTAGCACCACGCCTGTTATCCATTCTAATAAGGGAAAGGTGGATTGGTCAATTGCCATTAGCAAAGAAACCTTGTCCCAAACCAGGGCAGACATAAACCATCTTCTCCCACTCCTGTTCCCCCAGGGAGCTTCTGTTCTTTGTTGAAATTCATCTTGATGTCTCAGGAAATCTGACAGTTTCTCTCACACCAGCATCTTGTCTCTCCGTGTATTCTGGATCATGTCATGTTTTGCTAGATTGGAGTGTGCTAGTCAGCTGAATGACAGGAGTATGTGGGGATCTGTGAACTCCTTTTCCTTTGCTGGAATGTATCCAATCGCAAATCTCTTCTTCCATATGAGAGGGAGAATAGGTTATATTCAGGCATTTCCTTGGATTCCTCAGTTATACCTATTTGCTGTTCCATTCCTAATATGTGCTCACCTTTCAGACGTCAGCCATAAATAATTTGAGAAATGAGTTGATGTTTGTCCTGATTTTGACTAGAATAGAGTTAATTTTCTTCCTAGTAGCTGGTACTGTGTTTTGGATTTAGGATGAGACAACAACTCACTGATGTTGTTACTCAGTAGTGCTTACCCTGAGGACTTTCCAGTTTCCCGTGCTCTGCTAGAGAGGAGTTAAAGGAAGCTGGGAGGGAGCATGGCCAGGACAGCTGACCTGAACTGGCTAGAGGGGTATTCCATACCAGAGAACATCATGCTCAGTGTTTAAACTGGGGCGAGGTGGCCAGGGAGGCTGATTGCTGCTGGAGCCAGACTGAACGTGGCCAGCCCAATAAAATTGCTCATCACTTGTCTGTCTTGCGTTTTGTGTCTCCCTTTTGGTTTTCTCCCTTTTCGATGCTATATTATTACTGTTATTACTATTGTTATCATCATCATCATCATTATATATCAATTATTAAGCTGCTCTAATCTCTACCCACGGGTTTTAACTTTTTGGTTCTTCTCCCCATTCCATCAGGGAAGCCAGAGGGTATGAGTGAACAGTTGCATGGTACTTACTTGCCAGCTGAGGTTAAACCATATCAGTGTTCTCCAATTACTATTTGTGATTTTTCCATGTATATCTTAGACAAGGAAGTTTAAAATTCATTGAATTTGAGTCTTGAACCACTTTCTTGGCTTAATTATCTCAGTCCCTAAGGTACTGAACTCATTGAGGTGTGCACACTCAGGTAGAGCTGAGACAGCTCCTAGACCTTCATGGTTTATGTTGATTAAAGCATTCTATGAAAGATCTAAGGATAAGTGATTGCTTGTCAATAAGCAAAGTGAATTTTGGCCTTAAAGATAATTTCTGCATCCTGGAAATGTTTGTGCCGACTGATCTGCTTTTGACTTTATATCAGCTTCAGGCTCTGCTTTCTCTCTCCGTGTGCTTGTAAAGATGAAGACAGTCCATGCACACACTGGGAAGGGAGGCCACGCTCTGCACCTGCCCTGCAGGTGGGAGGAGGCTGCGCATTCACAGTGCTCCAATTCACATTTCTCTTTCTGGACTATGAACAGGGAAATACTGAAATTGTGGTGTGCTCCTAAGTGCTGCAGGCTTTTATTCTTTTGCTGTCTCAGTAGGGTTGCTAACAAGGCAATAGTTAACACTCCAAGTTTAAAAAGTTTTGAAAATATTGACTGGATTAGAATATGCATTAGGATATCAATTAAAGTTGGCTCATTGGCATATGACTTAAGTGATTAAGAGGAGCAATTTCACATACCCTCTACAATTGCTGTTAACCTCTAAGATTCTAAAACGTTGAATCAAATTCAATTAAACTCTTCATATTACAATATTCTATAGAACAGTCATTATGGAATCCAAGCACAGGCTTTCAGACTTGAGAGCAATAGCATCAAATGGCATTGAATAAATGCAGTCTCAGAAGGAAATGTTGCAGTTCTTGATTTATAATCATTGCTTCCTGCATGCCTGTTTTTCCAATGCTAGAGTTCAAGCTGCACCCCAAAATCATTCCTCACAGGTTATTAGATCTTAAAGCATCAGAGCCCAAATTGATCTTTGAGAAACAGATCAGAGGTTACATGGAATGATCTATGGCTTCCCTTGACCCGTTCTGTGCTGCTCACAGGGGAAAAAGAGGCTCAGGTTTTAATTGGACTATTACTTTTGACTTGGAAGCAAGAGTAATAAGTGGTCTCTGAATCACTGGTGACTGTCTTGCTCTCCCTGTTCCCAGGTGATGAAGCAGGCATTCCTCAGTTGCTGGCAGTGGCATCACGTCTGAGGGACACGGCGGAGCTGTTCCAGTCGGACGAGATGCGCCCGGCCAATGACCCCAAGGAGCGAGCTCCTGTCAGAGTCAGGATGCTCAATGATGTGCTACAAGGCTTGGAGAAAAGCTTCCTGGTTCATCGAGCTCCTCCAGGACTTTACAGGTACAGTGCACAGTGTTCCCCACGTTCTGTAGTTGAGCTGAAATGGTATTCAACACTGCTTGGTTCACAGAACTGCCTCTAAAAAGAAAACCTCAGCGAGTACCCAAGAATAAAGCTATTTTTTTCCTATCACATCCTTTCTGCAGGAAACATTAATTCATTACAATGCAAGGGGTCATTAGAATGCAGCACTGTGGGATTTCTGTCATGCCGTTGTTGCTAACAAGACGTACGGTGTGATGGCAGCCCAGGCAGCGTGGCAGAAATGTGTGTCAGATAGTACAGGAAGCTTTCAGAAGAAGAAAATATTTTGAAGTCTAATACTGCTTGGCAAGCTCCACCTATATTTTATTTAAAACTCTGTACAGTTCATTGACAATTCAGAATTGTACAAGATACTCTGTAGCATTATTTAACATATTTAATTATACAGCAGCGTTCTTGGATGCATTTCAGCGAGTTAAAGGCAGTACAGTTCAGTTAATGAGGAGGCCTGAGTAAGTCACTGTTCATAACATCTTGTCTCTGCTTGGAATTAGTCTCTGATATGTATTCAGCTGCACTACCCAGGTTGGTTTTGAGATGTCGTAGTCATCCCATCTTTTAGTTTCTGAGAAAGAAGTCTGCAGGTCTCTATGTCTCGCCAGAACCAACTAAAGTAACAAAACAGTATTTTGATTTCAGTTGATGGGGAAGATTATCCAGTGGCTCATGCGAGTGATGGTGTAAAGTGGACATAAAACAGACACGTGGTGGAGGTAGGAAAGGAAAGGAGAAAGCTCCAGCAGCAGGAGGAAGAGATTCTTCCAGTCATTAGCAATGGTATAAAACAAGTGCTTTTAACAAAAGCAAAGGTAAAAAAACAAAGGTAGTTATTGGGAACTCAACAGTGTCAGTGAATAAAAGCCCTACATCTGTAATAAAGAAAATAGAATAATTACATTTGGGGCAGGGCTAATTTACTTACTTCCTGCTGTGACTGAATTTATAACATAGAGATTTAAGCCAAAATGGGATTAGATAAAGTGTAATATTCCAGGTTTAGCAGTGCTGTCTGTCTTGTCTGAACTGGTATGGTGTTGCAAAGGAGCCATTATTTAATAATAATGTTTAATAATAATGTAATATCTATGTGTTGCATTGCAACAGCAACGTTCAACATCATTGAACCTGGCCCAGCTCTTCATTTGTAAAAATAATGTCAAATCTTAGGATTCCAATAAGAGGGCTTTTTACATCTTCTAATATTTGAATTCTTGCAGTGCTTGCATTATTAAGTTAGTTATTTACCAAAATGTAATTGCTAGATACGCAGACATAATGTAACACATTTTTCACCTGCTCTCCGCAGTGCTTTGGTACAGAGCAAAAGTACTTTCACACTGGCAAAGTAGACACTGTGGAAGTGAAGATGTTGTACTTGTTGCCCTCCAATTTAATTAAATTTGATACAAGATTTAACAGTACAAGATTTCTAAGTCTGGGAGAAAACATTGGCTTTGACTTATTCTGAATAATTTTACCTGACATCATCTGGAAAATACAACAGTAGAGGACACCTTGTGTATCATCATTTAGATGCCATTTAAAAAGAATACACCCTTTGTACTGTGCCAAGGTGTGTAATTGTTACCTTTAATGGTAAATCTACACAGATAAACAGAATCAAGGACACTGTTAGCTTTCTGATGTCCTTTGCTGCCATTTAAAATCTGAAGTACGTTT
The DNA here is from genome assembly GCA_013397865.1 of Struthidea cinerea. Classification (NCBI taxonomy): domain Eukaryota; kingdom Metazoa; phylum Chordata; class Aves; order Passeriformes; family Corcoracidae; genus Struthidea; species Struthidea cinerea. The sequence continues at coordinate 1,877,634 of VZTI01000839.1, forward strand.
GCTTAATTAAAAAATAAAAAGCATCTAACCATAAGTCTCATTTAGATTATTTTTCATTTTTTAGGGATTGAAAGTCCTTCTGTTAGTTGATGAAGTTATGTTTTGTATTCTGAAGCTGTAATTGTTTCCCAAGAACACTGGAAATACTTGAAAAACCTGATACACTTTTTTTTTTTTTTTCCTTGTAAAACTTTAAGTTTATTCTTTTTGTCATTTGGTAAAGAAAACAAACAAAAAAACCCGTCTCACAGCCAGGACCTTGTATGCCATGTTTCATCCCAGTCAGAAGATTGATAGGCAAGTTATAACCCCTGAAATAGTGGTTTATAATGGAAATGCTGGCAGCCCTTTAACTATAGCAGCACAAGCAGTACAGCCATAAATACTGTGCTTCATCTGTAAACAGAAATTTAAGATGCAGTTTGCAGCCTTGACCTTCAGGCTCCAACTGTGTTTAGATCATTAAGATTCCATAAATACTGTAATTTACAGCCTTCTGAAGGAAGAATTTGTGTGCACGGTAAAGGACGTATTCTTCATGAAAAAATGATTGCTTCCTGTATACCCATTTGGACTCATATTCTCAACCTCAATCAAAGCACTTGACAAATTTGCTGAAGTTTTAGGCATCATTTTTAGCCTTGTGTTTGCCCTAATTCACAGCTCTCTGGATCTGTACTATGTTTTCTGTCCTAGAACTTGAATTAAAAAGAAAGGTGGATTTTTTTTCTTTATTGCAGGAGGGTTGCAATCTGCTTGTGCTTCTCCACTACAGGGGAACTGATATATATTTTATATATCTTTTTTTTTTTTTCCTGTGGCTTGCACACACATTCCCATAGCTATAGTCTCTTACTGCGTATATGTACTTCAAAAAAATAAATGCCTCGTTCCAGTCAGTGTCCTAGGGCAATATTTGGGCATAATTGATGCATTATGCATCTATAATGAGATGTAATATTAATCAAACTTACTAACAGAATTCAAATTACTGATTTTTTTTAATAATTGGATTAGGATATTTGATTAAATTTAAGTAATCATGATTGACATTGGCAGGTTGTTCAATAGTGTCAGTAAATGCTGTAGTTTAGATGCTCATCCCTCTTAACTGAACTTCCTGACGCTGAACTGCAAATTTGACAACAGCCCATGTTCCCTCCCCATGATCTCTATTTCCAGCTGAGCTGGAAATACACAAGTACAGCTTTCATCAGGGTATTTTAGTCTTATCCAGAAATTTAGGCAGAATCAAAAATAATAGGTTGAGGAATGTCCTGCTTTGCAAAAGTTACCCTGGGACTTGATTTTGGGTTAGAAGAAAATTGCTGACTTTTATTGTACCTGAAGCATTTCTTTGATTCCCAGTGGTAACCCTGGGTAGATTTTCTATTTCCAGAATAAGTGTGTAGGAATAAAATAGGATTGCTGTTGGTATTTCTCATTTATCTCTCTTTGTTTCTCATAACTTAATCATAATATTGATAATTTTTTGGATTTAAAATTTGTCATTATTTTTATGGAATAATCAGCAGAAATCAGTTTGTTTCTTACCTTTAGTCATTTTTTGCTTTCCACTCTTACAATATATACTGTTGTGGAACATTTCTGTGTGTTTTCTGATGATCACATTTTGCTGCTAGAGGTAATAATCATATGTTACACAGCAGTAGCATGTACAAGGTTAATGTCAGAACAGAGGCTTTGTTACTTTAGGCACTCTACAGGGGAGAAAAAAGAAGATTTCAAGCATATTGTCCTCTCCACGACATGGTCAGCCTCATCAGAGCCATAAGAGATTCCATAAATACTGATCATGTCTGCTGTTGTGCTTTTGCATGCTTTTCCCTCTACAGAAATACCGACCGAAACACTGACACCAGCAATACCAGGGATAGCAAAACAGCATGGATCTTCCTGGTGTTCACAAATACTGAGTTCAAACCTCGTGTTTGCCTAGGCTCAGTAAGAGGGTTCTCCCTGTTCCCTGTATATTTTGTTGTACTTCTTACACTTGCTGATCCCCACAGCTTCTGACAACCTGTCAGCCTGATGTGTCTGTCAGGTCTGTGTGTGCACTCCTCAGGTACTCACACAGAGAGCCTCTCCCTGTGTTGAAAGGCAGAGCTTTTCAGTGTGCAGTAATATTGCAAAGAAATGAGATGATGAAGCAAACTTCATGGAGTATCAGGCATGGCACACTCAGTGCAGTAAGATCTCCAGTCTTACTGTAAGTGTCACATTTCTTCAGGTCCAGGTCTAATTTGTAGATCTGATGGATGCTGTTGATACAAGATGGATCCTGTAGTAAGTATGCAGGATTTCCTAGAATACGCTGGGCTGTTCCCCCAAAATTTCCAAACCTAAAAGAGTCACTAAAATCACAGTTTGTGTCTTTAGTCTTTAAAATTAAAGCCAAAAAGAGGCGTATAAGGGCTCAGGCTGTCATTTCTGCTTCAGTTAGGTGGGTTTTATTCTTAATGGACCATTGCCTAAGGATCAGTTATGTCTTGACTAACAGTTCTTTTAACAGTTTTATTTAAAAAAAATCAAACTAAACTTGTGTAAAACCTTTCTTTTAAGAGTTTTATCTTACCATGCCAAGTTTATCCTGTCCATTAAGGCTGTATGCACCTGCCACCACTATTTATGGGACTGTTACAAGGGTGATTGTGCTTTGTCTAATCGATGTAATTGAGTGAATTGAGTAATAACTAGGTGAAAAGTAAGGATTTTGAAAGCAATCTGTGTTTTCAGCAAAGACCTCCAGCAGCTTTTATTGCTCATTTGTACCAGTTAAACTTCTTCCTTTTGCTTCTTTTCATCACGGATACCCAAGTGTGACATTAACACTTCATTGGGCTAAAAAATTGCAACAAATGGGTACATTTTAATGCACTGAACAAAATACTGGCAGAAAGCAAAGATAGATTGTGTACCCTCAATTTGCCATAATGAAATCAAAAACAATCAACAGGTGTTTTAAGTACCATTCAAAAAGGGCAATTTGCATCGCTCCTGAACTCATGCCACTCAGGTTGGTCAACAACTCGTGTGTTGTTCACCAGAACAAATATTTTCCTTTCAGACTAAGATTTGTTATGTACATTTCTGACATGTGTAGATTCGACAGGATTTATTTCTGCTTTGCTGGTAAATTGCAGCAGATTCTCAGGTTTCAAAATACACATGCCCTAAGAGTCTAGTTTCTGGAGATGTGTTTAGTAGGAAAATTAAAGACCTTATTATATCTCCATGTGTAAACAAGCTGCTCATTGGATTTACAGGGGACAAGCATTAAAGATGCAAATATCCTGCTAATCTTAAACAGTAACGTGGGTAAACATGGAGTGCAATGTCACCTGCAAAATAAAACAAAACCCTAGCCCAGAGTTTCTACTGAAGACAGTAGTTCTGTCTCACTGTATAAACTCTGGAGATTTGTTTTTCCATTTTGAATTATTCATTTATGACTTCAAGTAGAAAACATTCCTGTCTACTTTTTAGTAGTGTTTGAGATGTTTTTTTGACCGACCTGAGCCAAATGCATGGAGTATTTTTATTGTTCTGCATTGTATTATGTGGAGCAGAGAGTGATTTGATCCAGTGTCAATGATCCTTAGTGCGAGAAATACTGAAATAATTCATGTTTCACTGGCAGCAGTAGATAATGTTCCGTCTCTATTATCTGCCATGTGCAATTTGTAAATACAATGCTAGAATTATGTTGGGGGAGAAGGAAAGAATTGTGTGCAGGTTGTAGAATAGTGTACCTCAGATTGTGCCATTCCGTCCGAGTAAATGAATTTTTGTCTTCCAGCAGAGCAATGATTTCCTACCTGACTTTTGACCCCCATATTTTGCACCTTCCAAAATTTGCGACTTCTTTTCTTCTATTATTTTTTTTCACAGCTTATAAATGGAGTTATGAACAGTGGCATTACTTGTTTCCCTTTCTAATCCTTCTCTGATGTTTCTCAGTTCTGCAGTTGTTGTTCAGCTCCCCTCTCTCTGATAGGCTTTTGTCCAAATGTATTTTTTACACCTGAAGTGCCTTCCCATTTTCTTTTGCCTTATTCCTTTGAACTTTGCAGTGTTTGAGCAGTGTTATTGTGGTTTATGCGATTGTAAGGATGGAGCAGCACATTTATCCTAGCACACACCAGTAGCATTTACTAGGTTGATAATGCTCTTACAAATTCCTGCTATGGTTATTATTTTTCTCATGACTGATAACGATGCTGAATTATGCCCTTTTTTAAAACTGAGGAGGTGCAATAAAGTGAGTGAAACTCTTACTCAAAACACCTGATCCGTCTGAGTGGCAATTGAGATGTTTTTTCCTTTGGAATCACCGATACATGTAATGGCCACGAATTAATGACTGCATTTGTTGTCTTGTAAATTTTTACTATTTAAAGAGCATTTGCTGCATAAATACTACTGAATTAGCCATCTGCAGAGCTGTAATTATGGCAGACTTTAAAGCTTATTTAAACAGGGAACATGAAAATCTTTTCATTACACCTGCAAAAGCAGAAAACCACTGTAATCAGGGATTATGTCATGGCTTGAAAACAGATTTCTCACTTCCCTGATATGAAAGGAAACCTCGTTTTGCATATATTAATTTATTTTTCCTCTATGTGCTACTCATGAGTTTTCTTCCATCTTTTTAATTAGGTTGATTTGTATACTTGTAGAGTTCTCTCTGTACAATACATCAGACCCATTGTGTTTGTGATCCAGTAAATATTATTATATTGTAATTTAACCCAGCATTAATTGTCCTGAAGACAGCACTTTGTCCAGGAAATAAAATTCCTTATGCTTCCCACGAATGTGCATGATATTGGCCGTGCAAAAAAAAAAAAAAAAAATAGTTTGTTGGTTTTGTTTTTTTTTAATTGACATTTGTTTTAATATGTGTCCTTATTGGATGTTTTAGCCCATCTCGCAGCAGTTGTTCTGCTGACTGTAAAAGCCCTGTCACAGCTGTTCAGTGAGCTCAGTGCAGAGCTCTCATGCCAACCTCCAGCAAGTCTTGTGGTTAGGATTCAGCTCCACTCTGTGTCCCTTGCTGGCAGATCTTGCTTGGGTCTGCACTTATGGTGCTAAATAGGGCAAGAATATTTAGTTCCAGAAAAAAAAAAAAATCTACTGTGATCTCAGGAAGCTGCACAAAGTATTAGCTTGTGAATCATTTATTGAACATGAGAGAAATTTAGTATTTTATACATTATTTTATCTTTGTTATAAGCAGTAGGACTGGTAACATTTTTTAGATCCAAAAAATATATGATTCCACATTTTTGATCATGACAGATAAGAACCACTCATGTATGGTTGAAATATTAGCCAAGAACACTTCTCGAACATGGTACAAAAATAAATGGAATTCATTGGGAAAATAGTTAATATGCAATATTTCCCCACTAACATATTACCCAGGCAATAGAGCTTAGAAATGTGTTGATGAGATCATTAACAGGAAAATTACCTTAACTGGGACTTGGAAAAGGTGTTAATTTTGTGTGTTTACCTGCCATTGAAGGTAATAATGATGCAACTTTAGGCATTTCTTTAAAGATGGATTCTGTATTATGACATAATCTTTTATCCCTCGTTAACTCTTATGATAATTGCCTATGGTAATGGTTTCATGTCACGTGGCATGGAGTTATTTAGGGTGATAAACCCAGTCAGGATCAGAACTGGAGATCAAGGTCAAGCCAGTTTCCTGCATTAAGCACTGGACACTGTGTGCTGCTTTGTTCAGAAATGGGATTCCTCCTTAGGAAGAGGATGTTTTACATCATTTCTAAATAAAAAGCTCTATGAAGCCATCAGAACATCAGCTGTGAGCCATTTGGAAATAATTTTATTAATTCACTTCCCTCAAGTTCTTCAAAATAGTAGCACATCTGCTTTGAATTTGAGTGTTTCAGACTGAGACATCCTTAAAAGACAGATAATTTCCTCCAAATTATTCACGCAAGCATATGTTTCTTTCACTTGAAAAGCAAGTGTAGCATAAATCATTCAAAGAACAACAGCTACATTATTTGAAATTTAACAAAGAGTATTTCATACCAGTTGCTGCCAGCAAATAATGTTTTAAAATAGTTATATCAATTTTGTTCAATGCATAGTCACTCTATAGTATAGATATAAGTCCTTGTTCTAAGGAACCACAGAAAACGTATTGGTGGATTTTCAAGGAAGTTTTACATTTCCATGGGATATGCATCATTCTCTCATCAGCTGCATAGAGGGTTTGGAAGCTCTGTGGCAAAGACTCTGATAATGGGTTCTGTGGCTTCTTCAGGAATTTCTACATAAAGTTGATTAATTAATTTCTGTAAAACCCTAGAGAAAATAATGCTTAATTAGAGGACTGCTCTTCAGCAGTGATAAATAGTGATTTACAACTTCTGAAGAACAAATGCATCCTATTTTTAATTTTTTTTCCACTTCTGTGTAATCATTCTGTTGAAGCTGTAGATTGGATTCTCCTTACCTACTGATCTTGTTTACTCCAAAGCAAGAAAGAAATCTGCTCCTAAACTCAGCAAATTTTCACCAGGAGAAAAACTGTGAGTGCATGGTAATGTTGATGTTCAGCACTGGCTAATAGATATTTTATTGCAGGCTGATTTACTCAAACTCAGTCCTTAAGCTAGCCAGGCTTCTTAGCTCCATTATTCTTGCTTGAGGCTGTTCCAGAACATCAGTCCTCTTATGATGTGCTACTTGCCTCGAGTTGCCAGCTCTCATATGTTCATTGTTATTATATATTATACTAGACACTGTTTGCTATCAAAAGTCACAAAAATTAGGAAATGAAGTAATTACTCTTTATTTAACGAAAGTGAAAAAGTTTGGCTACAGGTTGTCATAGATTCAGTATTTAATTTTTTTCTCAGCCATCACAGAACACTGTCCTATTATCAGAAAATCAAGCTTAGCATTGTTAGCTTTGCTTTATGTCAATCTTTTCTGTTGGCAGAAATTATTTCACTATCAAAAGAATAGTTTCCTTACATGTTTCAGAACAGAAACGAAAGTGAATATTTTCTGTGAATGTTGAGTTTTGGTCATAAAAACATCCTCAAGCAGCCTTTCTTGGTTTAAATTCTTTAACAGACCTTTTGCTTTGTCTTTAGGATTCTGAATGCTCATACATGTGCTTTGGAATGTGGTATTGGTGCACTCAAGGCCCTCACGAAGATTTAAAGCTGTCCAGGTGCATCAAGCTGAAACTTACACTGAAGTTAGGGTTAGGTTAGGCTTTAGTGATCCTTCAGTAAGAGGTTAGTGTGTTTAAGGACAGTGCATCCCTTACCTTTAAAAAGTACTGTAATCAAAGAGAGCTGTAGGGAAGTAAAAGATAATGGATCTTGTAACCCACTATTCTTCCAGTTTGGCTTCTCTTTTTCCCTTTGTTTATTTGGCAGGCAGTCAAGACAAGCCAAAGTGTCTTTGAGACACTTCAAAGAGCTGCCAAAATCAGGATTAATTTTTTTAAGAAGCCCTATTTAAAACTGACCTCTCAGAAATGTACTCAAACCTGGAATAATTACCTCCTTGTAGTCCCATGTCCCGACAGGATTCTGTTCATGCAGGCTTACCACAACCTGCGTCTGCCATAATTGAGTCAATTAGAGGTGTCCTGTCTTTTATTACACCAGATAAATTTAGCAGGGAGTGAGTTTACCTGGTTTACCACTGTCACATAACGATGCCTTTGAAATGCCTTTCAGTTAGTTAGATTTTTATTTCCGTTGGTATCTAGATTACCTGCAGCTTATCAACTGCTGATAACATGCAAATGCATCTCTTTCAGGCAGACACTCACCTCTGAGTGTACATGGTTTAAAATATATCACTTCCTGGAATATGTATTGGTAGAACAGTTTGCAGCCTGTAAATGAGGGCACTAAGGGAAGGCAGCTGATGGCTCTTTAAAAAAGGAGAGGATGTGCAGGAAACAAAAGTTAGGAACTGCATATTACAAATAGAGGATCCTTAAAACTGACTTGCTGGGTTTGTGGGGGCTTAGGGCAGTGAAGGAATGGTGACATTTACAGCTGAGGTGCCCTGAGTGGTTGGCTGCCACATCCCAATCTTCCCTGGCTGTGTGTGAGTTATCCCATGGCCCCACAGCCAGCGACTTCCAGCGTTCAGTCCAGCAGGCAATAAGCAGTGCAGGAAAAAAAAGGAGTTTCCTCTGGATCAGCTCTAATGACATCTAATGACAGTTTGCCAGGGCATATATTTTCTCCTGATAAAAGTTAATCTTACATGGCCAGCAGCTCTAATTTTGTAATTATAAACCTTCTGCCACAATAGTGCTGTGAAATAAAATAGGTAAGATAGCAAAACTGCATGTGGGTGTCAAAAAGGTGTAAAAAATAAGAAGAGAGGAAAGGAGAAGGACCATTTGAGATCAAAAGGATAAGGGACCCAGAGGAAGATGGAGAACTTTCTATATGTTCACCATAAAATTTCTGGGGTGCAACTTGTGTAAATAAACTGGTATAAGTCAACCTCTGCTGTTTCCAGAGAAGAATGTGTGATATTTTTATGTCCTACAGTAAATAACCACCGTGTGGAACTGGAAGTCCCAACATGTAAATATTGTTAATAGACTGCATTTACTTATTTACCATGGTAATCATATTTTGTGTCTTACAAACATGAATGAAAACAGACTCCCAGATGTAAGAAAAGTGCATTCAAAATTGAACAGTATCAGGAGAAAGGGAAATTCAGAGAATCCTTGTTCTGGTGTGCTTTTTTTTCTTTTTTTTTATTTTCTTGGAAAGTACAAGAAAAAACAATTTAGGGAATTATAAAATTGAGTTTGTGAGGATGCTGAAGTGAGGATGCACATTGTGTTATAACTGGAATAGACAGAGGCTGCCCATAGCACTTATCTCTAAACAATTTTACTGTGATTCCACTGAGAAAACCTGCAGTCATTTCATGTGGGACAGTAGACTTACAATCATGTCCTAATGATTTAATACTTTTCAAAATCTCTAACATGGGCTCTTAGATAGGAGGCTGTTTGTAAGTGCCTGAATAATTCATCTTGTGTTGTACATTACCTACAGACAAAATTTTCTTGTAAGCTGAAAAATCGTTTTTCGTGACAAGAATAATGTGGTAATATAGTTTCATCTTGTACTGTCCAGTTGCTCTAATATTGAAGTTGTGTTAAAGTCAATATATTTTTAGTGTGATCTGTCGTTCAAGAATTTGTCAAATTCCTTCTGCTCTGGTGGGTGTGACAGTACCTCCTTAATTGTGGTTATGTAGAACAGCATTTAATGGCATTATTTTGATCAGCAGTGCTCATGTTCCTAGGCCTGCCAAGGCCTTATAAAAGTAATGGAAGAGGCTCTGTTTATAATTTCTTTATTTGGCTAAGGCTGTTTTGTTTGTAGCCCTTTTATCTCTTTCAGTGGGACTGCCTGAAGTTATTGATTGGGTTTCCTACTTCCGTGCTACACTTTTCAGGTCACGGGGATGTGTCATAGAAACAAGCCCATTAAGATGAATGATGTGTGTTGTAATTTCATTAGTGTCATCAATAATGTATTGCAGTTTCCTGTTTAGGAGTGTCTTTTTGTTTTGTGGGGGTCAGGCTGACTGTGTGAATTATATTTATAAGATCAAAATAGTTAAGGACGAAGGTAGATACTTAAGCAATTAGGCCAGAGGCTGGAATTGTTGTTTTAGAGGTGTAGGCTACAAAACCAATTTGTGTTAAGGAATGTTTAAGTAATTGAATTTCACAGTGTAAATTAAAGTCGCTTGCTATCATTCTGCACGTGGGCACACGGTGATACCTTGTGTCAATGAAATGGCTGGGTTTTATTTTGCAGTCCGTGTGTCATCTTTAATGAAAACACTTTCCTGACTTGTAAAGGCTTGGAAGTAATAAACTGAACTGACCATTTTTTTCATTTGATGGAGCTTCAACAGAGATAAGAAGTAAACTTGTATAAATTGACTCTCATGAACATGCATAAAGAGAGAAATCATTTTATGAGGCAAAGGGGTGGCATGGCTTGCCAAGCAAAGATAAGTAATTGGAAAATACAAGATCCCAGTGAGAATTCCTAGCAGAAAATTTGAAAAAAACAGGTGCTGTATTATGTTACTTACTATTGTTTGCATACATAAAAATAAAAATTAGGTTCTGTTATACTATGTAATCAGCTACTCTGAAGTCATATTACTATTTCAGAAGTTTAGATATTATTTTAAAATTTTGACAGTAGACTTGTCTCTTTCATGTATCAAACAGCTCAGCTTTTCTCATCAGACACTAATTTGCCCTGCATTCAGGTGGGGTGGACTAGGAATGCTTGTTTTTACTTGGATCCCCTGCCTGTGGATTTACTGCGGAATCAACAGTGATTCCAAAATCACAGAAGTAGATTTAAACTGTATTAACACCCTTATATGCCAGATTAAACCATCTTTTTAGCTTGTGTGCCTTGTTTAGAGCACATTTGAAGACAGGACATGAGATCCGTTCCTATTCACCACAAACGTTGTCTCAGCAGTCCCCAAATGTTCCCATGTTCAGGCCGTCCTGTCTTTAGAGTCTGGTTTCTGGCAGTTAGTGGCAGTTTCCGAGTTAGTGTTGCTCTGCTGATGGTTGCTGTCTTAGGATGTTGTTATAAGTTGACATAAAGGAATAGAGGGATCCTAACACAGTTCAGGGCACCAGTGTTGTAGGCGTTTGGAGTAGAATTCCCACTCAGTCAAACTCTCCCAGCCACCAGCAACCAGATCTCTCCGGAGGGTAGAAAGAAATGTGATTATCGCTAGCACTGTCCTTGCTGTGGGAGGTGTTTGAGGGGCTGTGAGCAGGCTTCTTTCTCCCTGTGAACTACAGGAACTATAGAGGAGAGTTCTTCAAAAGCCTGGTTCTGCTTGCACTGATCTCAGCAGGAGTCCCTGAACTGAGGGAGCAAAATCAATCCCTGCTTTGAAAAATGCAGTATTTCCCATAGCACAGCCTATCCTTAAAAACCAACCAACCAAGAATTTATCTGGGTCACAACATACACAGTTTTCATTTACTGTATCACAGAGACTGCTTTGGGACAGTCCATGAGATAACTGGAGTCACCTTTGAGTGTGAGCTCCACCATAGTTAGGGAGCAATAGCATCAGCTCAGAGCTAAGGAAGCAGGGAGTTGTCCAGTGGCTGCTGCAGTGCAAGCTGAGGAAGTTACTGCCACATCTGCCTGTTTCTGCGCTCTTGATGGGGGTTTCTGTCCCCCCTGAGCTGCTCTTGCACACACTCCTAACCTGTTTCAGGCTAAGTGGTCGATGTCAGTGATGACCTATTGTTTAAACTGTTCCTGCAGCAGTGTTGGATTCAAACCCTTTCCCTCCTCTGCTTAGAACTCCAAAGTATTGCACTGCAGACCCCTTGAACTGTCTGAATGTATTGCTGTCAGGGGATGAAAAACTTCCCATTCCTTCTGCACACTGCTGGGTTTGGATGTATACCCAATATTGGGAGGCAAAAACATACTGAAAAATTTCCTTATGAGGGCAGGAGTTATTTCATATCTTTGAAAAGCATTGCCTCTCATTCAAAACATTTTTTAAAACTGAAGAACGTGGCAGGAGAGTGTAAGTGTTCCGTGGTGTCACTTATTGGGCTACTTTGTTACCTTTTCCCCAGGCAGACTGGCAATTAGGTGATTCATAGAATGGTAAAGATGCACTTTGGTGTTCGTCTGTCTTGTGTAAATAAACCTGGCAGTTTTATTACTAATTTGGAGTTGCCACTTGGCCTGTTCTGTGGTGCTCTTAGGTTACTGACAGAGTGTGTGAGTTGTCCTGTTTCTCACTGGGTTCTCCATGAAACAGCTTCTCCCCTGCCCTGAACACCTGTTCTGTATTTAAGGATAAGGTCTGCACCAAATCACTCTAGCTTTCCTGTTTCAAATTTCACTCACTTATGTTTACAGTCAAAGGAGCTCCTGGGTGGAGATTTATGATATTTATGTGCTCTTCTAATTAGTATAATGATTACACCTGGTCTTGGATAACATTTATAGCCTGCTTCAAAGAGTCTCATTAAAATCACTGACTAGCTTTGAATCCTGAGCCTTCCACACCTCATACAAATACCATTTCCAAGGGATCACGCAATACTCTTGCATCTGTTTTTCTACAAACCATTAAAAATTTTTGCAGATATTACTAGAAGCACAGATTTTGTTTCACAAGGGTTTGGCTGTGTGTGCTGCTTGTTTCCTTCCTTGAGTATGGAACATTAAAGATAGGTTTCTCTTGTTCTGATCCCACAAAGGATTATTGATGAAATAAAGTCTCTGCTGAAGGCAAGGAGAGTTTTACCATTGACTTCAATGCAGCTGGAATTTCACCTCTGAAGTGTGAAATAAATAACGTGAGAAGATAGGAAAAAGAAAAACAAAACCAAACCTGTGCTGAGGGTTCACAGCAATAGCCAAACTTTTTTTAGAGGGGAAAAAATGGAATCCATCTGAGACACGAAATCTTTCTTGAAGGCTGTGATAGGTCTAGGCTCATGCTTTTGAATAAAATCTTGAATGGTCAAAAAGGAATGTGAGATTTCTTTGATGGATTTAGTGACTACTCCAATGTAAGCACATGCAGTTCAATGAATAGGTTCAGTTTACAGAAGCATAATAAGTATGCATTTGCCTCTCACTCTGTCATGGGTCAGCTTTACTCTGCACAATAAGTATCATCTGTGAGCTGTGGCTGATACTTGCAGGGTTTCTTGATGGCATCTGATGGTTTGTTTTTGAGAAAGAAGTTTACCATTCTCTCCATTGTTCTCTTTCAGAAATATTCTTTACAGACTGGATGACAGGACCAGCCAGTTTTCAGTACTGCTGGAGGCACTGGAGCACTGCAAACTACATCAGTCAAATGAGACCATTCAAGCAGCCTTGTCAGCGGTCCTGAACAGCATCAGTTCAGCTCAGGTTTATTTCAAAGCAGGACTTGATGTGTTTGAGACCACCTTAGCTGGAAAGAAATGAGAGGATTCTCTCCATTCTAAGACATTTGTTTACAACTCGCTAAACAAAAGTTCAACTGGGACCAGAATTGCTCTGAGGATCAAACCTTTTCTTCAGCTGGCGCTTAAAGGTACTGCAACACATGGTTTAAGAAATGTAAAACAGTATTTTGCACTGTTCACAGTATATCTCAAATGTCTGTTCCTGAATGTATAAAACATAAAGAGAGGGAATAACACTTCAGAGATGATTTTTGGAGGGACATCTGCTGTATTTTTGTATGTAAAATACGTTTTTTATGACTTAGAGCTCAATCATGCGAAGTACCAAGCACGTCCTGCAATGTGCTGAAGCCCTGGTTCTGAGACACCCCAGATGTGCACCCAGGGGAGATTTCCATTTCCTCTGTCAGAAAAATCTGACTCAAGTTTCTTAAGGTCTTCAGCAAGCTCATCTTCTTCCTTACTCCGTTCAGAGTAAGTAATTGAAGGATGTGGTGTTTCCATGGGTATCCAGCACCAGAGTGGAAATGCACAAAACACCTTTACTCCTGTGGAACAATAAATACCTCAGTTCTGAGAATACAGATAAACTTTGATTGTTCCATTTCTGTATGAAAATAAAGAGTTGTTTTCTCTAATGTTTCTTGGAGAGGAAATTTTTGTGATGATTTCAGATTATTTGAAGTGTATGAATCAGTAGCTACACTCGCACAAAAATGCTTTGAATATTTATGTTAAATAAAAGAATTGCCTAGTCTTACAAGGCTACAAGCCTTACAAACTTTCACCAAACATTACCAAAACATCCCACTTCAAGGGCTCTAAATTTCCAGAGAGCTGTAAATAAAAACAAGACCTCCAAGTCCTGGGAAAATTTTTGGGATTCCATCACTCTTTACCACACCACCCACTACTCCAGGCTGGATCATTCCATCAGGCCTGGCATACAGGACCTGGATTGTTGTCAAAAAAACCACAAGGAAAACATAAATCCATTCCCTGCTGTAGAATCAGGAATTCAAGTGTGGAGGCACAAGCTGGTGAAGCATATTGCAGGGCTGAAACTCAGATCTGTTTTCCGTTGGTGGAAGGCTCCAATCACACCACTGCCTGTTGGCCAAAGTAATTTGTGAGTGAAAGGATCAGGAGGTTCAGTGTCCTCTGAGGGGATGCTATACACGTTTGAGAACTGCAGGTCTTAATAATATAAACAGTTGAAATTGTTAAGCCCTTTTTGGGTTTTACGGTCTTAAATGATTCTAAGTTTAGAGCTTAAATAATTAATTTTATGTAGATACTTAGAATTTAAATATAATTTATTTGATGGAAATGTTAAATGCATTGTTACCCTGTTTGCCATGGAAACATTACAGGATCATTTCAGGTTGCAATAAAAATGGAAAAAGTGTCTGTGTTAATGTTTAAAAATTGCCTTCAGGAAAATTTCTGAGTGCACAATTTGGTGAAAAACTTTTTAAACTTCACATAGCAAGAAATGAGTTGTTTACAGATCTGGGTTTCTGTTTCCAAAGTCGTTGGCAAAGGGGCCTCTCCAAGCAATGGCCCAGGACTGGGTACATACAGCTGTGCTGTTGCTACATGTCTTCACAAGTTAGGGTTGAATAGTGGGCAAAAGCCCCCCGGGCCTGACCAGAGGCAGAGCTGTGCATTTGTACAGCAGCCTCAGCAGTGGGAATTTGCTCAGCACCAGTCAGTGGGACTGCATGGACTCAGACATTATTATCTGCTAGCTTTCCTTGGCATCTGATCAGCAAAAGTTGATGATGATTCTTTTGCTAATGCTGGCACTGGTTCTGTGTAGTGCAGAGAGAATTTGACTTGTGGAGAGTAACATTGTTTATGATGTTGGTCCATCCCCTTGTTTTCATAGTTTTCATTATTGTAAAGTTTAAGTGGTTGAATTGTGTGTTTATTTTGGGGACTTGGGGATGTACTGTGCATGCTACACTTGGATTATACTTGTAACAGGGACCACTCTTCTAACAGTTCATTTAGTGGCATATTTTCTTTAGAGTGCTGTTATTCGATGGTGTTAAATGATAAAGGGTCAGGTGCCATTAGGAGACCAAAAATAAAGATTAGCACCTTCTTTAACTCTGCCAGGTGAATTTAATAATCATCCTTCCTCATCCTTAGCATGTTCTACCAGACACATCTCTAATGCAACCAAAGTGTACTCAGCAAAGTCAGTGAAATCTGGTGGGAGCAATATCCCTCATGTATGATTTCTCAACCCTGTAATTCCTAACTAAAATATTTATCTTGTTTTCTCACTAATGCCCTTCTGTAAGCACTTTTAAAATAGCAGACTTCAAAATACTCCACTAGAAAGGCACTGCTATTGCAAATGTCTGTCCATTCTAGAGACAATCAGATGTTCTTGTTGGTGAGATGAATCAGATGAGCTATTTAGGGACTTAAATGCATTGATTTCAATGTCATCTCACACTTGCAGATCTTTTGTGGGCTTTTATTTCAATGTTCAGATCTTACATATAAGTGAGTGCTCAGTGATAATATTTGTACCATTATGGCTTTGAAAAAAAAGCACTTTTGAGCCGTATCCTTCCATTGATTTTTAAATCCTACCTATTGACTTCAAAAAATTTATAGCAAGTTGAGATCCTAAGTACCTGGTGTGGTTCTAACACAGAGTTTTTGCCCAACCAGCTGTGGAACATCAGCTAAAGGAAGGAGTTAGTAAATCATAGCAGCTTACCCAGATTGATTTCATTCCTGTGTTGTACTGGAATAAACAAAGCACCCTTAAAGGCAGAAGTATGTTTGCAAATTGCCTGAATGATACTAAAAATGTGTTCTCTTTTCAGAAACATCAATTGCCAGAGACACTATAACAAATGCATTGATTGCTACTTAATCTAGAGTCATGCTCACAGTGACCAGAAAATCCCTGCAGCCTGCAATATTTGTATGTTGAGACAGTTGATAATAAAAAGCCAATAAGGTTTTATTAGTATGTATTTTAAAGAGTCCATAAAATAGCTAAAGTACAATCAAGTCAGATGAATAAAAAGTACATGGGAGCTGGATTTTGAGTACTAACCTTAAAAAAGGCAGTGAATTGTTTTTATCATCCAAGAAAAAGAGTACCTGTGTGAATATGCAAACACACAAATGCCTTATATCTTCCAAAGGTTGTGCAAACATTAATTTACTTGCAGTGGTATGATACATCTACATAACATAGATGTAAATAATGGCTACAGGAGAAAATTAGCAAATGCTTTGCACTGCCTCGCTTACCTTTTAGGAAAATATTTCAGTCTAGAGATGTGAAAGGAGGCACTGCAGCTGACCTCAGTTCTTGCAGCAGTAGCAGGGGAAAGGTTAAATCTCAGGTATCACAGAAGGAACCACTGGAGGTTCCAACCTCCCTGTTCAAGCAGGGTCACCTAAAAACAGCCTCCCTGGGAGGACTGTGTTCAGATCACTTTTGAATACCTTCCAGGGATAAAGATTCCACAACCTCTCTGGGCAATCTGTGCCAGTGCATGGTCACCCTCACTGAGAAAGTGTTTCATTCTTCCGTAGAAACAGTTCCTCCAAATTTCTCCCTATATTTCTAAGTTGTTAAATTATTGTAATTAGTTCAGTTGCAAACATTCAAAAGGTAACCATCATTTCATTTAGTGAAAACTCTCAGCCAAGGTCTCTAGGATTTCACAGTTATATTGTTGGAAAATTTGTATGAGGTTTGTCCTTCAAGCCATGGAGTTTATTTTTAAGTTGTAGAAACTAATGTCCTTATGTTTTGAGGTCTTTTGTACAGTCCCTGGTCACCAGCCATGGGATTTCTCTATACTTTAGGAAGCTGATGGAAAACAAAAGTTGCCTTAGAAAATGCAGGGAGGGAAATCACTCATCAGCACACGTGTAGCTGTGTGCTATAAATGCATCTACTTTACCCAGAGTTTGGGGGCTCAGTATGGTTTGTGTTGAGTGGAAAGAAAGGTAAGGTAATTGTATGGCCCGTTCTGGCTTTAAAAGCTGTTAAATGCTATAAACAACGTTATGTCTGGTCTGTGTTCTCCAAGGAGCAGTGAAGATCTCCCTGCCAGGCCCTGTGCTGGGAGCTGTTATCCGTGTCACTCAGAGGTGGGCACCTCCGGCATCGCGGCGCGCTTTGTCGCTATCTCAGGAAACAAACACAGTGTGGAAGATATTCCTTCCCTTTGTCACTCTGTAACATTTTAGCAGTGTCACACCAGTCCCAGAAAAGTGAGTGATAGGAAACAAATCTCATTTTAAGATGCCTTGGACCTGAGTTTGGAAAGCAGTTAGCCTTGTACAGCACTATTGGTGTTCAAAACAAAGTAAGGCTTCTTTTGGGGCTCTGAACCTGCAGAATTTGAGATAGAGTTTCCAGTAGCACAAGTCTCAAATATAGAATACAAAAATATTTATGGTCTATTACATGTTATAATAACGATAAAAATTACTTGGATACCACTGCAGTGATTGTTTTGGGTGGATTTAACCATCTGGCTGTTTTCTGTCCCTCTAACACCATCTTCTCCAATCCCCTGCATTCAGCTTCTCTGACTTTTTTTTGTAATGTGATGATTTTTCCCATCCTTCACCACCTTTTTCTTAGCCATTCCCACTGGTTTTCTGTCTCCATTGTGCCTCTTTGTCACTTCTTAAGCTCCCCTTTAATTTGCCAACCACCAAGTTAATCCCCCTCTTTTCCCTCTCTGATCTCAGTCATGCCTTTTGTTCCCCTTTCAGTTCTCAACTCACCTCCCTCAAGTTTAAATTATTATTCCTGGTACAGCTGACCATAATAAAGAGCTGAAAGTGGTGGAAAAGTCCTGCTCAGATCCAAATGGATAAAGTATAGGGAGACATCATCTGTTAAATTCAAAGTATTCACTTCTGAGTACCTGCAAGCAGCAGGTTTTCAGTTCTAGCTTGACTGAATGGAAGCAGATTTTTTTCCTATCTTCTTTCTCTCTAATGTCTGGACCAGGAAATTCCCTCAAAAGTAGCAGTGTAGGCACGTGATAATCTTGAAAGTTTTGAAACAAACTTTTGAAGTTTATTTGAATCCAATTCTGCAGTTGGATGAATAAGAAATTATAGACAAAGAATCAGAATTGGTACTACCTACTACCTGTCTACAAAATAGAACAGGCAGTATCTAAGCACAGAATTTCTCTGACCTTGCAGGTGCCATCCAGCATTCACTACACGGTGGCTACGTACGAAACTTACGTGTGTAATTGTGCTGTCCTGCATGTTTTACATTATTAAGGATGACTCAAGCCATGTGCACAAACCTGTGCTTGAACATGCACATTTGAGCCTAGGACGTGCCCAAGAATAATGAATACTCATCCGGGAAGCAAAGGCTTTGAAAATACCTAAATAAGACTGTGTGTTTACTAAAATTGTGGTGCTGTTAAGCCTTTGGTTTTTTTCCTAATGACAATCCTGCTGCCGCTGGTTATTTCTACTGTTGCTCATACACATATTTCTACTGTTGTCATAACTGGAGAAAATGTACACCTGCATGGATTTGCAAAAAAGATTATGTTGCCCCTCAGTCTTACTGACCTGGTCGGTTTTTTTCAGCAGGCTTGCCTTTACCATACTTACCCGGTTACTATTCCACGTAAGCAAGGTCAGCAGAATTTGGCCACCATTCATGGAATTTCCCAAAAGATTTGGTATCAGAAGATCAATTATTTCTGTTTAGTCTGTTTTCTTTAATCTCTCAACAGAGATTAAAGCAAGACTGTATTTTTTTTTAAATTGGGAGGAGTGTCTTGGTCAATGTTAAGTAAGCCCACAGGGCAGAATATAAATGTGTATGTACAAGTGATATAATCTAGAATTAACTTTTTAGCTATTCTAAATGTTGGAATGGATTAATACAGACATACTTTTATAAATTTCACAGGTTGAAATGAATTCAAGGGCTTAATTTAAGAAATTTAATCAGAATAAAGACGTGGAACAAGTTTTGCTGTGTATATGTAGTATATGCTTCCTCATCTGCCTAATCCATTTGGTAAAAAAAGATTAGGGTTTTATTTAAGCTACTTCTCTCTGATTTATTTTCCAGCAAGCCTTTGAAAATCAAATCTTGGTCTTTATTTTTCTTTTAAATGTGTTCTGCCTTTAATGTTTATGGAACACTTCTCAAGTGTTCAGACAGTGTAACACCACCTGGTCTGATCACTCCTGGATTATTTGATAGGATTGAGTGAAATTTCAAAGTATGGTCTTTGGGAGAGGGTCCTTTACTGACTGTTACTCTATTTGATATTATATACTAGAGTGGCTGCTTTACCCTGCAGTGCTGTAGGTGTGCAGTGATGCTTCGAGGCACTAATTTAAGAGAAGGTTTTTTTAAGTTGTTTTGCAGAGACCTGTTAATTTTCCCCCATTTGACGCTGTACTCCCCTGACCATGCTGCTGACGGAGCAATGCAGTTCCAAGTGCTCTTAGCACCTGCTACGAGCTCGTACTGCAGGTGGCATGTTGAGGGTTTGTCTGAGCTGTCAGTGCATTTCCAGTTTTTAATTAGTGGCCGTGTAGCCCCACTTGGTTTTTGTGTAGCTGAGTCCTGATGCTGGTAGGAATGACCCCAAGGAGAGGTGGACGGGTCTGACTTTTGGGTGAACTTGCTACAGAAACTGCTGATGCCCCTATCCTTAAAAAAAAAAGTGAATAAAATACTTGGCAAGGGCTTCCCAAACATTTGGTGTTTTCAGCCTGTACACGGAAGATTCTGAAATAGTTTTGGATACTGTTTGTTTTTTCATGCAGTCTCATTTCGTGTTCTCAACAGCTGAAACTTCTTGTAGTCTGTGAATCCACTAGAGGGGAAATAAGGAGATCCTTAATATTTCATACTCAGAGCAAATAAGATGAACACAAATTCCCTGTGTTTTCCATTTGCAGTTCATATGAGTTAATATGCAACATACTCTTATCCCGCATTCTGTGATTTGGTATTCTGAGACAAATAGAAAATGAATGTGATTCCCTATCCAGAGGAACTGTACTGAATTCAGGGAATGTTTCACCTCCAAGCATCTTAGCTGTTTGCATACAGTGTGAGCAAGCACAAGTTAAGATACTTGAAACAGATACTTTTGGGGGTTTGAGTAAGGTGTGGAAATTAATATTCTTCTGTGTAAGGCCAGATTTTTGCACTGCATTCATACCCAGGTGTGTGGTGATGTATTGTGTGTCCTCGTTGCTGTACCTGTGAGATTAATGCTCAGATGCTGTTATCAGTGTCCGTGCTGCTCTCAATACCAACTGGTATTTTTTAGTCAGCAGCACCTTGCGGAGTTTGCCTACTCAGATGGAATATGGAAGTATTTCTGCCTTTTGTATGCAAAAGAGCAGCTGTCAAGTTGTGTCACCTTTATCAAGCCTTGACATAGAATCTGAGACGCCTGAGTGATGACTGTCATTCCATCTACTTCTACATTTTCACGCAGTAAAATCACGTTGCCAAAAATGATAGCTAGTCAATGCAGAATATTAAGTAACTACTTTTTTTTTTTTGACCATGAAATAATATAAACTTGATGCAGTGATTTCTGGAAACCAGTAAATATCATGTTGTGTGGAAATGTGCAATGAAAGGTTGATTTTTATGACACTTTATAGAACGTTGAGTCTGAATAAAACAGCTTATTCACAAAATTAGTTTACTTTGTATCAATTTGTACTTTTATAACATAGTGCAATGAAAAGGGAATGTTGGCCATTAATGCAAGTAGATTCTACACACTTTGATTAAGAAGCACATTTTATTTGTTTGTGCTCTGAATATGATTTTTGGAGTTTGTTAGAGTGTTTGTACAGAAGGCACTGTGGGCTGGAATTCAGTAAGAGGCATTTTGTGAAAGCACCGTGAGTTAGACAATATTTTTTTTCCATAGTGATATTGTTGCCAGAAATTAAACTGGAATATGAAGATGTGTATAATGTACATTGCACTGAATGGCTTGGAATTATATTCGTTTGTTTTTTTGCTGGTTTTTTCTTTCTTTTTTATAATTGGTTCTGCCAGTAAGCTGGAGCATATGCCTCTCAAGCTGCTGATTCAGTAATGGAGATCCCAGGGCATTAAAGCATAATGGGAAGAAGGAAAAAGGCAAGGAAGGAAAAAAAATAGCTAGACAGAACCTCAGAACCTGGGATGGGATAATTTACTGACGGGTAAACTTTGAATTACCCACATTTTTGGGTGCCGGTATAGAGAAAGCCCAGACATTCATGTAATTGGTCTTTCAGGTGGGAAGAAATTGTCCCTGTATTTTTTTGAGAACATAGATTTTGAAAACTAGTCGGAGACTTTGGGTCAAACTCACAGTATTCAGGGTGAGACTCCTAAAATATATAAAAGAAAGCTACTGAACAGCCTCAGTATTATCTGAAGAAAGAAACCAGTCCGTTCTGAAAATCTTGTTTGTATGTAATATTCAGATTATATGAAATTCAGATGATCAGGCTTTTTCCTGTGGTTCAGAGGTCCAGAGAGTATAAGGTGGGTTTTATCTCAGGAAAACAGGAATTCCATTTTTTTGCTTATATTATATGAGAGCTTGGAGGCTTTTGTGTACTTAAAATGCACTTGAGAGGTGTAATGAAATAGTGCCATTGTAAAAGAATGTGTATTTCCAATTTTTATTTTCAATTTGTGTCGGGTTTTGGTTTTGAAACTGCTTTCCTGTTCACCACATTGAAAGGAAAAATAAAAATACCTTGTTGATATTTTCAATCATGGCTAGATAGTTAACCTCATTTGATGAATTAACTCCCTACAAAGTGCAGCTCTGACTGGAATATCTCATGTAATGTTAAAGACTAATTTGTGAAAAATATTTCTTCAGGATACATTTCCTTTAAGCCACGTAGACCACGAAAATAAAAGCCACCTGTATATCAACGATTTTAGATAAGTCCCTGATTTGCAATTCCTGCTGATAAATCTGTGGAAGTCAATACTAATGAAAAATGGCATTGAAACAAAATTGTTTTTGCCAGGGTACCAATATCTTCCTCTGTGGCTCTGATTAGGAGATAGGACCATTATCTTCAGTATCTACCTGAGCAGGAATGTTTTAAAAAAATACATTTAACACATAAGGATTCCAAGTAGTCAGGCTTGATATAGAACAGAGAATTTCCCAAGAGATTGGAGCTATATATATCCAATCTTTTCCACTGATTTCTTTAACCATGAGATTGCCATGGCGTTAAGGAATGTATTTCTCATCCAGTAGCAGGACAGAGATCCATGTGGGATTCAAGTATACAGGATCCTGTAATTATGAAGGTATTTGCTTTTTACATGGAGTGTAGGTTTGGTAACCATGAGAGTGAAGTAATGAATAATTTGACGCTGTCGCAGTGAAGTGTTTCTGTACCTGGCTGATGAGCACTAAGGGAGTAGGAACAGATTCTGGCCATGTTCTGATGGGGCCAGCAGTGGGTTGCAAGTCCCCAGTGCCAGAAGTGGGTGTGCACTGGGAAAGGCAGTGCTGATAGGGCAGTTCTGTGGCACCAGGCACCAGAAAGCACAGGATGGAGGGCTGGCTCTTGCCCAAACAACTCCGGTGCTCTGAGTCTGCTCTGAGTGCACTGCAGACCAGCACCAGCAGTTCATCCCATCAGATGAGAGAGGTGCTGGGAGCCAAATTTTGGGATACTCAGTAACAGCAGCTGGATCACCATTTCCTCCCAAAAGGCAAGAACTGGAATGGATGCTCCCGGTGCCGGATGAGGTAAGCTGGGTGTAAATATCTGAACTTAAAAAGCCTTGAAGCCTTTGTTGAGGCAAATGCCCAAAGGCACCAAAGCAAAGATTTCTTTCAGTACAGTGACCTTGAAGAGTCCATTGACCTTATTTCTAACAAACCCCCGTGTCTCTGTGCTGATGGGCCTGCTCTGGGCGCGGAAGCTCTGGGCTGTATCTCGAGTGTTGTACGCCGAGATCGCTCTTTGAGGCTGTCAGCTCACATCAAGTGAAGGGCTGATCACTGGTTGGAGCTCAGCTCAAACAAAGGGGAGCGTTTCTGACACTGCTTGACTATCTCACTTCAAGAGAAATCTACTAAGGTTTCTAGTCATTGCCTCCAATTCATCTTTGGTGTATTTGAGTGAGGTCAGTGCTGTGCCAGAGAGGAATTACCCCGTTGGGTCAGGGGTTACTTTTCCTGCCCAAAAGAGAACACACATCAGAACTAATACCTTGCCAATACTTATTTCCTTTGAACGTATGTTGTTGCTTTGACAGCAAGCATTGAACTTAAAATGGGACTGCTCCCTTGCACAGTTACCTGCTTTTACTTTGTATAATACAAATCAGTTTCATACAATGTCCTGTATCCCCTAGCTCTGACTGGGGAGGAAGATGATGAGCACAGTGCCCCATCAGAGCTGTGGCACTGTATCTTCTGCTTGAAGAGGAAAGAATAGTCAGAAATGAACTATGAAAGCTTAAAATACAGAAATATAAAATATAAAACTTAAAACAGTAGAAGTGTTCACGTGGTTATGCAATTTAGAATGAAGGTTTAAGAACTAGTATCTGGAGTGAAAGAAAGTGGATAAATATTATGTCAATATTGAAGCATCAAAATGGGTGAGAAAAGCTTTTGCTTTGATAGTATAAACCTGTGGAGATTGTTACATAACACACAGGGAGAAACTTAGGGTTAAAAACTGGTTTGAGTCCAAGCTGCATGGATATGTACAGGTTGTAATGTGAGAGAAGGTCACTGCCCTGTGACTATTCAGACACTGAAATGTATAATGCCCATCAGAAATGAGCTGTTATATTCCAAACCAGAATAGGTCATCCAGAGAAACAAGGACAAAAAAAAGAAGGAGATTGCCATCTGCGTCTACCACAAACAAGTTGACATTTCTAACTGTATTTCTGTGTTTTTCTTCTGAATAATAAAAGACCTCAGTGCAGGAATTCGTAGAGGTGGATTTGTCTCCAGCCGGGGTGACAGGCAGGTGTTTGTCAGTGTGGGACTGTGTATGAAAGATGGTCAAATTAGCTGAGTAAGTTTCCACATATGTCATGTGTCACTGCTTTTCCTAAAGTGAAAGATCACTGCTTTAACTGAAATGAAGATGCAGAACTATGCTGGGACACCTTGATGTGCAGGTGTTACTTATACAGTGAGTGTGAAAAATTAGAGAATACCCCCACGCATGAAGTTCACTTTTTCAAATTCTAGGAGCATGACCCTCTAATGAGCACTGACTGAGCTCACTTTCAGGACTGTGCCATTCATAAAGCACTTGTCATGGTCTCCTAGCACAACATAATCAGGGACCTACGAGTGAGCAATAGCCTTGTATTCATAGCAAGGAAATTTATTATCCTGTATGTAAAATGACAACTTCATTATCATTCACTATTATAAAATAGCAGGGAAAGTAGCAGTTGAAATAAAAAGGCATCTTTTTAAATAATTCTTTTTACAGTGAGAAAAGCCAATGCATAAATTCGTGGCATGTAACATTTTTATTAATTTATGAAGAATTTAACTTGATGTTCCGTGGCACACTTCACTGATGCTTCATTGTTAGATTTAGTTATAACAATTTGCAGTGACTGAATGCAACATTGTGGTATTTTTTAAAGCAGCTTTGTACCTCCTAACTGTGTGGTTTTAGATTGGCAGAATTCTGCCACCCTTACTTTGCTGGCCATCCAAGGAATTGATTCTAGACTGTGCAATTTGATGCAGCTTTGTAAACTGGCTGCAGGTAGTTAGTTCTGGTCCCAATACAGTGCAAAATATTTGACAGATGATTCATTTCTCATGGTTTTTGCTCTTATTTCCATGAGGCCTTCACCATCCATGTGCAATTACTAACTGGTCAGGATAAGACAAACTCCTTCTTGTCAGAATAATTATATTTACCCAATTTTCTGTCATCTATTAGCATTTCTGAGAAAACAGCCTTTTCAGAATATGTTAATTCGCTTCAGATTGCGTGTGCTGATGCCCGTCACTTTATAATTTTATAATAAATGAAAACAAATGATTGACCATGATGCGTAACTCGTTAAGGAAACACAGAACAGGTAACACCATAAGGTGTGATCCTGGTGGTTAGAAGGTCATTCCCATTATGGCAGTATTGGAATTAGTGATGGTAACTGGGAAGGAGAGTTAAGTGCATTGGGGAAGGGAAACCCCAAACCATCAGATTTACAGAACAAGAATGGGAACAGCAGGAAGTTGAGAAGGCTAATGGAACTTTTTTTTTGTTACCATCATAATGTTTTAATAAGTTTTTTAATAGCTTTTCTGCACCAGTTTTCTTTGCAGAGAGTTATGACCAGGCCTCAGCCAGCACACTCCAGGGATCTCCAGTGCAGCCCACGCAAGGAACTGTTTCCAAGTTTGTAATTACTTTAATAAAACCTCTTAAGAGGGGGCATTGGCTACTGCTGCAATGCAATCCTTTTTGGAGAAACGTGTGTCAGAGAAGGTATTTGCTTTCCAATACTGTTAGGAATTCAATAATGAGTAATCAATATGATGAAGGCTAAGGCAGAAAGTTGTTCTGAACCCATAAGTAAATGTGTGAGGGAAAAAATCACTCTTGTAAATTTTACATGAAAATAAATGGCTGTGTTTTGTGATCACTCCAGGGACTCCCAGCTGGGCAGTGTCACAGCACCCTTACAACCTAAAGAGGTTTTGTGTTTTCCTCTGCTATCGACAGCGGGACTAAGAAAGAGAAATGCAGGGAGGCTTGGGAGCTCCTGCATCCCAGCAGAGAACTGTGACTGCTGGACTTTCTTATGCCTTTGTCAAAGACAGGGATTTTTTGCCAAGATAGATTTCTCTAGTCAGAGAACAGTTATATACTGGAGGGTTTTTCATAGTTTTTTTTTTTTTTCCAAGAGGATGTACAAAGACTTAAGAATTCTCTCCCTGACCAATTGTATGACACTTTGGATAAATCTTTACATGCAATAATACTCAAGGACCTAAGTAATACATCATATTTGATCTGACCCGGCATAAATCATTTACTCATGATATATCATTCATAACTTGATTCATTGACTCATCTTTAGACAAGACAAGGTCGGTAGAAAAAAATTATTCAGCTTTTTGCCTGCAGGAGGAAGAAGCTTAAACAACAAATTCATCTTCACATCTGACCTCATGAAACTTGACAGAGAAGATTTTAAAAATAGAAGTAGACTTGAAAAGCCAAGTTTTACTCCCAATTACAGTAGTTTAAAGTCACAGTCACTCCACTTACAATAGAGCAAATGGGAAAAGGCTCTGAAAGTCAGCAGAATCACTCTGGAGTTCGTACCATCAGGGATGAATTTGACTCTGAAAGAGGGTACTTGGACATTTAAAGTTGAAAATCATGTGCCTGAATATTTTAATGGATCAAAGATGGCAAGTCAGACTCTGTACCCAGTCATATCATTATAAATCTGGTTAGATGACATGAAATTTCAGACCAGCCAGAGCCCCCTGGCAGGCTGAACTACACAGATTCCTTGGTTTACAGTTAATGTTTTAGAATTTTAGACCAAAGGCCTGTTTGCTTAGAATTGAAGACATCACTCTTCCTAAAAAGTTACCCTTTAACTTGATACATTTTCTTACTTGGACACACTTAGCTATTTATTTACTTTGTATAAGAAAAAAGATTCCAAATTGAGCAAATGCCTGTGCTGATAACCTCAGCCCAGAGATGCATGATGGTTCCAATTCCGGTCTTTTTTATTGTATTTGACACATAGAGGAAATCAGTTTTACAGGTCAGTATTAAATTTATATAAACCCAGCACTAAGCACATGTATTAATTGGAGGGGTTTTTTTAAAAAAAAGGAAAGAAAGAAATTGTTATTGGCTCCCTCTTTCATACTGCATCTTTTGAATGAGTAGCACCATGCTATAAAGATAGGAATGTATCAATCACCCTGTCTGGCTGTATTTCCCAATTGCTCTTAAGAACAAAAACTATTAATACTAAAACATGGTGCTCAAT
Source organism: Struthidea cinerea (assembly GCA_013397865.1). NCBI lineage: Eukaryota > Metazoa > Chordata > Aves > Passeriformes > Corcoracidae > Struthidea > Struthidea cinerea. The sequence goes on from VZTI01000839.1 coordinate 1,904,744, forward strand.
GAATAAGGTCAAATTCATTCTGCAGCTATAGTGACAATATAATTAATGAGGGATCTGTATATAGCAAGAAGGGAGAATATTGACCCATTAATACACATTTAAAATCAAAGACAATTTATCTCCTGGCAATTCTAGCACGTGTTGAATGTAACATGATTTTTTTTTTCCCTTTAAATGAAGGACAGAAAAGCCATTTAAAAATTAAAAGTGGTTAAATCTATCAATGATACTTGAAAGTCTGAAACTTGTGCAGCATCATATGTCAAAGCAGAACAGGAGAAGCACAGAGGGATTCTATCTGGAGCAGCTGGAAGGCTACAAAGATCCGTTCAGGATTTCAGGGTGGGTAAGTGCTTTATCCTATGCAGTATTATTATTCCATCGTATGTACGGGGAAATTAAGCATAAATGTAATGCCAAGAGCTGTTCATGAGAATTCAGAAAAAAACCCTCCAAGATCTACCATCCACTGTTGTATTCAGTAGAAAACAGCTTTTCTGCATGAGCCAGGGTGGCCTGTGGAACAGAAAGAAACTCTTTCAACCATCAGGAAGGTGCCTCAGAAGCAGAGCCTGCAGCGGGACGTGAGTACCCCCGCGTAAACATGGAGCTGCTGTGAGACTCCACAGAGCCTGAGGAAAGGAACAAAGCAAAGTGGCACCTGAAATGATCCTATGGCACTGTGGGAATGCTCACAGTTTGTTGGTGTGGTTTTTCCATAGGGAAAATACGGCATTTTTGCTGAGTTGAGGTTCCTCTGCCATGCTTGCCATGGTTGTATTTCTGCATTTCTGTATTTCTCTGTCCTGCAGGTGAAAATATTAACTCTTACAATTGGTTTACTGTTTGGCTTGACATAAATGTTTGGTTTTTACATATTTTATCCTAGCTGACTTTATGTTTTGACAAAGTCTGTGTGAGATCTTGCTACAAGTGGTAAGGAAATCCTTTTCTATACAATTCATGAACTTTCTTCATTAATCATAGAATCCAGTCATTTCACACCCAGTCATTTCTTGAACGCTTCCAGGGGTTTCTGGTGACTCCACCACCTCCCTGTATTATTAAGGTATAATATTTTTCAGCTTTTCTCCAAAAAGTTAATAGACTCATAGCCATGAAATGGCTGTGCCAAATAAAATAGAGCAAAGTCTTCTGTGCCTACCTCAGAGTTTTTATCATATTGTTCCCTGTGGTAAGTTCAATAACACTAACAAAATCTCTGTCTATTTTTAAGAATTGTTCTGTACAATCTCTAACTCAAATAAATAACTAAAAAATCTTTGCACCAGCAAAAAGAATATCACACAACTAAAATTCTTGTAAATGTGTTCTGCTAAAGCTGTGCTGCTGCTGTTAGGGGAAACATGTTTGTCATTTTCTGATATTGTTTATTGAAATTATTTAAGAAAAATATCAGAGTTTTTTATTGTGAAGACATCAATCATAAAGGCCTCTAAATTCAGTATTTTCAAGAACTCTTCAAGCACCTGTTGGGGATCCAGCTGATAACAAATAAGGCATTTTTGTACTTCTTAATCCATGCTGTGAATATATGCAGGTAAGAACTTTTTGCAATCCATAATCACAATATAAGCAGAAACACTGGCAATTTATTTTGGTCTATCTCAGATAAAATGAAAGGGGAAATTAATAGCTTTAAATAATTTCTCCATCACTTTGGATTAGTAATCAAAAATTACAATTTTCTCTGTGCTTAATTTCATATTGAAATTTCTTTGTCGCATTAAATATTTTCTGACCTCACAAGAACTGAGCTGTGAATGAATGTCAGTGGGAAGTAAAACATCAGCTGACTTGGGATCAGTTAATTCATCCAAATTCCAGGGAAAAACTGCCTGTTGATGTTTAATTGTAGTTGCTTCCCATGACAAATATGTATTTATAGTTCCTATAAAGTTTTTAAGTTCTCCATATCTTTTTTCCCATGAAAGGCATTAAAATATATAAATGCAAGTTGTTGCTTGTTTATTGGTTGGGGCTTTTACTATAATATTAAAGTAATATTAAATTTAAGGTAGTATTAAAAACTAGCGACCAGTTTCTCTGCTAGGTAAGAGAGAAGCCAGAATATTAAGGTGAGAGAAGAAAATAAATTTGTTTGGTTTGGGGGTTTTCGTTGTTGGTTCTGATTGTTTTCATGCAGTGTATCTAATTTGGCCAGTATAGCGTGCTCTCTGGGTTGATCATTACAGAAAAATAGGTAAGCACTGCAAAAGTTACATATTTATATCTAAAGTATGATTTGTTTTATGGAAAATCTATACTCTTCCTAAACAGATCTGTCTGAAATGAACCAAGATGCATAATGTGTTGTATGTAGTCTCCCTTCTTAAAGCAGGTATAAATTCAAAGTTAAATTGCCATCGTTTTGTCCATGTTTAATTTTGCTTTTTTAATTTCGACCAGCCTGCAATTTATAGCAAAATGCAAAGAAAATGTGAGTTCCCATTAAACAAAACCCAATGCTGTTTTCAGGTTTGGTGCAGTCCATGTAGTGATAATGAAATATGTTTGCCATGTATCCTTAAAAATTATCACTCCTTGGTTTCCATCTTTCTACTGAAACAGTGGCCTTGAAATTGATTCATTTTGTTCCCATACATTAAATTTATTTTTAGCAAGTTTATTATATAGTGCTGACATTTCTGTTGTAGGCAAAATACTTGTGACATTTTAAAGCCACATTTTTTTTTCCAAACTGAATAGTGACCTATAAGATCTGTGCAAATATTCCAGATCCTTTAAATATTTGTGTTATTTCTAGGAAGAAGCAAAGTTGAAAGCTTTCAAGCATGGCTCCAATCTGGATTTCTCCTCCAAAAGTCTGGCTGAATTAAATATGCAGTAGTCTTTGCCCAGTACATTGGGAAGAAATGGTGAGTTCTATATAAAAAGCTGTTAGAAAGATCTGCTTAGTGCCACAGCCTCGTTAGGTGGCTGATGCCAGGAGGGTGCAGGCAAAAGCACCTTGTTATGCCTCTGTCTAGGCATAATTTGTGTAAAAAATGAGAATTTAAAGTCTGCAAATCAAATGGAAATCAAGAATATAAATTCTTTCCCTGGCTGTGGAAGTTCCTGGCTAAACAAGGAGAAGAACTCAGTTTTCTAAAGGGGTCAAGAAAATCTGAGATTAAAAATATTATTTAGTTGCGTGCATGAATATATAATCTTATGTTTTATGAGGGAAGATGGCTAAAGCAATAACTGTGTGAGAACCAAAGTCCAGTAATTAGCTTTCTTTCCATTTGGCAACAAATGGCTGTGCAGTAATATCAGAAGAACATTACTGAAACTAATTTTCAGTAATGTGACTCCTTGATATTACAAATGCATGAAACCCATTAAATAAAGTTAATTGAATTTTAAAAGGCCGCTTACAGCTCACACATCAGGTAGTTTTCTGTACCACATCATCAGAAATATTTCTTTGTGAGCAAAAAGCAGAACAAAAACAGCAACAAAACCAAAACTACTCCCCCTCTGCCCTAGACTGATTCTATTTTACTCCCAAATATCCTGCACTCAATGTGCTGGCACTTCTTATTTGAGAAGTCTGTTCCTGACCCCAGTTACACAATGAAGTGGCATTTCATAAAAGTGGAGGAGAAAAAGATTCCCATGTCAAATAAGCAGATCTTAAAAAAAAAAAAAAAAATCTCACTGTCTGTGTCATGGCAAGAAGAAATTAGAGAGGAACGAAACAAAACCTGATGAGAGAAAGTCAAACTATAAGCTCCTCCTGCAGATAGATGTGAAGACAGTCAATATTCCACACTAGAACAGGTGGTTAGGGAGCATTAGGAGCAGCCTTGGACTTGCTGTTCTACAGAGGGAAAGAATTGAGCAGATATTTGTGCAGAACTGGGATTTACAGAGGAGCCACCCGTTTGCACAGTGCAAGGGAACACTGAAAAGCTGGTCCGAGTGCTGCAGCTCTCCTGGCTGATGGGAGGATCACAGAGCCATAAAATATTCTGAGTTGGAAGGGATGCACAAGGATCATCAAAGTACAACTCCTGGCCTGTGGACAGCCCCAAGAACCCCACAATCTGCCCTTGTGAGTAGAAGGGAAGCCTTTCTTCTGCCCTAGGGAAAGGCCAGCTCATCACTGCTGTCATTATTATCAATTCTCCCCCAGGACCTTGGTTCAGCTGTCAGTCTTGCCAGTGCCCTTGGATTTCAGGAGCTGGGTCAGCATTGTCTCAAACCCACGTAACCACAACTTAACCCCAATAGCTGTTTTTCAAAGGAAATCCTTCAGGAGCCACAAACCAGTTAAAAATGCAATCACTCTTGGGCTGCAAAGGAGATGAGAAAAATTAATAATCAAAGCTGCATAATGAGCAGAATGGCAGCTTACTTATAGAGGGTGCATTTTCATCTCCAGCAAGTGAGGAAGAAATGACTTCTGAGAATACAAATGAGGAAAATAAAATACCTCAAGATCTTTGGGAGGAAATTTTGACTTATCAGATAATGAGCTCGCTTTTAGTGATGAGAATGATAATGATTCCATTACTAATACTGATAACAATAACAATGGCTGTGCGTAAGCTTAGCAACATCAAATGGTTTGCATCTGGTGAAAGAAGAAATTGCTAATATAAAAATAAGAAAGACATGAAAAGATACATTTTTTTTAAAGCAGGGTAGACACAAAGCCTAACAGTAATAATAAATTATAGGGGGAAAAAAAATTGTTGTTATTATTATTTGCAGAAATGAGAATAAAATTGTCAGGTTTAGGAAACTTGAATTCAAGCCCATCCTACTACCATCCTCGAGACTGAGTGCCACAATAAATAGTCAGATGGCCAGAAAGATTAGTATATGTGCCAGCTTTCAACAGCCTCATCACTTGGGGCTGTCTGGAGGGGGAAAAGAAAACGAACAAACAAAACCCCCCAAACACAGACTAAAGACAGGGTCCTTAATTTTCTAGAGCTGGGAACTTTGTGCTTCTTGAAGATGATCCGATGACAGCTATCGCAGCCCAGTTAGACTGAAACGTGACCTACTTTCCCTTGATAGCAACAGAGCCTTCTCATAGGCATCAATAGGTATTGGAATGAAGCCAAAATTATCAAGAAGATTGATAATGACTGAAGTAATTGGGTTAGTTGATTATCAAATGTACAACTTAAACTGTTTCATAAGTGACGAACTGCCAGACTGAGCCTCAAGGGAAGGTTCTACAGAGTCAACATGAGAAGTGGTGTTGATACAGAGAATATTATCATCTGCTGACATTTACCTTCCGTCCCTTTATCTAAAATCATGCCTCTATTAATTCATAATCTATGATAAGTAAAATATACATCAGAGGAATACTCTAGGTAATAAACCCTGCATTGTAATTTCCAGCCAAGGTAGTCAAAGCTACAGTTTTAATGAAGTTCCACTTCCCACTTGGAACTCTGCAGGGAGGGAGTCAGTGATTCCAGTGGCCTTTAATGACAGCACTTCCTCTGTTGGTCAGAGAACCCCACCTCATGCCTTGCTTGTAGTTTCTCACCAGCAGCATTCAGAGAGGAGATGAATTGAGTTAAACACGGGCTAAAAAGAGTGTTAATTCCCTGGAATCTTCAGCTGCTGCCCTCTGTCACCATGGCTGCAAGAATGCCTTGCCCATTATATGATTGAGGGAATTTGGTCCTAAGCAAGCAGCTTCCAGGCAAGTCAGGGCTGACTGGTGAAATAACACAAGTATAGGACAATTTTTTAAAATGAAAAAAGCCCAACCAAGCCACAAACCAGGTCAGTTTTTTCTAATCTTTCTCCTCGTTAGTTCATCCTGTCAGACTGAAAGTAAATTTAACAAAAGAGACCAAGGCATGGAAGAAAAGTAGTATTTTCTCTGCACTGAGTGTGTTCAGCTGCTCTCAAGACATGCTTTGTGTCAATTGTACTTAATATTATACAGCTGTTCTAAGTGGTAGACTATTAAAAAACCCTGTGATTTCTCTTTGTTGTAGTTCCAAGATTTCCTATCCTGAAGGAAATTGGTTTGGATACAAATGTGGAAAAAGTAGTCTAACAGTTCAAAGGATTTTTTCTAGAAAAGTTAGTCACACTTTTGCAGTAGAATTTCCTGTGAGTGGAAAGAAAATTCTTCCTTCTTTTAGTTAAAATATTGGATGGATTGTCAACCAATGGGTAAAGGTTAATTGTTACAATAAGCTTGGCTATCTGGCTCAAAGTGAAGGCTGAGTCTCATCCAAGCCTTTCCTTCACGGTCACAGCATCGAGACACTCTCTCACTACATCTCTGCACTGGGGGTTTTTTTGGGGGGTGGGTTGGCCTTGAGCTGTGGCCAGTCAAATACCCAGCCCTCCTCCTCCCCAACAGGATGGGGTGGACTCACAAAACCATAGAATATCCTGAGTTGGAAGGGACCCACAAGGATCAAGTCCAGCTGTAGATCTGCAGAGAACAACCCCAAGAATCACTCACAACCCTGTGCCTGAGAGTGTTGTCCAAAGTTTCTTGGAGTCTGTCAGGCTTGGGGCTGTGACCACTTCCCTGGGGAGCCTGTTCCAGTGCTCAACCACCCTCTGGGTGAAAAACCTTTTCCTAATATCCAGCCTAAACCTTCCCTGACACAACTTCAGGCTGTTCCCTCAGGTCCTGTCACCGGTCCCCAGAGAGAAGAGATCAGTGTCTGCCCCTCCACTTCCCCTCATGAGGAAGCTGCAGACCCCAATGAGGTCTGACCTCATCACAGGGAAAGTGAGGTGAAAAATCTGTGGGTCAAGATAAAGACAGGCAGATCACCTAACTATGACTGTTGCACACAAAACGGACTCAGCTTGAGGAAAATTAATATATTACCAATTAAAACAGAATTGGATAGTGAGAGACAATGACAAAAATTTAAAGAACACCCTCCTCTCACCCCTTATTTTCCAACTCAACTCCCACCTCCTATCCTTCCTGTGGATATGGGGAATGGGGGCTGAGCTCTGACTCATTGAGTGGTCAGTGGGACCAGAGCTTTGAGAAATACACAATGACTCTTAGAGCTGTTGTATTTCACACTTCCTTTCTCTTTCTGTGTCTCCTAAATTAGGTCTAATTTTGATCACAATCTCTTTAGCTGAGAGTGGATCTTTCTTCTAAAGAGTGTCTGTATGGGTTGATTTCCATACACAGGGGCAAATGATTTTGCCTAATTTGACCTGTAAATGGAGAAAGAAGGGATTGAGCAGCATATCACACAGTGAATACAGGCACTGTGACTACATGCAATATATAGGAGAGCTTTTAAAAACGTACATTGATTAATAGCTTGTATAAATGTAAGCAAGGTAGTACCAAATGCAGCTATGATTTATCAATATTTAACTGTGAGACGGATTAGCCATAAGTAATCAATAACAACAGACAATTAGGATACTGGGGTAATTAAGAGAATGGCAGTGGACAGCAAATGGCTCTAATAGCCTCACGAGATAACTCTAATGATGATAATGGTAATGGGCAGCTGTAGCAAACTGCTCAGCGTACAGCCACGGAAATGTGAAAGGCACAGTCGTGGTTATGACTGGAATTCCCAAATCCTTGAGCTTTCCCAGCCCACTGTGGCCCACCAGGCACTGCTGTTGGTCCTTAGAGTCTGCACTCACAGCTGGGGGCTCCAAACTCACATCACACTGTTCCTGGAGGAGGTGATTGCTTCCATAGCAGTTGTTCCCTAGCAGTGAGGGCTTTTAATGCTGGTCTATTTCTCCTGGTCCCATCTTGGTATTTCTTCTGAGTTTTCTTTTATCCCCTCAAGAGTCCATAACCTCTGGCCTTTTCTTCTCTACTTCCTCAGTTTCCCAGGCTGGCACCTCACTGGTTCTGCTGAGTCACTGCCCCAGTACAGAGGTTTCTTTCTTTCTTTGGGAAACTACTTTCCTGAAACCACCTCCCGCATTTTCCCATTTCAATATTCCATATTGACATTTGAATTCCATATTCCAAAGGCGATGTTCCTTTCAAATAGTTCCTTTCCCCCTCATTCTGCAGCTGTCCTAGCTATGCTGTTCCTGCATTATTTTTCCTATGTGCTATTTATTGTGTTAAATCAGCCATTTGTTAGTTCAGCAGTTCCGCTGTGGTTTGTAGATATTCCCGGGCCTTAAAATTATGCAAAATCAGCTGTTTGGTTAGTTCCTGTCTCACCATAAGTAATGCCAAATGTATTTTCACAGGGTTGGCAAAAATCACACCAAGGCCCATCTTGTCTGTAATGATCCCCTCTCTGCTACTCTGGTACAATGTTATGTTAAGGCCTGTCCAGCTCATTGGTTCCCTTCACCTGAAACAGCAAATTATGAGGGAGTCTATCAGCCTGTCTTGGCTCACTAGTTCCCTTCCCCTGCTATGGAAAAAAAAGCATCTATTTTGTTTTTGGATTTGCCCTTACATCGCCTCCATCAGGAGAGCACTTGAAGAGAATTCAGGGGCAAATTCCTCATTTTAGAAAAATCATTTTAGCCTTATTGATCAACAGAAAATTAGCTGCATAGCTTGAAAATTGTTCTTTATCCTCTCTGATACCATTTTTGGGAATTTTTTCCCCTGGAAATACATTATTTTTAGAATACTTTTTCAAAAAATTGGCAAAAAATCATGCCTGTACCCATAGTTTCTGATTCTATTGCACACAACATATTGTATTGGCTGCTGGCATGGTACAATGGCATATTTATATGGGAAAACAATTGCAATGTACTTTATGTTTTAGCTGATAAGGTTACCTTTTGAGATACTCAGAGGAAAAAAAAGCTATAGAAAAGCTAGAGACCAATTAATCTGTAATTGATAACTTTGAGAACTTTGCAATTTTTGTAAAGAATGTAGCCGTTGTTGGACACAGGATATACATGTAAATTAATTGCTGTTATGGTCTTGTAATTCTTGCCAATGAAATGGTAATCTTAGCATTAAAAACAATATGTTATTGGTTTTGAGATACATTTTTATTATATAAACATGCAGTGAAGGCAGCCAAAGTAACTGTAATTTTAAGCAGAATCTAATTTTTATTTGTCTTTAAAAGCCCTTGGAATATTTTATGACCGTTCAGGAGAAGATTTTTTCAGAACAAGGCCTAGAGGAAGAGTGGTATATCCTTACTTTCTGTGCACTTTACTATTCTTGTAATGAACCTGTTCTACCAAACTCACGAGCACCAAACTGATTTCTATACTTATCATAGAAATGATGAAAAACTGGTTCATATTTTTCAGTTTGAGATAGTTAACTTGCTCAGAATACATTTTATTACGAGGGAAGCATAGCCTGGACAATTTATAGATTAATAACAACTGAAAAACGTTGGTTATGGTTTAAATGAAGAATGTGTCAGTCCTACTAAGAAGTAGCACACTTTTACTATGAGGTGGGAAATAAAATATTTGTGAAGAAACTGTGTATGTGCACCAAATATTAAATTCTGAAGCATTGCTTTATTTTAACATTTTAACAGGCCTATTTTAACATTAAGCATAAACTAGGGCAGGTTGTTTCAAGAAATTTATTGTCTACGTTGAAAGATACTGGACAATCTAAATCTCCCTTACATGGCTTAGTGATATTCTGTTTCTTTTTAGGTACCATTTTAAATATCTGGTGAGTCATTTGTAATAGGTAAGTGTCTGGGGAGTAAAACCATTCCTGGCTGGTAACTTGGGAGCACGCCATGGATTTTGCCACTACAGATGTCATCCTGCACTACTCTGTAGTGAAATCTCTGATTAAGTTCCCTACCAAAGACTGTATCAGTAAATTGAAATCACATCCTAATACAGTGCCTAAAAAATCTCTTTTTACTGAAATCGCTGCAGGGTTGAAATGATCAGGTTATAAAACATCCAGGTGCTGTGTGGGCTTGTGGGTGATACTCCTTTATCAGCAGCAGGTAACGCCACCAGTTTTAGCAGCAGGATTCCTGCAGAAGCTAGTGCATACAGGGTTCGGTTCTGTTTTCCAAAACTGTGTCATGGAAACAGCTCTAAGAGGGACAAAAAAAGGTGTTTATATGCACTGGGTAAAGGGTAGATGTCCTTGGACTTTCTGACTTTTGTAAGGATGGATTGATGGGCTTTCTTTCTGACAGAAACACACAGCAGCCCAAAACAACACCAGATGCTCTTGGGGTGTTCTCCCTGTGGCACGCTGGTATCAGGGGTCTGCTGCTTCCCTGTGATGGGTGTTTTGCCTGTAAAGGGCTGCAATACAACCCCACAGTTTAGCTGATAAAAACTGAAGCATTACTGCTAATTAGCACTAAAACTGTTCACATACGTAGCCTGTTTTTTCCTAAAAATGTTTTGAAGGATTTGTTTTTCTTGCATCCCTCAGTGAAATGTGTTTGGCAGAAAGACATTTGAACCTGCAGATACACACATGTCTACAATTTGTGTGTGTGCCTCTATATATTTATATATATATATGCATATACATGGAGATATATAAATATTTGTATGTAAACATGCACATCCACTGCTTTTATTTTGTGATTTTTGTTTTCATGAGTAAGGCAGACCTTGAAAAAGCCTGTGAAACCTTTTGAAGTGTTTTTAGGAAGGTTCCAACCAATTTATTACAGATTCTTTAATAAATTTACATTTTAACATCCCATTAAAACCTAATTATTTGGAACAACCAAAGAAGAAAACTCAGAATTAAAAACAGAGGGAACATTTAAAGCCCTGGTTTAAAATGTTTTCTATTTTCATATAGTTTTTTACAGCTGTTTTGTGGCTGAATTAATGAGTTAATTTATTACCTGTATATGAGTATTTATTGTCGTTGTCATTACCATGTGACTTTAATTTTAATTAATTCCTTGATGGCACGTCTGTGATTTCTGTGTGGAACATTAAATGTCAAATTGGTTTTCTTTGTTGCCTCATTTGTAAGTATTGAAGTATTTATGTACAGTACAAAGAAATTACTAACAATTACTGTAAGAGATCTATTGCATATGCTAAATGAAGGCAGGGTGCAAAAACTCCACCTTCTTGAGGTTTGGAGTACTTTGGATTGTTTACAAGTTAGATTGAGCACATAATATGGGTTCAGATGCAAAAAAATAATAATCCATGTACCATTGCTGCATGTGTGTCCATGTGTGTGTCTATTGAATGGTTTCTGTTTGATTTTTGAAGAGCACATTATAAAAAGATACTTTTTACAGTGATACTGTGGCAGAGGTGGGCAACTGCAGTCACCTCGGTGGTGATTAAGTGATTTTGTATGCCCGTTTAATTTATATTTAGATTAGTGAGAATCAGCTCTTCAGACTGAGTTTATCAAGAGTCCTCACTTTCTAATTGTTTTCAGTGTAAAAATGTTATCGGATTCTCAAAGCCTGAGCATATCAATCAGAATTTTTATAATTTTTTTTTTTTTTTTTTTTTCATTTTAAGTAGGTGTTCTGGCAGCAGAGGAAGTTCCATATAGCTGGAGAATTACTGGACTAGCCCTGAAAGTCCAGACACTGCCCCATGCCTTCCCAGCAGCAGCAGGAGTAGTGGTAATAGTGGTAATATGACCCTGGAGGTCTGGCTTTCCTCTTAACCTCATGCTAATTCTCACTGCATAACTGGTTAGCCAATTTTATGTCAAAGTACCATGAATGAACATAAGAACTAAGTGTGGCATGCAAGATGAATGTTTTCTGAAAAAAAGAAAATCTATTTCAATTTTTTTCTATTAGAAATAGACTCTTACAGGGTTTAGGCAAAAGTTTTGCTTCTTTCAATTTTGTAATTAAATTTCCCATTCCACAAGCAAGCCTTGAAAGGACTGGGTGCTGAAATTTTGCAAAACTGCTAGAGCTGTGAGTAGTTACTACAGTGTGTTGACATCCTGTAATCATTGTGAAGCCCCTTCCAATTTTTGTACAGCCCCAGAATAGAACTTTACAGCCAAAGCTGTTAAATATACTGAAGATATTTTAGCAGAACTCACTTTTTGAGGTTGTTGAAGGCACGGGTACAAACCTCAAGGAAAAACTAAATCTGATTTTTAGGTGCCAGTATTTGGTAGTGAACTAGAATAGGAACTTCTAATTTTTATTCAGAGTGGTCATCCTTATTTGATTGATTATTCTAACTATATGGATTTTTTTATTATCCTATTAGAATACTGTATTCCTACCAGCAGTTGAAATTTAAAATAATAGATATAAAATACATGTTGGGGAAGGCCATTTAATTAACACAAAAAACTGAAACACAGATCCTAAGAAGTCCAACCATAACTTTATGTTGATGAGGTAGCCTGAATATATGCTTTTATATTCCATATTTTAAACCTTAACATAATTAAAATAGGCTAAATCTTTTAATCTCTACATCTACATTTTATTTACGCTTATATTGATAAACAATCCAGGAGATGCCAATGGCTTTATATAATGCTGATTGCAAAAGAAAACCTTATTTCTCACAGCAGAAAAATCCACCCACATGGAATTTTTTGAGTGGTCCAAATAAGTATCTTTGGTATTAATGAGGCTTATATGCATGGTAAACATGCTTATTTTGTGTTTTCCTGCTTTGGTGTCATCTCAGCCTTTCATTTGCAGATTAAACAGGCAACGGAACATGGGGGCTTTTTTGTATAAACCTTTTTTTTTTTTAGTTACAGTATTTTTTTGATCCAAGAGCATTACAGATCAAGATGCTGATCTTTTATGAAGTCACCATACTGAAGTTCATATTATAATACAGTACATGGCTAAAAAGAGGCCAGTGTTAAAGGGAATAATAAGAAATTTCTTTAGGTTCAGGTATCTTCTAAGATTAATGCAGTAGTATAATTAACTGAAAAATAATAATGGATTAATGCAGACCTAAATGTAGAGTGTTGAGTCCACAAAGTTGTCATGCAGTTACTGCAAGAGCTGATTCCAGTGTAACCACACACTGAGGCATTTATTTCATTTTTCAAAACTTTTTTCAAAATCTGAGCCACGGCTTTTTCAGGACTTGCTCATCAAGTGGCAAGTTTGATCTACATGGGTATATAAATCCTCACGTTTGAGCTTCCATAAATTAAGACTGGTTTGACCTGGAGCACAACATTATGGCAGTACTTAGTTCCCCTCCAGAGCAGGGAACCATTGTTCCGTGCACAGGGCCCGCAGATGAAAGGCAGATCTGCCCTGAAGAGTTTCCAATCTAAATAGACCTGGCAAATAATAGGAGGAAAGAGCTGTTATTCATACTCTCTTCTTATACCTGAAAAACTGATTCATGGAAGATGTTATGAAAAGCCCATAAAAGTCAGGAAAAGGCTCCCAGTGACTTCAGTGGATCTATGATGTTATATCAGCCAAGCACTTAGGGACATGCTTAAATGATCGTCTCACTCTAAGGCCTGTTCCACACGAGGTTTGCAGAATAGGCTGGAAAGTGTATTTCTGGTGCCAGGACTGGATGAATTACCCACAAATGCTGTAATTTTGCCAAACAGTAAATCTATTTATGGAGGCTGTTCAGTCTTTCAGCAGTTAGACAATCCCATATGTATGGGAACACGCACCTTGCATTTCAGTTAAAGCCCCCAGATCTGATTTGTAGCCTATGAAAATCAATTCAGTAGACTTTGCCTGGTGACCCTGGGGAATTTTAATCATTGATACAAGAATTCCAAAATTGATCTAATGTTTAAGAAAGAATTTCTTCCCTGCTACCACAGAAAATGCTGGGTTTGTGTCATCCTCAGAAATGTCTTACTCATTCTCCCTGAGTAATACACAGTAAAGTAGGTCATAATCTGGGGCATCTGAAATATTAGTGAGTCTTGCATGCAGCAGCCAAGGGCAAGTTTCTCTGCACTCTTCAGATCTCCCTTGCCAGGTCTATATTCAGGCTCCTCATCGATGGCATCAGGAACTCAGCATGTGCTGGGGGGCAGACTGTGCAAGGAAGGAAATGGAAAATCATCTGGGGAGTGGGAAAGAAACACTAATAAAAAATGAGGTGGTAGCAAGCCATTAAGGAGAGGCCAGCTTGTTCCAGCATACTAGAACATCAAACTCGTGTTCTGTTATGGTGGTATTTATTAGCATCACTAGACATTATTAATTATGCAAGGAGGCAGAACTCATGCCATGCATAATCTCACACACACACACACACACACACACAAGAGCATTCTCCTTGTCCCAGAATGTTTATCACCTCATATTTTCATTTGGCCAAATGAGAATGGTCTGAAGTAGAAAAGTGTGTTTCCAAGGCACCAGCAAAATTTGTGGTTTTGGCTAGAGATACTTCTAGGAATGGGAAAGGAAAGGAAATCGAGGTCAAAATCTCTTGTCATTCTCACAGGGCAAGGGCATAGCTGTTGTTCTGGCAGCCTTAGTGACTGAAAAGGGGGAAGAAAAGAGAGAATAACAAAAACCAAGCCAGAGTCATTGGCTCAGATGGATTCAGAGCATGCTGCTCTGTTAAAAATCATTTCATGAGAAAAAGTGTTGGACAAACAACGTGGACAATGGAGGGGAGAAAAAGTGTCCTTGCACTTGATCAACCACAAGAGTTCTGTGATAGCTTCACCACCATTGCTGAGAAGATTTAAATCGAGCTATTGAAATCACTCGCCTGTCCTTCAGAAATCTTCCATGTCTCCAAAAGATGTATTGTGGAGGGGAAAAATTAATTTAATACAAACTCTTTACTAAAGTTAGCTGCAAATATTTAACTACCCGTGCAAGGCAGGAAATTGCAAGTTTAGGACTGTATCTCTGGACTATATTTTAGGACTATGTATTTTGTGTTAGATCACAAGTGACACCAAACTTGAGTGATCTGCAGCTGTGAGTGCAGTCAGATCTGCAATGTGTAAGCACAGCTGGTTGCATTACAGATGTAATCTCATCCAGGACTTGGAATAGAAGAGGACTATGGAGGATTTTGGGGACTTTTGGGATTGAAAGACTGTTGGGATATTGAGGACTGTTGGGACTGAAATGGGTCCTTACTATTATTATAATGTTAAACCTTTTTGTTAAATGTCCGAAGCAAATATTTTCTCCTTGGGTGTCCAGCAAATCTTTAAGAAAATCCTCGTCTTGCTTGTGACGCTCAAGAGTAAACACTGTAAATTAATTTACATAAAAAATTGGTTTTGTTATTGACGACAGAGCAGTGGCAATGCATGGGTAAGCACTTTTCAGTTTTACAGCAGGTAAATAAGAGCCTTTAATGCTCTTGTTTTGAAAGAAGCATTCCTGTGCTTCATTTTTCACGTAATGGGAACCTGCCAGTTTTGCCTCAGTTTATACTGGGTGTTTCTCCATGCCCTGATCACTGTGGCTGATGAGAACACCTGCAGCCAAAAGCTCTGTTAACTTGTCTTGGCAACTGTGGCTTGCATGTTTCCCTGCCTCTGGCATGGTTGTTCTTTTTGCTGTGTCTTTGAAGTTAACTTAGGCTTGCTGTTAAAAGTACGTGTGATTTTCCCTTTCCCAAATGCTTTATTTTCTCATTGACTGACACAAATCTCCCTTAGTTGTCAATATTCATTAAAAATCCTTGTCTCCTATTCTGGACTTGGATAAACGTTAGTGAGTTCCAGGTTCTTTTGCTTTCCTGCAGTTTAAGCAATTCTCAAGACATTCCACAATGTTCAGTGGCAATGATGAGCCTTTTGCCTCTTACTCTCTGAGGAAAAGCTGAATAAAAGTCCCCTGAACTTGTCTGATTTTTATGGGTTCTGCTGGTAATTAAGGAACCACTGATGAGTTTGAACAGAAAATGCCTCAGTTCTTTCCTCTTGTGATGTATCTGGTAGGATGCAATCTCTAGGGCCCAGAAGAAAGGTCCTATAAGGTTTGAATATTACTCAATACAGAGTCTCCAAAACTACCTGAGCATATCTGCATTGCAAATAGCCATTGATAACCATTTGTGTTAATCATGTGGAATATCTGGCTGCTAAAGAAAATGCAGCAGAGGTTGGAAACTTGGAATCCTACCAGTTTAGAGACTATCCCTGCTCTCTACAGGGGAAAAACCATCTGTAAAGATGGGAAAGAAACCCAACTTTCTATTGACATTAGATTAGTAAGAACTGGAAAATAAAGATTGACATTTCTGGATATTAGGATGTTCACAGATTTAGAGGAGGGTTGTGTATTTCATCCTGAGGGGTTCTGGTATCAAATAAGCCCCGTGATGCACCAGACGATCCGCAGGGGTGGGGTTGCAGCTCTCGAGGGAGGTCCCCGCTGTGTGGTTTCTCCTGGGAGGCAGCGCAGCCCCTCGGCTGGGGAAGGCTCGGCGAGGAGTGTGCAATAACCAACAGTGCCATCTTGTGAGCAAAGCCCACCCCTGCACATCCATGCGGGAATTCCAGGCAGCAATAAAACACATATTCCTATGCTGGTGCCTTTCAGGAGTAGCCAGGTCTTTCTGAGCAGCTACCTGTTCAAAACGCCAGGATCATGGATTGTCTCCTTACCCCGACAGACTCCTGTGTTGGTCATTATCCCCTGATCTTGTAGGCAGGGTCGTCTGCTAGTTTATCCTGTAAATCAATACCTGCTATCAAATACAGTAGTGCACAGCAGTATCTGTACCTCCTTGCATCCCCTGTGACCTTTCTTCTTTGCTTTCTTATTGTCATTCAACAAGTAAGAGCATTCAAATCCACCGTGAAAGGCATTCTAGCAAATAATAGTCAATCCTACTTTATAAAGAATGATTTATTATATTATTTCTGTTACTCGTTATTGGCTCCATTCCTTGAGAAGATGAAGGACCTATCTTGATTAACCTCAACTAGCTGCAAACATTTCAGCTATGAGGTTATTTTGAAGAAATGCATCTCGGTAGCTCATGATGGAAGGCGTCTGTGCTGACCCATCAGCGCTGCTGTGACTTTCAATATATTATACTTAATAACAGATAAACATCCTTAGCCAGAAACAGAATCCTGCACTGCAGCTTGATTACATCTGCAAAGAACAGTGATTGCCCTGACTATCTGAATACAAAAACAGTGAGTGATGGCAAGCAAACACAATCTGTTTAAAGCCCTACTGATGAAATACTTTCAATGCTCGAACCAAGGGTTTGTCACTATTCCAAGGCGGTGGGTGCTCCCCCCACTGATTGTAGCAGTTGTCCCTAATCTGGGTGGGGAGACAGTGAATACAGAGGCAGTTTCCTCTGGAACATGCAGCTGAACTTTGCAAAGTAAAAGTGAGGCAAAACGGCCTCATAAAAGACTGCTGGAGCAATGTAGTCAAGAGGAACAGCCGCTGTGGATTTCTTCATGCCAAGGCTGGATGCTGCCTGGAAGATAATGTTTGGACAAATGTAACTATTGTGCTCAAGCAGAATGATTGTAAGTAAAGAACTATCATGATGCATTGCTGTTATTTGCTTTTAAACCAATTTTAAAGAACTAATTGATAGTACCAAATTTATTTTTAGGGAAAAATCCTTAATCGTGAACAAAGGTATTATAAAACTTAGTGAAAGAATGAGGCCTTTGATGACAAATTTTTTTCTACCTTTGTTCCATTAGTAGCCTCTGTGTTTTGAGGACCTCTGTGAGTCTCACTGATATTGATTTTATGCTCCGGGTCTGCAACAGGTCAGAAGAGATGGATCTCTAGTAGATATCACCTGGGAGGCCACAGCTTGTACAGTGCAGGTAGCAGCATTCAACTTCAAAGGCTTACTAGAATTTTAATGGGTAAATATTACGATACCAGGTTTTTGTGGGATAGCCAGAGTCTTCTTCCTTTCAAGGCACATTAATTTAAAGGAAAATAGTAAGGAAAAAACCAAACCAAAACAAAACCAGAAAAACCTAACCCACATCAAACCAAACCAAAAGAACCTATTCAATTATTTTGGATGTCTTCACCATTTTTCTTGTGACCAGGATGTTGTTATGGTACTGCTGTGTTCTGATGTAGAAAGCAAAGAATTTTCTCTGTTAGTGCTTAATTGATTTATATATAAACACATACATATCCAGTATACATTGCTGATGCAATACCCAAGGGGAAAGAAAGTAGTGAAACAGACATTTTGGTGTGTTTGTTGTCAGGAAATGTCATGATTCATCTTTCATGAGCATCTGCAAATATGCATCTGCCAAATCTATTTTACTAAAAGCTTGTTCTCAGCCAAACATATTCTCACCCCAAGAGTAGAACATTTTTGATTGACAAGTAGAAAAGGATTAATGATTATTTGAATGTCTCTACAGATTCCCACACTCCCATTTTCTGCTGCACAATAGGAACAAGGACCATGATTCACTCTCACTGTCACATGGTAGGAATAACTTTATCCTTTTTCCAGTTCTGTACACATGCTTTTGAAATGACACAGAGGGAACAAACAAGGCCTTACAGGATGAAGAGCAGGGCCCAACCTCAGTGGTTAGCTTTGCTTGAAAATGTACTTGGTTCCTAACTTCTATTTCCAGAGCATTGCATTCTAATCTGCATGAGGCACTACTAATGAAATGAAATTTATGGAAGTTGGTGTCATTCTTGTTTTGCTATTAAGAGGGTCTACAGCAGTCCAGCAGATAGAACTGTGGTAATTATCAGAGCTCATCAGGCCGCAGAGTTTCCTGTCTTTCTCTGGTTTCATTCAGCTCTTGCTCTCACACCTAGAGAACAAAATTTCCCTTACAGATGTGCAATGAAATTGTAACCAATGTTTTAACAGGCTGAACACAAAAATTGCACTGGGGCATTAAACTAAAGTTTGATATCTTCTAATAAGGATTTACTTTGCTATCCTGTGACTACCCTTCAGTTGGAGACTAAATATTGCAGAGCACATGAAATTGCTATTGAGCTTCCTGACAGTTCTGAGCCATAGTCTGTTGGTTTTCATTAGGAGCAGGGGAGAGCAGGGAGAGGAACTGTTCTTATTTATTTTGGCAAATGGAGTTGTCAACATCTTCTGAAACCAGCCAACAGTAAGCCCAAATCGGGCCCATTAGACTTCATTTAAGGTCATTGAAATAACTTTTGTCCCATGATTAGGATTAAAGCTCAGGTACTTTAACATGCAGTGCTCCTCTCTAACCTTAAACTGCAGGTCATTTGAATATAGAAGTGAAACCATGCCCTCCAGATTGCAACTGAATGTGGATAACATGTCATCATGGTTTGCCATGAGGATTATTTTTGGGTACTGTAAATGATAAAGTACAGAAAGATCACCAATAATTTCCAAGTAACCTTTTATAGCGTGAGAAATTAGACCAAAAAAAAAAAAAAAAGCTGTGTTCCAACAGTATTTGCTGACTTTTCCTTCTTCATCCTTAGTGGCGAACTGACAGCATTTCATTAGTTTGTATTGTGTTTCCTTCCTCAACAGCTCCATTTCTAAGTTAATCTGGTTTTTTTACCGGAGAAAAAAACTTGATTAACCTCATCTTGTTTAATGTTTAATTGTATTTTTATCTTCTCTCTAAAAGTAGCAAACCTATCAGTAAAATGTTTTGGTGTGTGTAAATTCCCCGTTGCTGTCCACAAAAGCCATTTAGAAGGATTGTCCCCTTTTTAGTCTTTTTTTTTTTTTTTGGTTCTCTTCATTGACATAGAATAAAAAAAATATTCAGAACAGGAAAACAACCACGGAACTTTTTGTGGTTCATTTCATTTCTAATGTGGGGTGAATTTCTGAGTGTGCTTTCTGTGCTGGAAATGCAAATACCTGTTTTGGCTAACTCCCTCCCCATCTTACTGCCCACCCCTCTTGGGTGCAGATTTGAGACATGGTCTCCTGTATATAGAGGATAAGTGAGTTAATAAAAAATAAAGTACATAGGAGGCCAGAGTAAATGGAGCATATAATTTTTTCATGAACTGGTCTCTTAAGTTTCATTTTGCAAGGCAGCATGATTTTCTACATATTTATGAAAATATGAAAGAGTGAACTCGATGCTTAATGTGAAATCTACTTAGCAATTTTAAGTAAGGCTGTGTCTTGCTTTCCCTGTCAGAAACCCAGGATCCTCTGCAGGCACTGCCACAAATGATAGCAAGATCTGTTACCAGTTTCTGTAATACTGCAAACCTTCCTCCAGAACTACGTGTCTTACAGAGTGAGTCTACGTGCCAGTTTGTGCTGTTTGGTAACATGCAAGAAAAAACATTGTCAAACTGTTTCTCAAGGATGGAATGTGATGCTTCAAGAATAGAAGTTGCTTAAGATTTGTATCATTGTATACATATAAAATAAAGTACAACTCTTAAGAGAGATGGGTGAATATAAACTTTTGAAAAAGTTATGAGATGGAAGTGGGTTTTTTTTTCTAGCATCCAAATGGTGTTTTCAATCTTGAAAGCTCTAAAGCAGTTTATAAAGATAATTAGGCATAAATGTCCCCATTTCACAGCTGTGCAAACAGAGGGAAACAGTTCTGTAACCTACTTACCAAAATCTTACAGAGGTAAGCAAATCTTGAGCCACCAGATTGCAAGCACTGGTTCGTTAACATTGCTTTTGTGTGCCTGCTTCTTTGTAGCTAAATTAATTAATATTGATATATCAAAGCAGCAAAAGTAGACCTAGATCTCGTTTTTGTGTAATGTTACATTTCTTTGATAAGACATCAGCTTCAGAACAATTCAATGCATTTCAGTTCTCTGCCTCATCGCAGCCTTTGAGTACCACCAAAATTTCCAGTTTAATGCCTAGGAAGCTGTAAAGCATGAGGTAGCTGCCTGTAGCACTGCGAGAGCAGCAGGCTCAGGAATGGTGCAGGGAACCATCCAGGTGCTACCCCAAGCACCAGTTGCAGGGCATTCAGAAAAGGTGCCTGTACACAGACATGATTTGCAGTTTTCAAAGTACACAACATATAGGCTCCTGCTTTAGCAACATCTCCATGACAACTGCTTTATAATTCGTGCCACATAATATATAACTTTGCTGTTAAAAAAAAAAGAAAAGAAAAAAAAAAAGGCCCTGCCCTGCCAACATGCTAACAAGGCCACGTTCTTGAAAATTAAATGAACCTGGAATATTTTTTAGCAATCAATTAACCATTAAATAAAGCTTAAGGGACATTAGGCAGTAAGAGTGACAGTATTTATGGCTTTGATGTGATCATGAAATCTCATTCTTTGCTTCTCCACCATTCTCACCATTTCAAATCCACATAATTGACACTGATGCAACATTTCAGTCAATAGCTATAAAAGAGAATGAGGAGCACGAAATGGCTCTATGGCACTTAATGAATAAATACAATCCCACTGAGCTTCGTATTTCAGAAGTTTTTGCTAATCAGTCTTGTTTTAACTGAAGGAGTTAAAGTGTTTGAGGCATATCAATAGGTCTGGGGATTGGCATACAATAGAATGATAGCAAAGATAATGGAAAAAATGTGTTCTAATGTGGTGCAGAGAATTAAAACTATTAAAATGCCTTTCCCAGTTATTGCTTCAATGCCAAGGTAACCAATCAAATAAAACCGCTGCTGTAAGATTAACAGACATTCTGAAAGATATGAAATGCAGGGTAAGCTTAGTTCTATAAATTTATCAAGACAACAGAAGTATAGATAAATCGTGAGAGGGAGAAACAGACACCTAGGTACCAAGGTTTTACTGGACATATCCTACTTCAGGAGGCAGAAAAAGGAAACAAGGGTACCAGGAAAAGCATGTTATGTTCAGTGGATTTTGAGCATCCTATTAGTTGTTCTGGTTTAATTAACATCTTCTTGTTTTTAATTGGTAATTTTATTTTAAATGTCAAGTCTAGGAAATGTTGGGATGCAGGCCTTGACTCCTTTCATAGCATAAAAAGGGGATCTGCCATCATAAGACTGCTCAGTTGTTTTTATGCTGGCTTTTGTATTTGGAATTGTGTGTTATAATGTATAGACTATGTATTGATTTCAGAACTGAGGAACAGAAACTGCACAAGATACCAATAGGAAGGAATTATCAAATCACAAATTACTTCTGCTGGGTTATAAAATTCAGTTAAAGAAACACCGAGGGAAAGAAACACATTCTGGAATGAGAAACACAAGTCCAAAATACAAGGACCTCCTCATGAGACAAGTTACTGACTTAAGTTTACAGGTTTTAGCTACCAAAAAGACAAGCTGAACTCCCCAGTGAGACCTAATTCAGAAAAAATTACTTTACTGGCCAAGTGACAGCAGCTGTGCAGAGCTAATCCCAAAGCAGGGTGTGCTTATATCAGAAACACATGATGAATTTGACTGTTGTCTGACTATCTTTCCTCACTGCCTTTCCTCCAGCAGATGAGAGGAGAATTGAACTGAAACATTCAGCAGCGATTCAAAATAGGACTGATGCTTCATCCTTTTCAGCAGGGTTCCAGGTATGAAGTATTATTTTCAGATTTATGTGACTCTGGAGCAGAATTTGCATTACTTGGTTTACAGAGAGGTGGAATTTTGGTTTGAAAATGGACTAAATCTGGTGCTCGAACCTAAGGAATTGAGGCAATTTTTTATTTCATCTGTTCTGGGGTATATACTAATGTATATTGTGGGGTTTTATTTGTACTGACTGTCATGTTCCTCAGTTACTGGGGCCTGTGCTTCTGCAGAACACTCAGAATTGAACAGCGGGGGAGTGGAAGAAGGGGAACATCTTGTACAGCATAAGGACAGTTTAATTTTCCTCAGCTAAAAATGATAAAAACTCCCAGTGGAGTTGAGCTGCACTTTTCTTTTAAAGAACAAAAAAATAAGCTCTTCTCAGTAGGTTCTACAAGGTCCATAGCCAAACTTTTGCTTTCAGTTTTAGCAGCAGGTTGCATTAGAAATACTCAAATAAGGAATGAAGGAGAGAGTTGCACACAAATATTGATGTCAGTGCAATGGCAAAGATGATCAAGTAAAATTTTGTTGTTGCTAATTCCAGTCAGAGTAGCTGGGGGTCTGGGCTGAATGAAATTGGGCCTTCCACAGATGAACCTTCTCTGCAGTAGCACTGTGAATTAGGGAAACCTTTTCTAGTTTAATTTTGTTGATCATTGACCAATATTTCTTTTTTTCTGACCATGTCATTCCATCTTTCACTTATTCCCCTAACCCTGTGTATTTATTCCTTTCCTTCTGTCTGCAATCTATATAGCTCTGAAATATTTCTTCCCTTGTACATGAAGTGTTTGCTCTGTTAATTCTTCCTTTTTTTCTCTTTCTTTGAAGACCTACTGCTGTGTTGAACAATCTTCCTACAACCCTGTCTTCAACTCTCATCCTCATCTTAGACTTCTGGACTGTGCTGCTGAACATGCTGATATTTGGGTCTTGTACAGTGCTAAGAATATCAGTATTTAATAAATATCAGTATGTGAAATGCAGACTTGCTATAAGAGAAATAAATAGCTCAGGAAAAAAATCAAGATACTGCTCCTCTGCAACAGCCACTGGCTGCACTGACTGTGAAATGTAACTAATAACTAAATTGTCAGTTTTGGTGTGTGCTAAAGAAACCAAGCAAAGTCACACACGCAGATGTTTACTTTCCATTATCCTGGCAACTCCCAGTATATATATATCCTTGTGGTGCAATGTAAACTCCTTTCAAGATGACATTTAAGAGGAATCTAATCTGTATAGAGCACTAACAAACTGAAGCACAGCGGATTTATTCATTTAAGAGAATTATTCATTTAATTTTCATCATTTGGTATTTATATTCATTTACCATTCATTTATTCCCTTCATTTTTATTCATTTATTCATTTATCAAATATTCATTTTAATGGTTTTCATTATCACTATAGTAACTGTAGGGACAGATTTGCAATAATTTTATTCCTTAAATAGGTTTATTCTTGGAAAAATCTACAGAACAGGGTAAGGCCACTTGCTCTTTCAGGTTCATTCCCTTTTCTTAGAAGTTTTGCCTCTTCACTCCCCTTGTTTCTTTACAGCTCTCCCTAGTTTCTCTTAAATTCCTTTCTATGTTTTATGACAACAGCTTAGTTTGGTGATATTAGACCAAATGTTTGACCGATGTGAGGTACTGAAATCTGAGTGTGTTATTCAGTGCTTTGGACACAGATTTAGTCTGCTTGTTTCGTTTCTCCATATATTTTTCTTTGCTTTTCCCTGTATAATGGCTTTTCTTTGCAAATTCACGTCTTATTCCCTTTTAATGCCAGTTCTATTTCTATGTAAATGAGTCCCCTGCAAGCCAGGGAACAATGACCTTCTAAGCAACAAGTACTTTGAACTACAGCAGAAGAAAGTCTAAACCTCTGAAAATATTGGGTTCTGTGTATTAATTTCCATTGGAGCATTGAGAATTCAGGTCTTTGATTTGGTTTGTTTTGTTTTGTGTTTTTTGGGGTTTTTTTTTAAGTCCTCTTTTTTTTTAAAGTCTTTTTTTCTCTAATGTGAAAACAGTGGATGAGTAATATCTCTCAACTTCACCGGGCATCAGATTGTGCCTGTGACGTAAAAAGGACTGAATCATCTGATAAGTTTCATATAAGGCCAGTGCTTTTGAGTTGGAGTTCTAGTTCTTTTGTTACAGCTGTGTAGACTGACAAGTGCTTATGCAGTTGAGTCCTTGAAGTACATTACCAGCCACCTAAAGTTTCGCTACACCTTCTTATGTGTAGTGATTGTTTATCCTGGGGAGCAGGATATTCACAGACGGACCCAGGCTTGTTCTTGGTGAAGGATTGTTTGTGGTTCTTAACTTTCCAAATTCAGTGAGCCCCAATATCCTAGAAAACATCTCTGTGACTACCTTAGTGCTTCCTTGCATCACAACTTCAAACCGGTGGCAGTATCTCATCTTCCCTTTCTAAACCTTTTCTTCCTTAATCAGACGCTGCATTTGAAACTTAATTGTCTTTAGACAACTCTAAATTCAAGCCATTCCCATCATGTAATCTATCACAGCATATCTGTGCTCTGAGTTGTCAGAAACTTTGGTGCTGTGTCGACAACAGAAACACAGCTGAAATACTTCCTGAATGGTTGGTTGTATGTATATTTAACACTTGCAATTTTTTACTATTACTATTTATATCACCAGAATAGAAAAAAAAAACCCAAACCTATGCTTGTAGGAAGCATCATGAACTGGGTATTCCCTACAATTCTATATTAAGTAAACCAAACTGCTTCAGGTATTTACATTCAGAAGGTTATCTTTGTTGCCAGAAGAGCTAGAAGTAATTTTCTTTACAATGAGATCTTAAGTTTGTGGAGTGTGTTGTGACTCTGCAACAAAAACTCTTCATACCCCAACCTGAGGCTGCAACTCTAATTTTGAGAACCATTACTCTGGAGGCTTTTTATCAGCTCCAAAAATGTCTTATCTCTGGTTGCTTTTAACTGCATAGTAAGAGGTCATTTGAAATAGGTAATGTCTTCTTAAGGGTTTATAATCTAAAGCCCACAGTTGTCAATGAACATTCATTGAATTCAGGGACTCTGAATCCAGGTATTAATTCATATTATGTGGTGTTGGCTTAGTAAATTTAGTAATATTAAGATATGAGGAAATGGACTGCTTATTAAAGCGAGACAGAAATATTCTGGTGGCATTTAGGTTAACAGATAAAGCCTTGAAATTCCTGTGAATCTAAATATTTTTCAGCTGTCTGCCTCTTTAATTAACCTCTGCCTGAGAAAGCAATCCTCTTTCCAGCTCACCTGTCCAGCTCCTCCCAGCTCCTGAGAATTCTTGTAGCCCTGGAGAGGAAGTCCCCGAGCTTTTGGAGAGCTGCCGTTCCATCTCTGGGGTTACAGCCTGCAGGGGCCTTGGATCCTCCTCTTGCTGAGGCTGATTTCTCTGAGGGTGAACCTAGAAGATTAGGCCCAGGCATAGCGTAAAACATCATTAATATAAATGTCTATTCTTCTTTACACTCAAAATAATTCTCTTCAAAATATTAGCACTTCCTGAACAAAGTTGGGTTTTTTTTAATCAGTCAATGAAACTTGCTTAAAATAAATATAATCAAAGTGTACATTCAGTTAAGTGGGGACACAGTTTGTACTTTCATCTCATCTTCTCGTGCAGTGTTTGAATGAGTTTTATATTTGAGAGGGTTTCACTCCCTTCCCCGTCAGCAGAGACTGAAGTCAGTGGGAAGAGATCTGATGTGTGCTTTACCCCTCTGGTGTGTGCATGTATGTTTTTTCATTAAATCTGAACATTAACCTGATGGCCTTTAGGCACAATACTTTCTAAAAAACTTAGGCGTGCTGATTATTGCTTGCTTTCCAACTCCAGATCCTCCTGCAAACACTACAGGGACCTCATTAAATTCTGCAGCTGTATTACCCTCCTTCTTTATTAACTTCCTTCAAATATCCTGCCGTGGTCTAATGTCTTCTCTTGTCAGCTTCACTCCACTTTATACACCTGAAGGGGACTTTATTGTTCTTATTTCCTTGCTGTGAAAACTTCATTCATAGCCAGTTTTGACTTCTCAGGATATTTTTTTTTAGCTCATCCCTCCATTGTATCAGCCTTTGTAGTCCCTTGATAATGTTCTGTGCTTTTTAGGCATGACATGCATTTTTTAATCATTATTTTAATTTCCTGATTTAAGTCTAAATAGGGCAAGAAGAACAGCAGAAATATAGATGGTCTTGTAATATTTTCCTTTGTTCTACAAAAAAGGGAGAACTTACAATAACATGAAAAAATAGTCTCAAAACCTGGAAAAACCTTAGCTTTATTTTTGGGAAGCTGTTAGTTCAGTGAGTAAACAGGTGGCTATAAAAGGCAGTCCAATTCACTGGTGTATCCTAAAAGTTGGAGCCACAGCCACTCACTGCCTCTTGAGCCTGGCCACAAGGGCTTTGTATCGATTCCCTCAATTCCTGCTCCCACTCCAGGCTCTCCTGACCTTCATGGCAAACACTCGTATTCCAAGGAAGATGGAAGACGCTTTTGTAAGGGAACTCCACCTATTATATCCTATCTTACCCACGTATTGGCCTGTCTACAAATTTCATCCTTAATTTTTTTTACCAGTTTCAAGAGACTTAGTTTTACACACTTCACTGACCGTTACTTCATCATGTTATTTCCAATCTCTTATTGTTAGAGATTGAACTTCTTGGGTCCTATTCCTGTGTCACCCTCAGCAATAAATGAACATGTAAACACGTTTCAGTAAAATTAAGGATACTGAAAAAATTAGTATGAAACTCCTCTTCATGAAAACTTGGAAATTATATAGACAGGAAAATAATTTCAAGAAAGCAATATAGTAAAGGAATGTGACAATTATCTCGCGCAGAGACAGCTCAAGTCAGCATTTTAAAGAAGTCTATATGTCTGCTTCCAAGTACTTATAATGCTCAGTGCAATCTTTTAAACAAAATCAACTAGGCAAGACTAATGCCAAATCAATTACAGTCACTAATGTCTCATACAAAAATATCCTGAGTTGAATGCAGCATTCATTACATGCAGCAATACATTCATAATCTGAGCTTCTCAAATTAAGTAGTCTGGTGACATACAAGGGAGAATTTACCACGTGTTAGGACTTTCCAGTACTAGTGCTCCCAAATTTTTCTTATGGTTCTTGTCTTATGGTTCATTTTTTCATGGTTCCTAATGTTCCTACCATGCTGAAATGGAACTTGGGTCACTCCTGTATTTTACAGGAAGTTGAATACTCGGTGTCTTACTGGTCTAACAGATCTTCATTCTAATCATTTAAAAACTGTTCCTGTTGATTTCAGAATATTTTTTGAATAAATCAGAATTAATTATGGGATGCAGAACTCAGTTTCTCAAATGATTCATGGGGGTTTATTAGGAAAAAATAGATTCAAGCCTGCCAAAATTACTCCTGCCTACAGGGACGTATCACTGTGATTATATTTTCACAGACTGATAAGGAGATCAAAGGAAGTGCTTTGCTCTAGGATTTCCTTAGATCAATCTATGGGGTAATTCCAGCTTCCCTGTGTTGTACTTTAGCACCACAGTATCCTCAGTAGTCCGAGATGCAATGATGGTACCAACTCCGTGTTCCTTACCTCTGTATCTAAGCTTTAAACGTTAAAACTTGATCATGCAGTCATGGGATCAATCAAGACCACCTAATTCCAAACCCCTCCCATGGCCAGGACACCTTCCCCTATCCCAGGTTGCTCCAAGCCCCATCCAGCCTGGCCTTGGACATCCAGGGATGGGGCAGCCACAGCTTCTCTGGATAGGCCGTGCCATTTTAAAAGGCAGAAGATGTGTCTTTGTTACTTTTTCTATCGGTTGGGTTCTCCGAGAATTTGATTCTCATTTCGGCTGCTTATGCTGGTTAGTTCTCACTGACCACACAGTGTGCCCCATCCTGGCTGTGTGAACTCAAAGTCAGAGCTGTGCAGGCAGGAGACCTGCAAAGCACACAGTACTTTTCATCTGTACCGTGTGCTCACAGCTGTGTGTTTTCTTGTCACAGCCCTGCTCACACAGGGATATGTACACACGGCATTCAGGTCCAGCAGCACTGGGGATGCATGACTTGGAAAGCACTCACAGAAATCAGACTGAAAACTTGTTTTCCTCAGAGTTGGTTGCTTGCTTGTTTACAGGGAGTAAGCACAAAGGATGAGCACTGCAGATGGCTTCAGGCAAGGGCAGAACTAAAGGAGAGGCTGAGTCTGGGGCCATCTGGTGTGTCAGCTCCCAGGGAAAATCAGCGACTTGGAGGGCAGGGCCAAGTCAGTGACACCTACTAGAAACTGCTGCTGCTGAGGAGGGTTTTGCTCAACTTGCTACTATGTATTCCTGCTGTAATTGATAGTAGAGAATGAAAAGAATTACTAAACCCACCTCTTAGGGTACAAAATAAAATGTTTAAGTTTTTCATGGCTGTAAAGAATAAGAATAGAAAGCAGAATTAACATTTGTTTTTAACAACTCATATTTACTCTCCCAGGATCCTGGGAAAACACCTGCTGAGTATCCTAGAACTCCCAAATGATGTCGTACAGAACTGACAAGGAAGATCTGTTGTACAGATCCTTTTCAGCTGTGGGTCCCAGGAATTTTTTTTTCATATCAGAAAAATTATGTTGTTTTAGGAATAATCGACAATTTTCAGAACTGCTTAATTGTTAAAAAAAACCCTAAAAGTGTTGGGGGGTGGGGGGACGTAACATTTCAACACCTTTTTACTAAGCTTGAACTAGAGCTTCATTATTTGCACATTTGATTATTTTGCTGTTTGTTAGTTCTGTTGTGGTTTGCTTGGGGTTTTCCTGTATAAATAACTCTGAGTAAATGTGCACCACAACATAAGCTTGGGGATTTGTGTTTATTTATAAGCTCTTAGAAGTTATAAAATATACTTTGAGTTACTTCTGTATGTGTTTATATCTTTATCTTTGAACTTACTCTACTGTAAGGCTAAAGGTCCGTGGCCCTCTGTCCTCGTGTCCCTGGCATGAAGGTTGGCCCTGTGGTTTGGGTGACCTCAATCTGTCAGCTCCATCTCAGAGAATGTGTGAGAGTGTGTTTAACTCATCCCCTGGCATTGCACAGTGTGGAAGTTCTGGGCTCTCCCACAGCCTGTCAGGAATTCAGCCGATGAGACGTGTGAATCTCAGAAAGAAAGAGAGAAATGTTGGGCAAAACATTTTGTGTTTAGTGCGAGGCATTTCCTGACAAAACTCTGCTGTGCTGAAAATGTTTTCCATTCTGGTTCTGCTTCTTAAAAAACTAAATTTGCTACCAACTGCCTCATAGTAAATTGATGTAAATTCAAATTTACATCAGAGCAGGTTGTGACACAGCAATATCTTTGTTCCCAGGGAACAGAGAAGTTGTCACCAGAGCAGAGGTTTGCTCACAACCCAAACAGAAAGGCTGACTTTGTCACTGCTGTGCCATCAGTGCTGACCAACAGCTTTGCTGAGCTCCAAAATTCTGGCTGTGAAAGAAAGCAAAATCTTAACACATTCCCAATTACTGTGATTATTATCCTCATCTTTGCAAGATATGATTGTCCTGCACTACTGAGTTCTTTTATATGCTAGTGGTGAATACAGATTCTCCCCATTATCATGATAGTAGTTCTCTTCCCTTTTATGCCCATGTAAATAAGTAACAGTGTTTCTGAAGTCAAGGAAATTAAACATCTTGTTTTATCAATGCAAGTGAAAAAAAGAATCAAGCCCCATATTTGTTTTATTCCTGGCTTTGCTTTCGGCAAAATTTTAGATGTGGTAAATAGCATTTAAAAAAAAACTAACAAAAACCCCATGTTCTAACATTTCCAACATACGAGAAAGCAGCAAAATATCGATTTCTCAGTATCTTTGTATCTTAGTGTGTATATAGAATTAGTACAGAGCTCCAGATAGGTATGAAAGGAAAGAGCACCACCCAGGGAGCAAGAGCACAGTGCCAGGCAATTGGTGTTGTATTGTGCTATTTGCTGTGCCCCATTTTCACAGACAAACATTTTTTGCCACCAAAAAATGCATGAAAGTCCAAAAATTTCAAGAGTCCTTGTGATGCTGAGTTGTTTTTTCTTCTTCTGTTGTTTTTGGTGCTCTTAGTTTCTTCTAACCGGTGCCGGCATAAATCACTTATTTTCCTAAGGGGGGATTTCATTCTGTGAGAGGAATTTCTTTGAATTTCAACATGATCATACTAAAGAAGGTGCTACCTGCTCCCATTTTCAGTTTCTCAAAGGTATAGCTCATCCAGGGTGCAAGACCACTTTTTCTCCAGGTACCCAGAGACTGGGTATTTGGGACAGTTAAAAACAAAAGGTAAACAAAAAACTCTCACCATGTTGCAAATGCTCTGTGCCTTAGATTTCTATGTGTAAATGTAGCTTTATATCTTTAATATAAGAATTAATTTAATAAATGTCACAAATAAGTAGTCAAATGTAAGGCCAGGCACACAATATATAAATATAATACCTTCCTATTATAAGATTTCTTGCTTCTGGAAAATAACACATGGATTAGGGGGAAAAGTAAGATGGAATTTCAGCCACTGATACTGTGTTTTTCTCCTTCCAGTCACAACAGTAAATATAGTTCCCAGAAAGCTCATCACATCTGGCACTGAACACATTCCAAGGCTCACGTGTCAAAGACCAGAGTGCAATCTTGCACATGGATCTGCTGAGATCTATGTACAGAGTACAACTGAGTTTATGGAAAAATTTATAGCAGCTTTAAAGTAAGTGCCTCCTTAACAAGTTCTCTGGAGTGCTATTCTCTGTTCTGGAGGTGCAGTCAGAAATCTGTCAGGTGTCCGAGGCCTGGGCACAGGGCTGTGCTGGGTGTAGTCACTAACAGCATTTAGATCCAAGGTGATCCTAAGTGCTGGACCACCACACGATAGATCTGCAATAATTGAACAGTAACTGAAAATCCCTCTCCTCTACAGCTTCACCCCTCAAAGCAGAACCATAAGAAAATGCTGGGAATGAAGTAAGCTCAGTAACCCCTGCTGTCATCCACAGCAATGTCTTTACACCTAAGCAGTCATTCCTGCATTGCTGACAAACTTGTTTTCCATTTTAGCTTCAATTTAAAAGTAATTTTTTTTTTTTTTTTTTTTTTTTTTTTTTTTTTTTTTTTTTTTTTTTTTTTTTTTTTTTTTTTTTTTTNTTTTTTTTTTACATTCTGTTCTTTGTAGTAAATTCTGTGCTCCTAGATGCTGGCTTGTGACTGGAGCAATTCAATAGCGGAATGGCCCCCTTTAGTTCTCATCTTCGCCTGAAGGCGAGGATTTCATTATGGTACGTGTGCCCATGCTGAACTGTGTGTTAGCCCAGCTCCTCCTGCCCGGTGTGTTACATAAATAAGGTAAGACTTTCAGTCTCCCAAATCCTTTATCAGGTGACAGCACAAATCCTTTGAAAATCCTTTTCCAGCTTGTGGTAATAGGTTATGTTTTATGATGAATCCACTCAGGACTTTGCCAACGGCTTTGAGGGGAAGGACAAGGTATGAATACAGAAAAGATTGGAGGTTTTGTGGGGGCATTGATTAGATGGGCCTTCCATAAAATTCAGTGCCAAAGAGGCTCAGTGGAGGGCCAAAAGCTGCTGTCACTCTGTGCAGGTTGGAGATGGCAGCACCTCCTTCAGGGATAATACACATCCCACCCCTACTGTCAGGACAGGACAATCCAGAGACTATGCTGGGAATCAGCTGAAGTCAACGCAGCTGTGCCAAGTACCACATCTGAAGGCTTTTCTCTATATTAAAATAAAATCTGCTCTTCAGGTCTGCAGCATTATTCTTCCAACATCTCTTTTTTGCAAGCTACTGATGGGGAAAAGTCATATTCATTTAGAGAGGAAACTTCCCAGTAGAAGTCCAAAATGTCTGTAAGAACGCCATGTTATCAAAACTGTGTTTTCATGTTCTAACCAAGACTTGGCTCAGCTTCACCTAGCTGAGGGTGATACTTTTGTTGTTGTTGCCTGGCAACTGGCAACCCCCCAGAAATGAAGTAAATAAATACATAGTCAGGAGTCCAGAATGAGCAAGATTCACAGCTGCTTTTCTCCAGTAGTAAAAATCTTCCTACCAAAATATGGTGTACTGATAATTGCCTTTTTGTCCTGTTTTTCTTTGGTAGATCTTTAATAGTTATCCCCTAAGTACTCACAGCATAGTAATGAGGTCCAAGACAGATACACAGAAATACAAGAAAAATGTGTATGTTTGTATATTCCTTAAATAAGCTCTAAAATCCCTTTATCATCTGATATCCCTTATATCATCCTGCTAATGTGCTGACAAGGCATGCAGATGGGCCTCAGTACTTAAACAAATTCTTGTATCAGAAGTTAATTTGATTTTAGAATGAGCAAAAGCCCACGCAGATATGCAAATCCTCTGCTGTTACAGTGGGGAGATCTGGCCATATTTATTTGTTTCCCAAAACTTCACCTTTAAGGAGTTTTCTTGAACCAGAAGTGGAAGGGAGATGAGGAGGTCAGCAGTCCTCCATGACGAGTGTTGGTTATACCTCCTCAAGTTTAGACAGTGATGTTCACACATGGCAAAGTGGGACCCGTCCCTGCCTGGGTGCCAAACTGCACCTCTTTAACGAGCTTGCAAGATCACCTGATGATAAACTCTTCATTCATTTACTGTGAGGTCAACTTTCTCCCGTGCCATGGTGGTGGGAATGTTTCAGTTCCAAGCTCCAAGCTGCATCTTAAATTAACGTAAAAATTATCCATTTCCTTCCAACCTTTATACAAGCACATAAATGAAAGCAGTATTAAGCAGTTCATTAATGGCTTTTGCTCTTTGCTGTGTGCAGTAATAACCAACTGCTCCAGTGGCACAGAAGGAGGAACTTTTGGGACATTTTTTACAGGGGTATATAGAAGGGTGGGGAATTTTTGTAACTATTTTCAGCAGAAAAGCAATACCTTTTCATAAATATTGCATTGTGCTGAAAGTATTCTAGAAATAGCCTTGCATGACTAATTTTTTTTTTTTTTT
>VZTI01000839.1:1938271-2017096 GCA_013397865.1 Struthidea cinerea
TTTTTTGCTTAGGAAGGGGTTTAGGGCATAGGATGGGAGGAGCTTTGATTTTTTTGAGGTATGATCCAAAGAGATTTCGATATCTTATTTGGTCTGAGAATGCTTTTCATTCTTCAATTGTTCACTACCACTGTCACAGTTGATTAATAAAACTGGAGCTGCAGAAATAATAACAATTAGTACCCATAGTGCTGTGCACCTAAGCATATTGCAAACATACATTTTATCTTACCTTTTACCCATTAAATGGTTCCCTTTCTCAGATAAGCACTACTAATCTAATGACTTTCTAGATCTCACAGTGAATCAGAGGGAGAGCTGTGGAAACAAGTTTAAGGGCATGAAGCTACAAATACTCTTGACTATGAGTAACTTTACTCTTGGGAGTATTTCAATTAACTCCAGGAGGGATTATGTCGGGTAATAAGCTCTGAACTTCATGGAAAGTGTTCTCAGGACTGGTCCCCGAGCATATTCAACTGCTGCCTTCACATAAAATCACATAAATCTGTAGTCAGGGACTTTTAATAAACATATTTTATGCCATAAATTACTTTCTGGGGAGGATTTTTAGAGGTATAATTTTACAGCATTGACCTCCAATAGACTCATAAAATTCTATCATGTTAAATGTATATTTAATGGCTTCAAACATTTTATATTAGTGATCCAGTGGGCCTGGTGGACTTTAGTACTGCAACAAGCTATTCCGTCAATGGATATTTAGAGAGGTTTAAAAAATGCAGATTATTGACTTTATTATTGATGCAGAGGAGCCACTGTATCTTATCAGGCAATTAAATGCCCTTTCATAAAGTGCTCATTGCATGGAGACTGAATTTATGGAAATGATGAAACTTAATGGCTCCACAGGAATCGTTACATCCGGTCTGAAACTCTTTTTGGGATATTAATATTTATTTTCACATTCATGCTTGTAGTAATGAGAAATTAAGGAATTTTGTAGTAAATTACAAATATAAGTATGTAGAGATAGAGGTTGCTGTGTTAATTTAAGTAAATCTTAAAGAGAAGTGCACTTGCATCATTTCTTCCTGCCTTTAAAGGTACACAGTTAAACCAGCCCAATGAAAAGAGATGGCTGTATTTTGATAGCTTTTGTAAACCCAGAATGTGCCAGGTCAAAATTTACAATTTTAATTTTCATTTCTACATCTGATTTATGAACACTTACCGGCACTTCATCCCTTTCTACTAGGGCCATAATTTTGCACAGATGATTCTGACATATATTTGATAGCTAATGAAGGATTTTGGATGTATCCACATATAATATGGCATTGAACCTGGAAATTGCTCTGCTGTTTTCCCTTGAGTCCCTCTGTAAATTCAGTCCTAAATTCAGCCTTCCAGTGAGGTCCCTCTGGCTGGCAGTTTTTTCAGTTTCAATCGTGTGTAATATCCAGAGAGGTTCCCAGAGTTTTACTTTATTTTATTTCAAACTCCCAGATTTTCAAAGTTATCTGATGTTGGACACAAAGGAGTAGAAAATATGAGAAGTGCACCACAAGAATGCTAGATTTTTGCAGAGTTTTTTTTCCCTACTTAGGATAACACATCATCCTTCCGGAAATGAAGCTGCACCTGTATCAAAAATTGCCACATCATTAAAACCCCTTTGTTGGCACTCTCAGGTCTGAATCCACCTGAGGAGGTGTCTCTTGGTCATCTATTCTAAATTTTACTGCAGCTCCATTTAGTCCTTGCTCTCTCATCTCTTCTTACTTGGCAAAAGAGGCAAATTCAAGGAAGGTAGTGTAGTCCCTGGGGAGAGAAAATGTTCCAATTGACTACGTAGATGTAGAATTTAAATAAAAATGTTTGCTGATTTTCTTGGATTTATAGTCTCAAAACTGGCTTTTGCCTTCGTCTGAGATTGGCAAAATGCAACTGCAAGATTTCGTTGTGCTGCCAATAGCACAGTGTTGCCCCTACTTGAGTAAAGTTTTCTTAATTACCCTCACATTAATAAAGCCAGGTTTACCTATTCCACAGGTTTACCTGTGTTATCAAATTTCCCTGAGTTTTTTGTAACCTTTTAGGATGTCCCCAACTCTATATATGATGCCTAATGTACACATTATGCCTAATGTGTATGCTGAAACATAGGTGCTTGTATACATCTTGGTAGATGTATAGATGGGGTAGAACCAGAAAAAATCTGCTAAACAGAGACAGTGCTTCATAAGCCACTAATTTAAGGCAGAGCTTAAGATCACAGTTAACTTTAGGAATCTCTTTACTTTCCATTCAAGTCAAAGATGAGACTTGCTCCTAACCTGAAGAAACTTTTCTACTAAAAGGCTTCTCTGAATACTGTCCTTTCTAGAGTAATAATTAAAACAGAAAATTTTAAACAGTCTTTTTTCATCTTTGACTCACTTTCTTACTGCAGAGCTATATATATGATAGTAATAATGCTATAGCTCAAAAGAGGTAATTTCTCTGTTGTTTCTCTGAAGAAGCTTTATAGACCAGTACAAAATGATTTAAGGTCCTTGAAATGTTTGTTTTTGACTCTTTCATTTTCATGTGTTTTTGGGTTTTCTTTTAATAAAAAATGTGCCAATTCTATAAAATAAATTATTTTGTAGAAGGAGACGGTAGAAAAGTCCCTGAAGTGCTTCACTTTGAGAAGCTTTTTTCATCAAGGTAGAGGGCTTTGTAAGCCACAAGCACTATAATTATCTGGTTTTTCTCTTTTTTAAATCAGTGGCAAAACTCTTGTAGGCTGCAGAGGCAGCAAGAGTGAAAGGAACTGCTGCGCTTTGGTTTATTATTCCATTTTCTGATTAACATCTTAAACTGCATTTTGATCATGCAGCTTCCACTGTCAGAGAATGCCTGATGGTCTTTTGTTGATCTTCTGAGAGAACAACAGCTCATCTTGATGCTCAGCCAAGGCATCTGTCATTTAGCTGTCCCTCTCAGTTACTGTGTGAGAATGCAGCACAGCCGTGGCTCAGTGTCCCCACTCCATCTGGTGACCTGTCAGAAGAGTTCTTAGACCTCTTTCCTCTCATCACGCAGCAACGAATTTTTTTCTGCACAAAATGTGTTTTTAACATTTAGTGTTGAATAAATTTAACAGGTCAGATTCAAAGTAAGGTTACTATCATTCAAAAAGTTACTCTGCACCAGTTTAGCTGCAGTGACTGTCCAGAGGAGGTATTCTTAGCCTGCAGAAAGTATTGTGTCATTTAACTGTCCCAGAGGTCAATGATAGAAAATAAAAAATACATCATGTTACCCAACATTTGTTGCAGTGAGAAGTATGAACAAGTGCTGAAGTCTAGCTAACATATATCAATTTAACTATGGAATTAAGCCATTTTGGCATTTATTTCTTTTAATTTTCCTAAACAGATGGTTTTTATTCCCACCATGCAAATTTTTTCTCACCAGTTTTTTTCTGAGCACTCTCATCTAGCTTTCATTAGCTTTTGTTCTCCACATATTATTCAGACAAGTGTGCTGCACACAATCTAGGATTGCAATTAAACAGGAGTGGGAGTGGGGTAAATGAATGGCAGATCTGTACTTACACTTCTGCCAGAGATAATGGTGGATAGGTGCAGGGGTCTGTTCTTTCTGCTACATGCTATGACTCTGTTATGTGTGGGTATTAAACAGAGAGGACCAATATTTCTCTCTGTTTCCTTCCCCTTTCACTTCTGCCTCGTACCTGTGTCACACGACATCCGTCAGTCACACAAAGGGCATGTCACGTGCTTAGTTATTGCTGCCAGAAGTAATACAAAATCAGGCCTGGCTG
The DNA here is from genome assembly GCA_013397865.1 of Struthidea cinerea. NCBI lineage: Eukaryota > Metazoa > Chordata > Aves > Passeriformes > Corcoracidae > Struthidea > Struthidea cinerea. Next base: position 1,942,068 of record VZTI01000839.1, read on the forward strand.
ACATGTGAAAAGCAGAGCCTTCTTTATGGCAGGCCAATAAAAGCCGCCAACAAAAAAAGCCTGTGGATTTTTAATGGAGAAAAATTACTAATGAATAGGCAATAATTGAAAATTAGGGCATGAAAGACAGAGAAGAGGTAAGACAAATCAATTGCTATATCTATAAGCCTGAGTTGGCAATAAACCTACAGCAATAGCAGCAAGATACATTGGATGAAAATAATCACAGGTGCAAATGGTGGGAAGTTAGGTGTGAATAAATGAGTTTAACAAAGGTCTACTAAATAAATCCACAACTGAACATGAGTGGAGTGACTGTACAAAAGTATTGGAACAACTGTACAAAAAGAATTTAAGATTTATGCCCTGCCTCTGGTAGGAGATATGATGATTGATTGTGGGAGTGTAAAGAAACAAAAACCATGGTGGCTCTTTCCTTGGGCGGTGTAGGCTCTGTCTCTGTGTTCATTTTATAATCTTCTGTAGAACTGGGGAGTCTCAGTTCCCTCTTGTGCTAAACACAGATGGTGCACATGCCAGCTCCAGGTTTAGCAGATGGACACGTGTGCATGAAAGGTGATGCGGAGGAGAAAGTTTGGTCTCAGTAACCTTGCTGTCAGGTGATTTTCTTTGTGATGTGAGTGGGGAGAATTTACAGAGTAACTGTGTGCTTAATTTCTCCTTTTTTACAATGATAACTTATGTTTGTGTTGAAAGCCATATTCAGGAGCCGTGCTTCAGTGTTCTCTTGCTTTAATTTCCTGAACAGCCCTAAATATTTTGTTGGCTGTTCCCAGAAAATTAGAGGCAGACACTGGGCAACTCATGGCTGAACATGAAAGAGGATATTTAGGAAAGAGTTACAAGGTCATTTATGAAATCTTTGTTGTTGTTCTGTTTTCTGACATATAAAAATTGGTCAGTATTACCCAGATAATGAACAACTTGTGCTGTTCTTGCTTTGAGCACTGCTGCTTATTTAACCTGCACTCTCAGGTGCCCCAGTGTGCACGCACCAGGACACCTTGGAGGGAAGGATGCTGTGCCTTTGTGATTGCTGCAGAGCAGCCAGCATTCATTTCAGTTTGGAATTTTTCAAACTGAAATTATAATCATATTCCTGCTCTCCACTGGCATCAACAAAACCCATTAACTGTAATATCAGGACTGATTTTGTTCTTATTAGGCATTTATTAAGAGCTAAGTATCTTGATAAAGCAGAATATGCTGCAACTTGACAGCAGAAGTGAAGCATTCTGGAGAGTGCTCCTACCATCCATCCTCCTTCCTGGTGGTGATGAATGCGCACCATGAAGAGATTAGATCATTTGCTTCCCTTGAGTAATAAAATGCTCTGTGCACTTTCTCAGTAGTCAGATTGTTGATCCTGATCAAGTGGAGGACTTGGCTGATCTTGGGATTCAGCTGATAAGAAAATGGAAATATTTGAAACTCAGAATTGACTGCCAACTACATAGTTTCATACATTCATCTATAATGGTTAAAATATTGTATGTTCTTAAATTTATTGCTGCTCTTTACAATAAAGAGCTGTCCCTGAATTTAAATAGTTGAATTGATTTTTTTCTCTAAATTTCCTAAGGCACAGGAGCTCTTCTATCAGAGTAACTATTCCTGGCTCACACTTGAGGCTAAGGCACAGGCACGGGACAATGTAGTGCCACACTCAGAGCATTGTCTTTGCACTGCTGTGAAACCTACAGATTCCAGCTGATGTATCTGGGCAGAATTAACAAATGAAAAAATCACAGATTCAAATTTCAAGTGCATATAAGCAAATATTTTTGTAGAATAGTTAATATGGGTTTTTTCTGATCTGAATCTATTTGAGAATTCAGGTTAAAGCCTATTTAATTAAAATCTAACTAATTCTGCTGCTTGTTTTGTAGGATGGAATTTACACTCTCATTTCCCAGAATTCCCAAATTGCTAAATGAATCTGCAATATCATATTCCAGGTGCAGCTTTTTCTCTTTCAGTTGAACCTGTCTTACTTTGTGTAATGGAGTGAGCTGCTGCATCAGAAAGTAGCAATCTTATTTTCTACCTTGGTAGCAAGGAGTCTTTATTCAGTCTTCCCTCCTCTTTGTGACTGTCGTGCTTGGTGGAATATCTTCTATAGGAAGAATTGAGACTGACCCCAGCGTGTCTGCAGTAACTGAGATGTGTAACAGCATAACACTTAGGGGCATGCGCCTACAAAGGAGGTCTTGTGAATTTATATCCTCTGAGGAAAAGGAATGCTCTCAAAAAATATTCTGGAATTTATTGCGTAGTTTAGGAAAAAAAAAAAAAAAAGGTAAAAAGGCCTTAAAAGCCTCAGTTATTTTCAGGTAAAATACAGACCTAAGCATTAACTACTGCAATTGCTACCTATCGTAATGCCCATTCACTTCATACACAAACTAATGTCTTCAGGTTTCTTTTCCCTTTATTCTGTGTGGTTTTTGTCTCAAGAATGTAGGAAGCAGCTGGTTGCTGAAAGTAGAAGGGAATAATCCTTTGATTCAATGCAATTTGCACACATGTGCTTCCATGCAGAGCTGTTACTTTAGCATTTTCCTCTTTTAGGTACTTGCTGTATTGTAAAATAAGAGAAGTCCACAACTATATGGCTGTCCTTTATGCATTGCCCAGAAGGACACACAGCGATCAATGTATGGATTAAACAACGCTGTCAATTAATCTTTAAGTTTGGAATGACTTGGCAAAGGTTTTTGGTATCATTCGAGACAGAATATGTGGCCCTGCGGTTTTCTTAATGGAATTCTATACACTTCTAAGCATGCATGCAGCAATTTGCTAATCCATGTCCATGCTTTGCTGTAAATACCTGAAAACTGCGTTTCTGAGTTATGGTCAGGTGACCTGGGTATGATCAGATGGTGCCAAAGTTGCCAGCTCTGCAATCATTGGGGTTTAGTTAGTTCGAGAGGATGCTTGTCTCAATATATTTTAATTAGCACGGGAAACGAGTATACAGGAGAGTGCATTGGTCAGATGATAGTGTTACACAAGTGCATTGTTCTCTGATGAAAAGAATGTTTTGCTTTATTCTGAGATCTATTCCATTGGACAGTTGGCATGAACTTTGTTTAAAATGGCTATAAAAGTCCTGGAGGCTCTATTCTCCTTAAACCAGTGGAGTTGGGGAGGGGGAATACAACATAATATGTCAGGAACATAGCAGGCATCATTTGTCTCTCTTAGCAAGGAGACAGGTTGCTGAGATTTACATTTAAGGATGAGAAACTCCTTTCAAAACTTTTCTTTACAATACTGCAGTTTGGGAAATACACAACAATGAAAGCATGTTTACTTTGTATGGAATTCATGACATGATGAGGATAATAAGACCCTCCAAGGCAATAATTGCTTCACTGTAGGGTGCTTCTGCATCTCAAATTGCTCAGCATCTGGGTTTTAAATCATTTGTGTTCCTGGTGGGTAAAGCTGCCAGCTAAACAGGCAGGCAGACAAGTAGCATTTTTAAATTTACACAGCATGATCATGGCATGTGTGCATTTAAGGCTGAGCTTATTATCATCAGGAACTGTTATCTACACCATAGAGACAGACACCAAATAGATTCCGTATGATACAATCTTAATAAATTCTTTTCATTCACAAGGAAGCCATTTGGCTTATATTATAGATGGGGTTTGGGTGTTTTCAGCAGACTGTCCAGCAGGAAGGCTTTGTCTGCTGAGCTCAGAAAATGTGCAATAAATTCCACAACTTATCTGTGCTGTGCTGAGCAGGTGACTGTCACTAAATGCCATGCTGAAGATCATGTTATAAGCAGGAAGAGGCTTTGCTGGATTCCCAGAGAATTATGATCTTAGCATGTAAAGTAGACTTCAGCTTGGGAAGAAGTGAGGCCATTCTGCCTGCGAGAATTGCTGAAACTGATCCTGTGTTTCATTTTTACTGGGGGAGGGTTAGACTCTGGTGACAAATACTCTGCCTTTACCATGCAGGTTCTGAATGGTTACACGCAGAACATTCTTCCTCCCCCTAACCTGAGGAACACTGAGGATGTCCTGGTGCATATGGGGGGTCGTTGTTTTGGCTTTGATTTTTGAAAATGCTGCTTGTGAGAAGAGCACTCTGAGGTGGCTCTTTGGTGGTGGCTGGAAGTCCAACTTGAAACAGCAGATCTGCACCTTAACTGTCTGAGTTACTGAGGTGTGGGCAGCAGTGAGACTTGCACTGTCCATGCTCTGTCCATCTCAAATTATGGTTTAACACCTTGTCTTCACGTGTTTATATGCCCAACTCCCAGTGTTGGTATTTTGGGCAAGTTTTCAAATCCTGCTCTTGCCTACGCCTATCACGTCCCTGTGATAGGACAGGCTCATGTGCTGCTGTCTGTGCAGGCTGTAGGTCTCAGATGCAATGCCAATCTAACTGTCCTGAAACTGTGGCTCTGGAGAGACCCTGGCAAGGCTGTGACTTGCCTGACATTTCTTTTTGGTTCCAGTGGCAGCTGCTTTGAGATTTTCTTCTATTTTTTTTTCTTCTTCTTCCTTTTTTTTTCTTTTTTTTTTTCCCCTAGGTTATTTTTAACTTGGACCAATTCCCTGATCTGATTCACTTTACAGTCACACAAATAGTTGTACTGGCACAACAGAGGGAGCAGCAAGAATTAGAAGGAGCAGTGACTGCACACAGCAGCCCTTGTACAAGAAGAAAAACACCTTAAAGTCCTCTCTGCTGTGTCCATTTGAAGTGCCCTCATTCAATGTCTGTTACACGTGCTTTTTTTGTTGTTTTGTTGTGGATTTTCCTCACTTTGTTGCTACACAGGTTTTCTCCCCTGTACAACATGTTGTTTCAACTCTGCCAGTGCTCATCTGCTATCTCGTTAGTTGTCTGCTGACTACTGAAGCACTCAGGAAAGAAGCAAAACTCTCTGTGAACTTCTAAGCCATGTTAGAAGGCAACTGAAAATTAGCTGTAAGACAAAACATTACCCGATCTTCAAAAGGCAAAAAGAGTAATCATCTTCTTGTTAACTACACAATTCTGGCTCAAAAGCTTCTGGTAGTCACACATGCAGAGTGGTTGGGGATACCCACTCCACAAGGGGCTTTTCCCCTCTGCAGTCAGGAAAAGAGGTTTGCCAAGCCAGCCTATGCCAGTGCTTGATGCTTTCATGCTTTTCTGTTATCTACAAGGTGGTGTGAATCAGCATTACTTGATGGTCGTGAAGGTGTTAATTATGGTTGTGGTCTGTGGTTTGGCTCTTTGCTCACAAGCTTCTATTTTTTTTTTTTTTTCCTTTTTTCCATGAAGGGAGATTGAATCATTTGGAAGGTGATTCTGCTCTCTAATGTCATATTTCTCCATGTCAGTAGTCATTCTTGATATGAACTTCTTAATTTACCTGAAATAATCCTTTTTTAATTTTTATCCTCAGTTTTGGGAAAGGGCAGAAGTTAGTCATAAGAAATGAAAATGTTTTACTTTTATGTTCACTAGATTTCAGAAAAAGATTCATAGTTAGGTCTTGACTCTTCTTGAGCCAGTAGCACCTTCAGTCATCTTTTATACCACTACAAAGTGAACATGAACCTGCCTTTCTTCTTCTCTGAGAGTGATACAATGAAGTGGAAGATGCACATGTACCAAACCTTATAACAAAATACTCCAGTAAAACACAGATTTCTGAAAACTTCAGCATTTCTATTGCTTCCTGTTGCCTTGTGCTTTGGTAATATTTGGATTCTGAGCAGAATGAAGGTTGCTTGGTAGCTGTGAGATAAGAAAAAAATAATAATTACACTAATTATAATAATGATGATAGTAATAATTTTAATGAAAGGAAGAGAGAGAAATAACACCTGACAGTTGTTCACCATTCCCTGACCAATACCCAGCCCAGTCCTGAGCAGTGGTCAAGAGCTTCTGGCCAATTCCCTCTTGTTTATACACTGGTGTTCTGTGGTATGGAATATCCCTTTGGCCAGTTCCAGTCAGCTGTCCTGGCCATGCTCCCAAAAGTCTTCTTGTCCACCTGCTCACTGTCAGAGCATGGGAAACTGAAAAGTCATTCACCTGGGGTAAGCACTTCCAGGAAGAAAATTTATCCCAGCCAAATTCAGGACACATCTAAACCATGCTTGGAACTCTGCAGCTGAGTAGGGTTCTTGGAAATAGCTGTTGGAGTGGGGAAAGTGCTCAGATCCTCTCTCTGTGCCAGCCTGGAGCAGAGAAGTTTCTGTTTGTTTCTGGAGAATGGAGAAGCCTTTCTGATACTTCATGTCCATTAATGTGTTCACCAGGAAAGCAGAAATCAGTGCTGTAGGAGGTATTTTACTTACCCTTTGGCACAGAATGATAACTTTCAGCAAAGGGGACTTTTTTTCAGCCAGATCCATTTGATTACAGACGTGTACCTGAAGGCAGAAGAGATTGAGTTCCATAAGGTATATACTACACAAAAGAGTGCTACAGTTTCCACCAGTTTAGGAAAGTGTCTAGAGACTCACTTTATTCTGCTTTTACCCATATAGGTCTAAGGCAATTAATCAATAAGCAAGGAGACAGGGTGAAAACATATGGTCTTTGATATTTAATAAATGGATTAACAGAGTCCACCGGTTAATATTCAGCCTCTGCCTTAGGAGTATAAATTAATAAGCATTAGGTTCTTTTTAATGAGGAATTTTCCCTTTTAAAACCTGAATGAATTATCAAAAAGAGCTCTGGCAGAATTTCAAAGACATTTTCTGACCTTCTAGTATTCTGGCCTGCATGAATTTTTAACAAGATGCTATATATCTGGAAGGCCTATTAGAATTTGTCTGCAGGAAATCTATCTGTCCTGCAGCCCACCACTCCCTTTTTTTCTTTCTTTCTTTTTTTTCGTTTTTCTTTTTTTTTTTCCTCTTTTGGATAATCAGAAAACTGAAGCAGAAAAAGGAAAAGTATCTATAATAGCAAGGGGATGTTTAATTTATGCAAGTGAAGTTTAAAAAAAGAGTCCTTATTCAAGTTAATAAAACTCTACACGTGGTTTTTAAATATTAATAGTGACTGGCAAAAATCCTTTATTTATAGTGCCATTTTCATTTATATTAGTTTTTGAATAGTATCAACAATGTAAAGTGTTCCAAGATCTGTTTGAAAATGCATATTTTGAAGTGCATAACATGCATAACTTACAATTAAATGCACTTGGCTATGCTTTTCTTGTTTGTTGCTTTCTATCCCAGAAAACCTTTAAGAACTCTTTCTGGCATCTAAGACTGCTTGGAAAATAAATGTAATAGACCAAAGCAGATGTTTTAAGTATTTGTAGATTCATGTTCACTATAATGAAGAAAGCTTATTGCCATTACTTGCTTTATTTTTTTATTTTTTAAAGCGTTGTTCTGTGACATTTTGAAAATGCAGAACATTGCATTTCATAAAAGGTTTTCGTTATCTATGCAAATTTTTACTGATGATGTTTTGTATTCTAAATGCCACTTCAGAAAAACACCGTATCTGTTAATGTGAACTGACCTGTTTCACTTCTTGCCAGCGCAGTGTTGGCTGGTCCTACAGGCAGGGCAGTCTGTTGGTGGGTTATCGCTCTGAATTGCTGCAGCAGGCTCCGTGCTCCAGTAGCTCACTTCTGGAGAAGTGCTCAGTGCCATGAATTAGACACCTCCTCCTGGAACTACCTGGGGTTTTCACCTTGCCCACCTGGAAGCTGCAGAATAGAAAGCACCTGGGAACAATCCTTGCTCCCAGACATGATTAATGTGCTCCATGATCCCCACATGGATCAGTGCCCACGTGAACCAGGGGAGAAACAACCATTAGGTTTTAGCAAACAGATCATTAGAAAGTGGTTGTCTTTATCTTGTTAATAATGCCAGGAACCACTAATAGGATTTCTATGTCAGTATTTCTTTTATTCCACTAGTTTCAAGGGAAAGTTCCTGTCTGAGTTAATCCTTTTTCACAAAATACCTCCCCAGGATAAATCCACAGGAACTGTTGCAGAGGGTGGAATTGCACAACAGTTGGACCTGTGCCACTGAGAGTCACTGAATATAAAACTGTGAAATTCAGAGGCTGGTTCACACATTCAAATGCTAACTGGTCTCTTGAGTCTGGAGTTCACTGACATTCCCTGCCCTGGCTCTTGATTAGGGCCACGCAAGAGTAGAAAATGCTGCTGAAACACATGGCTTAATAAAAGCTGGTTAATTATTTGCTCATATTACTGTGTCAGGACAGCTTAGCTCTAGAACAACTCTGCTGTGGCTGATTTTCAACAGGCAGCAATAAGCTGACACAGTATCATCTTTCTTCGATAGGACAAGGGGTAAAGGTTTAAACTGAAGGTGAGTCCATTTAGGTTAGGTATAAGAAAGAAGTTTTTTACAATGAGGGTGGTGAAACAATGCCACAGGTTGCCCATAGAGGTAGTAGATGCCCCATTCCCAGGAACATTCAAGGTCAGGTTGGCCAGGGCTCTGAGATGTCCCTGTTTCTTCCAGGTGGGTTGGACTTGATGACCTTTAAAAGGTCCCTTCCAGCTTGAATTATTCTATCATTCCACTATTTCTTTGTGAGGAGATGCGGTTTTAAGGATGTATTGATTTAAATGTTGAGAACAAGGCCTGCAGCATCTCCTGCTAGTACTTGTCTACCCGTGTCAGACACTTGCAAGGACACAAAGCAAAGCTGGGTGCATCGGTGTTATCAGAGGGCAGTCAAGGACTGTATCCCTGTTTTACCTTTCACCTTGTCGCCTTTGGTTCTGTCTTTCATCCAATTCTGCACAGGCAACAGGCAGCCTTTCCAAGCTCCTCGCCTACAGGCAGGCAGCCTGACAGTTCCCTCCCAATTCCCTGGTGGAGGGATGACAGGGAAGTGGGATGTCACTCTCCACAAAATGTTTTCCACTAGAGCAACAGGTGATTCCTGGTGTGGGAAAGTGACTCTCATGGGGGACATTTATGCTATTTTTTGCTGTGAACTCATGGGTGCAAAAAGAAAAAGCCACTTGGACTGACAGGTGAGAGCTGCACAGTAACAGGGTAGGGAAACCAGAGAGGATCAAAACAAACTCTCAGGCAGGTAGGTGGCAGGAGCCCCGAGGGTGTGTAGCAACACAAAGGGAAGACCTCTGTCTCAGACTTCTTTAGCTAAACCTGAGGTTTTGTTTTTTTAAAAACGTAGCACTTGCTCTTTCTTTTCTGAGGCTCAATATAAAATAAGTTGGAAACCACCAATAACATAGAAGTGCTTTGTCACGGGCTCCTCATTCAACACCTAAAGGCTGCATCAGGTTGAATAATGCTTGTACTCCAGTGTTTGTTGTACAGGGCTGTTGTATAGCCTAACACTGCCCAGAGAGACTGGCCAGCAAACCTTTGCAGAACTCATGCCAGAACTGGGATACGCTGTGGTCTGGAGGGGTCATGTGTTCGATGGCAGAGAAGCAAAGGAACAGAGTTTGTTTGGAGATCAGGCTTCTCAAAACAGCACACCTTGGAGTGCAATTATTGTGAACAATCAGTTCTAGTAATAAAGGTTCCCACAGACCAACGTTTTTGACTTTTTAATTCCATTTTCAAATGTCATCACACTGCAGAATTAAAGGATGAGGAGATGAGCATGGTAACAGTAGAACTGAAGGCAGTATCTGTGTGTCCTCTTTTCATCCCAGTGAAGTCTGTTAGGGAAAATAATGATGGGGTTTTGAAAGACACCTGGAGATGTTAATCACCCAAATGCCATCAACAGTGCTTGCAAATTACTTCTGCATGTCTCAATTCGGATAAAGGGATTGTCAATATCTACTCAATTAAGCTGGGTCTCCCTGACAGTGCTATTGACCACCAGGGAGGGGAGTGTGCTACATAGATGATAAATGGTGAAATAATTAACAAACTGTTGTACTTCAGTCAAGCTATTATATTTCCCCAGAGAGAAAGAAGTATGGGACCTTTTGTTACGGAAGTACTTTTTGAGCATGGTATCAGTGGGTTAGAAATTAGAAAAAGGAATAATTCTGTGAACCATCATGCTTATCTTTAAGAACATTAAAATAAAAATATACTGTGCCTTACATCTGTAAGTTGCACAGGACCACATTTTCAAATTATATTTTTTTTCTGAATAAGCCACTGTACTTGCAAGGACTAATTTGCATTAAATGAGTTAATTGAACAGGCACCTGGTGGATGGGTGAGCATGCACCAAAAGGAACTGGGGAGTGGAGAGCACTGACATTTGTATACTGAGCCAACATTTCTCAGAGGGAGCCAAGTCTATAGCTGGGCATAAACAAAATTAAAATCGTGTTTTCAGGTGGCCAGGGCAGCTGCTACCTTTGAATTTGCCTCTGCTGATTTCATAGCATTTCTTTATGTGGCTTGACTTCTGATTTATACCATGTGACAGAGAGCCTGATTGGTTTTTCTGAAGTTTAAAGTGACCATTGGGTGGCACGTTTGAAAGAGTAAATAAGGCCAGGTGGAACAAACAAAGCTGCCTTGCAGTCTCTTGTCTCAGCTGTTCTTTCTGCAGGGCAGTGGGAAGGAGCTTTTCCCTAGAGCAACTTGTAGTGTCCTGGGGAGTCCAAGTTCGAGCAGCTCGGGCAGGGCACGAGGTGGACAGCAGCACATGTCAGGGACTAGAGCTTCCTGGGAAAGTGAGACTGCAAGAGAAGGAGTCAGTGCTGTTTGGCAGAGAGAGCAGGAGGTTTGACCGTAATTTGACTCATCAGGGGTCTGAAACTCCTGTATGAAAGCTGTCCTCTTGGGGGAGAAAGGTGTAGCTTCAGCTGCTTGTTCAGGGAGTTGAGGAGCACTGCCTCGAAGACACCTGGGGGGAAAGGTCTGTCAGGTGATCTGGGGAGTGCTCAGTGGCTTAACACCACCACCTTTGCACTTCTTCAAGTTATAGTTTCACTATCCGTGGTGAAAGGCTGACACTGTCACATCATCTCCCAGTGCTTTCCTAGACACCTCAGTAGTTTGATACTGGCAGAATCACACTGGCATGGTCTAATATCGTCCTGAACTGTGATCTGATGGCCACTTGGGTAAATACTGCTCTCAGAACTTCTCTAGACACTGAATTTCTACAGTTCATCTGGGCTGTCAGATGAGTGCAGCTATCGGTGTATTTAGAATTCTGAAGTAGGAAAATTAAATATTTCTGTAGGGCATATCAATGAATATAAGAAGAATAACCAGTGATCAGAGGAATTGCATTAGCTTTTAAATGCAGGCATTGGATTCAAATGTTTTGGTCAGCTCTCCTGTTTTCCAGTTTGTCCTGAAATGCTGCAGGAGAAGAGTGCAGAGAGGTTCTGCCTCCTGTACACAGCATAGAAGGGTTCAGAAGGTTTTGTACAATGGAGTAAAAAGAGTTTACAAAAGTGCTTTGTAAACTGGGGCTTTTGTCTGGGCTGTCAGATGAGTGCAGCTATCGGTGTATTTAGAATTCTGAAGTAGGAAAATTAAATATTTCTGTAGGGCATATCAATGAATATAAGAAGAATAACCAGTGATCAGAGGAATTGCATTAGCTTTTAAATGCAGGCATTGGATTCAAATGTTTTGGTCAGCTCTCCTGTTTTCCAGTTTGTCCTGAAATGCTGCAGGAGAAGAGTGCAGAGAGGTTCTGCCTCCTGTACACAGCATAGAAGGGTTCAGAAGGTTTTGTACAATGAAGTAAGAAGAGTTTACAAAAGTGCATTCAAACACCTGTACTTACCAAAAAGCACTTACAGTGCAAAGACTCAGATGTGTGTTCACGCAAAGCATCCAAGGGAATACAAGACAGATTTCTGTGTGTCCTAGTTTATTTCTGTGGCATGTCTTAGGCCATAGCTTGGCATCTGGAGGTGTTTAAGGAAAGATTGGATGTGGCACTTGGTACCATGGTCTGGTTGACAAGGTGGTGTTTGGTCATAGGCTGGACTCAAAGATCTCAGAGGTCTTTTCCAGCCTCATTGATTCTGTGGCCTCTGCTCATTTATTGCTGCCTGGTGTGTTTCTCTGATGGGTTTTGGCTGATGCATCTGTCCAATCTTAAGCATCCATAATGGGGTTATCTTGGTGGAAAAGAGAAAATGCCCATTTAGACGTTTACTGAAACGTCCTATTTGGGGGAAGGGTTAATTTAGTCTGGTGGGATAACTCTTATATCATCTGAGGATGCAATGCATTTTATAGATTTAAAATTAACGATGTATTATACGAATGCTACAGGAAATTAGGTATACCTGAAGGGAGTTGGTTGCCCTGTATAAATAAGGTTGCATTAACTATGCATGAAAAACCAAAACCAATTAGCAATAATTGGATATCTGTGTTCTTCGTGCATGTAGCAGAAAGAAACAGCAATTTTGTGGTGTTAGGAGAGAGACTGGGAATGACAAACTTACTTCTAATTGTGACTCAGTATGTGTCAACTGTGAAGCCATTGCGTGTCCCTCAGACAGTGCAAGTCACCATCCTCCCTGCTTTTTCCATCTCTCCATCTACAGGGTAATTGACTACTGTAATTTTTTGGATTTTTTCTCTCTCCACAAATAATTATTTGGATTTCAAAAGGTTTTGCTTTGAAACTGCTATCACTCTCTTTGTTTTTGCTTTTTTGCATATATTCCATGATTTTGCTGGCAGGGAAATGCATATGCAGCAAGTTTTAACTAATTAGAGAATATTAATAGAGGATGAATTTCAAATTCATATATATGGCATTTCACAAATCTATTTTAAGTCATATGCTCTCCTCTCATGAGCTAATAATGTACAGTGTAATTTATGAGGTATGACAAATGGGCTGCCTCACAGATTTTGAATATCAGCTCATAAATTCTGAATAATCATATTCACAAATATTATTTCTAGAAATTAATTAAAATTCTTAATAAATCTGTATACTAATTGTTGACCTCTGGTGGCAAAGACTGTGTATACGGAAGAGGAAACCATTTTTCTCAATGATTTTCTGCACAATTGTTCTAATAGACAATCTGACTACAGACTGGAATATCAAGGCTTAAATTAGGTATTGAATATCAAGCACTGGGAACATAGGAAACTGCATTGTTTGTTATGCACTGTGGTGACAAGCGTCCCACTTCTATGAATTTAGTTCCAGCAGTCAACTGTATTGAAGAAACACTAAATTTTCCGTGGAAACATAACTGCTTTCTGGAACACAGTAGCAGAACAGCTCCATGCTACTTAAACAAATGCAGAAATTCAGATATGAATGACTGCACATGGTCTTTCATCTAAGTGTATCAACATATGACTATGGAAACCCTTGAGGTTTTTGAAAATTCTGTCTCTGACCAAAAAACTCCCCCAAGATTGAAAGTATATGTGTATATATTTTCCATCTGCAAACTCAGATATCATTTAAAGATTGGTCTTATAAATCAGAAAAAAACTATCTTCACGAAATTGGTTTGCTGCTTTACTAAAATTGTTGAGGCTGCCTTGCCCTGTTTTTCAGTTTTGTGCAAGTCGTGCCATTTGCATCATGAGAAACTATTCCCTTGGCTAAGAATTACCTAAGAATTACCAGTGATATGAATCAGCAGGGCTTTTATAACTTTATTTATAATAAGCACATGATGTGATTGAAAAACTGAACGAGACTCTTCTTGCCTAAGACTTCTTATCATTAAAGAGGTTAAATGCATGGGTAGCAGAAAGCATGTTTGCAGGTTCTTCGAGTTGACTTCAGTCTGTCCATGCATTGTTTCCTTTATCTCTAAAATGGGGGGCAAAATAGATATTGTGCTGTTTCAAAGGAATGGGAGCAATAGCTCTGAATTTGTGAGTTATCTGGAGATGTTTTTTGTGACAGGAGGTTGATAGTACAAAGTTCTGCAGATTTTGTTTCTTGTTGCCTTCACACTCAGGGAAGTGACTGGGGAAGGTTTCCAGGCTCAGGTCTGCTTCTCTGTTAATTTCTCTATGTATCTTCCTTTGAGCTGCCTTTGATAGCTTTTTCCCCCTCTATCTGCTCATTTTCTGACCCTAAGATGTGACTAGGCAGATGATTTTTGCACTCTGTGTGGTCTGTAAGCTTCACCTATGCTTGAACATCTTTCCTTATGAATTCTATTTCGTTCAGTGTAAATCCACCCCTAATTACCCTTGTGTCAGCGGTGGTTTTCCACTGGCTTAAGGAATGCATGTGACTTTCCCTAGCAACTTGCAGTGCAGGTTTCAGGAGACAGCAGTAGTCACTATAACCTTCAAAAAGAGATGAAAAAGGGCAAGAAGGGAATGAAGGGTTCCCGCGTGTTTCCTGTCACTCAGGCCTTGATCCATCTGTAGCCACTCTGCAAAATGGTGGCGTGGGAAGATTAAAGCAGCTAAAGCATTTCCATGAAAGAGAAACAGATCCTGAATTGAGCAGGAGAATTTTTGCATGGGGGAGATGTGATCGTAAGGAGAAAAAGATGGAATCTGAAGGCGTACCATAGACATTGTAACCTGGATACAGAGTACCACAGAGAGGAAAAATATTCACCTGCCCTGGTGTTTTATTCTCTCTGTGCTGCAAGGAGAATTCATTGTTCCTCTAGACCTGAAAGGAGTTCTTAGCATACCTAATAGTGTTGAACTGGTCTCTAATAATATTTATTGATCACAGATTTCCATGATAATGGCCATTAGCATCTCCCAGTATTAGCAAAAAAATGTTCTGTATTTTTCAGAATTAACCAGAGGATGCACCTTGGCTTGTCTGTTATTGTGGATATATGGATTGGCTACCCAGCTATTTGGTTTTAGGGTTTTGTTAAGGATTATTTAGGTCAGCTGCTAAGTGCACTTTGTTAATTTTAGACACTGAACATGTAGCTCACTATTTTTTCCTTTATTTGGTTGCAAAACAATCAGGGCTTTTTGTCTGTTTATTTTGTCTTTTGCCTTTTATTTTTTTCTTTTCCTTTTAACAGAAAAGCCCTGGGGACCCAGGGAACAAATACATCATATATTTTTCCTAGTACTGCATTGTTTTATTATGTTTGTAATTTGTTAGTCATTCTGTTTCTTATCAGAAGTAGATGTTGTTTCAGGATTACACAAAATCTATTGGGGATAGAGAAATGAGATTTACAGGAGCAGACATCTTTCTACAGTTTCTTTACTGGATTAAAGAAGAAAAATGGTGGAATGAAAAGGAAAATGAAAAGAAATGCTTATTTGTTCTTGAGATAATATGGTAACACTATTCCGTTATGTGTATTTATTTCCAATCTTTATGACTCAAAAATATTATATTATTGAATATAATAAAACTCTGGTACACCAAAACCAAGAGGTAATAAACAACCACATTGTTCTAATTTAATGTATTTGACAAATTACCCCAAAGACAAAAAAATTGCTTCTTTTATTGTTTTTGGTTTTTTTTTCAATGCAGAAAGAGCCCATAACCTTATCAGATTACAACTTCTTAGCATTGCAAACTTTGTTTATAATTAAAATAGTCTGTGTATCACTTGGGTTTTTAGGTTCAGAATACAATTCAACCTGATTTCTCTTACACCAGGGAGAAACAGGGACAAAGACTTTATTTTTCAAGAATTTATAACTGAATTCAAATGAGATTTTACCTGGTGTCCTGCCCAGTTTTACTGGTGCACTTATCTGATTTTACTGTGTTTGGTGTCGGTTGTTCCGCAGTATTTCAATTGGAAAATATCAGTGAAAATATTAGTCCCATCATAGCTATGAAGTGTTTATTCACTCCCTAACAAATGATCCCTCAAGGTTAACTTTAAAGAAATTAACTGCAATTAACATGGGCAGACTAAAGGAAAAAAATAAAAATCCCACAACAGTAATTAAAACTTTCTAGTGAGATTTTTGCGTGAAACCTCCATTATCTCCAAAGAATCTCTATCACGTCTTTCCTTGTCCTCCATTTTTTGTTTGATTTAAAAAAAAAAAAAAAACAGAAAACAAACCAACTAACAAAACAGAAGTTAACTTTTAAAACTGACACACAAGCTCACAAATTATTTTAAAAATGTTTCCATTTAATTTTAAAAAACACTTGGGACATAAAGGGACACACATTAGAGGTGATGAAAAACTGCAGGACACCCCTTACATAGAACTGTGACAATAACACCAGTGTAGAAAATGCAGTCACCACTGAAGTGGCTGAAATTTGGTGGCTGCTGTTTGCAGACAGGGAATTAAGAGCTGGCAAAATTTCAGTACCCCAGAGAGGCTTGTGCATTCTGGCATGGGTTTGCAACAAAGTTTGGCCTGTATTAAATCTGATCTATCAGACGCCTCAATGAATCAAGAAAACAGGTTTCTAACCTAAATAGAGATGTAAGAGCGTCTAAAAATGTCCCTATTGAAAGAACTGTTGAACTGAAAAATCAAAATCAGATCAAGTCAATCAGCAGGTTAGCTTTTTAATTAAAAAGCTTTCTTTAGTGGTTTCACATGTATCTTGCTAATTCATCCAGTTTTGATGTTTTTCTCCTGTGTGCTGGCTATTAGGCTGCACAAATTGAAAGACTTTTCTGCCTATGCAGGTCACATGCAGGGTAGTGGTCAAAATACATCTTTTGACTGGTCCACTATCTTGGGATGTTCAAAGTAGCTATTCATACCAAGGTAATTGGCAGAACCATATTTCTTCACATAGATTTGTGCATAGCTTATCAATAAAAAGTGGTGGAAAAAAAATTCAAAATAACCACTTTAAACCAGGTTGAATGAAGTATCAGTTGCCTAAAATAGACATCTTCCTAGTGTGACCTGGGAAAAAACACAATGATAATGAAAACCTTTGAAAATGGCTCTTATCTGAGCTGTTTAGACACAGGCAGCACTCATGACATTGTTCGCAGAGAATTCTGTGTGACTGCAGTCACTTCACATCTTAATACAATAGTCCTTGATCCTCTGTTTCTCCCAAAGTGTGTGACAGTCTACCTTGCAGTGCACTTGCCAGAGAGAAGGAAAGAAAAGGATAAACAAGGCACACCAGTGGATGCTTCCTCTCTTTCTGGTGTGGTTGTATCTCAGCCTGTGACTCCAGAAGAAAGAAGGTGAGAAGGGCAGTGTAGATGAGGCATACTGCAATGTACAATCATTTGACTTCATGTTTTTGTTCCCTTGGGTTACCAAACTGCTCTTGAACAGTTAGATTTGAAGAAAATTGAAAGAACTATCATTTCTTTGTCCTACCCTGTTGCCTGTTGGATGACTTCTTAGTTTGGTTAAGTTCCTGAAAGCTAAAAGTCACTTAGACAATTTCTGTCAAGGACATGCTTAATCAGCTACACTCAGGTAGGAGGTAACAGCAGCTCTCTCTTGGGCTTTGTAGTAAGTCTTCGTGTAGATAAGCAACACGGTGCACTGGCAACTTAAAAGTGTCTCTTGTGTTTGAAGCAAACTCCATGGACTCTAAGCTGTGTTCAGGGTTACTTTGATAAATGCATATCTTAAATTTTCTCAGCCAGAGAAAAGTTTTTAAAACTGGCAGACCACCTTCCCCAAGCCAGTGAAAGTTTCGTGCCATTTGCCTCTTCTATTTCCATTTTTTTCCACATCCAAGCTAAAAGAACAAAGCCTATTATACTTCAAGAAATGTATTTTGATTCCTTTTATGCTGTCTTCTTTAAATATGATGTTATATGACAGTATTATTGTAAATCTAAGAGTCATTCTCTTCCCTTTGAAGCTCAGACCTATTCTCCATTTTAATGTGTCTACCAGCTTCACGTGGCCCGCTCTGCAAGGTTCCTGTGAAGATGCAGTGCATCTGCTTTTGTGAACTCTGTCATCTTCTTCTCAAATGCAGAGCTGAATTCAACTTTGATACGAGAAAGGCTTAGCAAAAAATTACTCTCTGCCGCTGGAAATCCTTATAGTTTTTGTTAGCATCCTATTTATAGCCTGCTCTTTAGTGTTGCTGCATTCTATTTGACTCTTGAGTGTTCCTCCAAGATGCAGTGAATGCCTGTGAACAGGGCTTGCACTTAAAAAATTACTGTGTCTTCACACACAGATCTGGGTAATGTAGACAGCGAAATCTTATTCTTTTTCCTTTCTTCTGCTTTGACTAGGAAATATCACAGGACCATTACTTTATAACTTTGGCTCTAGGTCATATTTGAGAGAGAAACTTCTGCAGGCTCTTCAGCATGGTAGACCTGTGTCCAACAGCCAGGATTTATTTCATGATTTGATTATTTTTGTTTCAGAGATTCCTGTCACAGGGTAAAGATTGATCCTCTAGTGGGACATCCATCAACAATTTGAGAGGATATTTATCTATACAAAGAACCGTTCCAGAATATCTCATTCTTTGTCCAAATTAACTGTGTTTATGAATGGTCTTATTCCTTTAATATTCCTTAATCTGAAGCGTGTTCTGCTGTAATCAAGTCATGAGCAATAATACAGGTGAATGAATTTCTTGAAATTTGTTGAATAAGGTTGATTGGCTACAAATGCCTATGGTAAAATGATTTTGAGAGTTATTAAAATACGTGCCTTTCTCTGTACAAAAACTTTTGCTGTGTGAGTTTATAGCAGTCTGAAGGTCTGGCCCATGCATTGAAGCCAACATTTGACTTTCCTTTCCTTGTGTATAATTCATTTGGTATATCTAGTCTTTGATATTGACTGGCTAGTGGTTTGTTTTTATTTCTAACAAGATATGGATTTTAAGCTTTGCAGATATTTTCAAGAATTTATCTTTCAGATTCATATTCACAAAGTGAAGCTCACAGAAACTGCCATGATAAGGAAATAACTCATTTGTGAAAACACTTGAACTTCCTTTTTCTGCTAACATAGTATATGTATTGATTACATAGTGTTTATTACCCAGTGACTGCTATAATTTGCATACTGGCAATAAGTCAGTATCTGAAATTCAGGATTTAGACTTTTTTGTCTGGTGGGCCTTTGACTGTGGTACCTCATGGATGCTGTATTTTGTTGCAGGGATTTAAAGTGGTTGTACCAGCTGCCAGCATCAGGTTTGAATTGTGCTGATTCTGCTCTTGTAAAACCCCCTACCAGATATGCATACTTGAGGCCTGATGATTTCTAATTTTTAGTCAAAAAATGTAGCATTTACTGTGTTTAGCCTGCAAGACTTTCTCTCCTCAGTGGAAGAAAAGGTTGACTTTTTTTCCTATCAGCGTTTTAGCTCATCATCACAATTGATCCTGAATAGTCTTTTGACATGTTTGCTTTGATAAGAAGGCTTGTATGTTAATATTTGCAATTGACAGCAGGTAGTTATTCGGGATCAGTGGTACTGATAGATCCTCTTAGGAAAGTTCTAGCTGTATCAGTCTAGCTCTGTAGAGCAATCAAGATGTGCCTAAAACCATATTCTAACAGAAGAGGCAGGATAGGAAATAGCAATAAAAAACATCATCATTTGTACCTCTTGTTAATATTGCAGGTATCATGTCCTGGCCTTCTGACTTGTGCAGCAACTTTTTGTTCTTTTGAAGAGTTCTGCTCAAACATTTTCTACCACCAAGAGACTAACCCACTGACTTCAAACCACCTGCTTCCTTGAATACAGAAATCCAGGCAGGGTTTTGAAGGAATTGGAAACCTTTTATTTCCTCAAACTTGCGTGAACTCTTAAATTGCAATTAGCATCAGTTGAACTCCCACACCTGAATTTCTGTCGAGCATTGCAGGATGTAGGTGCAGATGCACTGATGCTGGTTTAGCACTTGGAGACATTTCTTGGTTAGTTGTACCTGTCAGCACTGGACCCGAGCAGTGGGGCTGGCAGCTGACGATTTCTATGGTTTGAGTTTTGCTACAGGTTATTTGAGGCTGTGTGTAAAAAGGGATCTGATCCTTCTGTGTTTGTGTTCATTACTCTGGTGTTGCTGGGGAAAGAAAAAGCTTATGGTAATGATATTTTTATTATAGCTTAACTGAGTTTGGCTTCCTGAGATATGCAGTGGATACAGCTTGTTAGATAGTATAAGAAGAGTCAAAATATGTTTAAATTCCTTTGTCTATCACCTTTTAATGAGTTATTTATTACACTTTTCATCATGTAGGGATTTCAAGCTTGATTTCATTTATGGCAAGCTGTTATGATATACACATTGAACTCTATATTTTATGCTTTCAGAAACTGATGAAAACTAAATAAGTTCATAAAAATGACTGTGTTTTTTTAGTCTTTGAACCTTTTAAATGAAGCTTGAGGTCCTACAAAAAGAATTGAAGGGTAGAGTTCTGAGCCACATGGTTCATGTTCTTCTGTAAACAACTGTGCCTTTAAAGCACAAAAATAATTTTAAAAAAATGCAAAAAAGCAAAATTTAACTCCATAAGGAACATTTGGTAAGATTTTGTAGTCATTGTAGGTTATCTGTATGAGGAATCCATAAGAAATATATACAATAATATTAAAAAATGATGCTACAAAGAGCATCTTTGTAGAATTTTTTTGTTATGAAGTGGATGTACACATTAATAGCTTCTTTGTTTCTTTTTTTCATGTGTAGTAAATACTTCCTGTTCTTGGCCTCTTTAGAGTTCAGTTCAAAAATTTGTGGNGCAAAATTTAACTCCATAAGGAACATTTGGTAAGATTTTGTAGTCATTGTAGGTTATCTGTATGAGGAATCCATAAGAAATATATACAATAATATTAAAAAATGATGCTACAAAGAGCATCTTTGTAGAATTTTTTTGTTATGAAGTGGATGTACACATTAATAGCTTCTTTGTTTCTTTTTTTCATGTGTAGTAAATACTTCCTGTTCTTGGCCTCTTTAGAGTTCAGTTCAAAAATTTGTGGTATTTTTCTTTCTCTATTTTTTTTTTTAATTTAATATTTTTTTTTCTAAGCTATGGGTGTCTAGAATTCAGTAGTTACAACAAGTGATAGAGAGTAAGTTTCACATGCAAATAATGGTCTTTTCAGTGATAAGTGGTTCAATTGCCAGTGTGCAAATAGACACTTCCTCATACCTTCGTGCCATGCCATTTATTATTCTATATTAGCATCTGTGAAGTGCTATTTAATGCTCTTCAGTGCTGTGTGTGTGGCTCCGTAGCACAACGAGCCCGCTCAGCCTGTCGGACCTCGCTGTCCTTTCAGCTGAAAGGCCAAGGCTTGGTGCAATATCCCTGAAAGAAGCAATCAGTGGATTTACAGAACAACACAGTGCACTAACTTTTACTGCCTGTCCCCAAAACATAATATTAAATTATGTGCTAAAAGGATATTAGGGGCACGGTCTTCGGAAGAATCCAACTTGCATCCCGTCCGAATTAGCATATAGATGAGCTGGAGTCTCAGATGAAGCACAGCCTAGATGAGTTTTCCAGCATTATGCTGCTTTGTACATTATCTCTGTCAAAATACAGCTTTGTGGGTAGAGCCTTACACACACACACACGCACACATGCACATTTTTGGAGATGTTGCAAAGGCAGCAAGGAAAACAGCAACACACACAAGGGACAGCATTCACCTCTGTTTCCATGCTTCGCGTGCCTTATCAAAACAGACCTGATTCATGTGTATGCAGCCCTGCATCATACAAAATGCTTTCCCAGGAAGACAACTCTGTAAGCCTAAACTCCTCTTGTTCTCCCCTGGAAGAGCATTTAACCATTCCTAGCATAGAAACTGTTAAGCGCGAAATAATTTTGAAAACTTTGTTAGAGTTGCAAGTGTCCTCAGTCACGTGACTTCTACATGTTCATCTAGGACATTATTCCGTGTACCAGTAACCTAGGGC
Organism: Struthidea cinerea; assembly: GCA_013397865.1. Taxonomy (NCBI): domain Eukaryota; kingdom Metazoa; phylum Chordata; class Aves; order Passeriformes; family Corcoracidae; genus Struthidea; species Struthidea cinerea. The sequence continues at coordinate 1,963,846 of VZTI01000839.1, forward strand.
CTGGGTATGACCTGGAAAATATTGTATAAACCCCTTCCAGTAAAATATAAGTGAAACCTAAAGACTTATTTATGAAAACGGTGATGTTGTGTTTGCAGAATAAAAATAAATAGCACACTCTAGGAATTAGGCCTTGCATTACTCACAGAGGCTAGAAATGGGGTTTGTCGGGCAAAACAACAATTGTCCTTTGGAGAGCTAAAGCCTGAATTGTACCTGGCAAAGAATGTAAATAATGACATTTGGCCCCTTTGCTGTTGCAAGTTGCTGCCAGTCTTGATTGTGCATTTTGAGAAGGAGAAGTGTTTATATCTCTATGAATATTTGACATAATACTAAAACCAGTGGTGCAAAGATGGCTCTTCAGTGTAACTGGCATCAGTTGAAAGAGTTCTAATGAAGCATTCGTGTCCCAATTTATTTTGTAGCTGCAAAGAACAGAACATTTTGCACTCTAGTGGGATCATTATTCAATGGAAATTGAATATAGGAATGGGGCTTTTGCTGAAAGGCCTTCTCCTACCTGGCTGTTGCATGTTCTCTTGCAGGCCAGGTATTAAGCAAAAATTCCTCGCCACATGGAATATTGAGGCCTGGGTGCTACCAGGAGAGAGGAATTATTTTTCTGAGCGCTGTTGGCAGGAAGAAAACTTTTATTACTAGCTTCACATCATCACAATAAGAGTTTAAAAAGAATTATTAAGTCACTGATGGCAGTGTAATGAATTATTGATAAAAGCAGTTTATAAAAATGAATGTTTACTTATATTTGAAGTTCTCCTCTTTGAGAATGTGGGTAAATAAGAAAATATCTGTGTTGATTCAAGACTAAACCTGGGGGATCTGCTAAGGTCTTAGTGCAGACCACTCGGGTTGTTTGCAAGAGTCTTACTGAATTCAGAACATAGACTGTGTTGGTAGAGGAAAATCTATTTTCTTGCAATTACTTTACCTTGTTTACACCAGGGAGGTAAATATAACTTTGGACCCATCATTTGCATCCTTGCAACATACATTATCAGGTAAAGAAAAACCAGTGCTTTCCACCTTTTTTTTTTACTTAAAAGTTACAAACAAAAGAACAAGAAATGGAAAAAACCAGATTTTTTTCTTTTTTGCATTATTTAAAAAATATTTATTTATCACACCTTTCATCAAGGATTTAAAATGTGGCTGTGAATGGATTCATGTCAATGAAGCTGCATTTTCCTACCATGTATTTCTCTGCAGAGAGTCTAGTTGACTCAAAAAAATGACAGTGCCTCATAACAGTTGTAGCAGCATAACATTAAAAATATAATTAAAAGCCTACAGCTTTTCTTATACTGCAAGGCTTGTAAGGAGCAAAGTACCAGGGAGGGTCTCAAGAAAGACTATTTGAGACTCCTTATTGCTGGTCACATTTCAACTGTGCAGGACTTCAACTTCCTGGCAGATATTTGAACATCTGCCCAAGAAAGGTGGGATATCTGGGTGGGAATTACCACTTGAGGGGAGTTACCGTTTGTTTGAGACACATATCAGGTTTTGTAAATCACTGGGGCGTTGATGGAATGAGAACAATGGACATTCTTACCCTGTGCTTTGTTTTTTAAAATGGTCCATTTGTTTGGTCCTTGATCCTTGAAGGTATTTAAGTGACTAACAAGTAGGTCAGAGCAATATATTTCACTCACTTGTAAACTTATTTTGACGTGGTGTGGTGCAAGTAGAAGTAGAATGAAGGTGAGAAAACAGGTTTTACCCATACAAATGTGGACAAAGGGCAAACCTGTCTTGTACGTCTCCCTAAAAACAATAAATCTTGAAAGGATTTGAGTTATGGTAATTTTCAGCTGTTTGTGTTTGGTTTTCTTTTTCCAGAAGCACATAGCTGAATTCTGTGTATGTAGAAAATATGTATCTGATTAAATAAATGCTATTAAAAATATTGGGTGGTATGAGGACAAAAATAGGAGAAATTTGCAGAAATATTTTAAATTGTATTGATGGTGGATGAATGAGATGCTGCTCTGACCAGTGCCCCAGACAGTCACTGCACTCAAATATTTTCTCTGAATTTTATCAGGGAGGCTTTTGTGCACTTTTCCATATATAGTTTGCCCTGTGGATATGAGAAGGTGTTTGTTCCACAAGAAACAATAGCAACCAGAAGTGGAAATTACTGCCAGCTCATCAGATGCAATCGAATAATAATGAAAGCTAATGCAAGACAACATTCAAGGTTATTTTTAAATCTTTGTAAAGGTCAATGTATTCAATGGTATTCAATTCCAACTGCTGAAAGAGTTGCTGTGTTTAAATATGATGCCCTTGTTGTTTAGGAAATAAAAGATCCTTACCTAGGAAGGGTGAACAGGACACAGTCGTATCTATGTCTTCTTATAGCATAATTTAGGAAAGCAATTTCAGAAGTATTATTTTGATGATTAGTTTCAGTCTCCAGAACCTGTGTACTTTTTCCTCCATCTCCAGCTTCAAAGTTCATTAGGAGAGGAAGAGCAAGGTGCCTCCTTTGTGGACCTTTTTACCCTGGATAGCTGAAGAAAGCAAAACCTATCTCGTGACCCTGACTGGTGGAACCTCTGGAAGTTCTGGTGACGTCAATTGCGGATGGCAATGGCCGTATCAAGTCTGTCATTTTTTCCCAGCCCTATTGATGGAATTTTTCAGAGTTCAGATGGAAGGGAAAGAGGAACTAAAGGAAAAGGGTTCAGAAACAATCGGCAGAAACAACAAGTAGCACAGAGGAGACCACTCAGGGAAGAGTTTTACTTCAGTGATGTCTGCTAATGTGTGCATTGGGCTGTGCTGTGCCTTCCTTTAATTGTGTGGGTTTGGTGAAGAAAGACTGTTTTTCTTGTTTTTTTTAATTTATTACTGACTGCTATTAAAACTTCAGATTAGTGTGGAAGTGTGCCATTTCAGCAGTAATGCACAGACACCAGAGCTGCCTTTGCTTTAGGAGATTTAGAGTCATATTAATGGCTGTCTCTGGGAACTAATGCTGGAAGGGATGCTGGGTGTGCCACCTTCTGCCACGTAGAGCTGAAGTGGAGAAAAGAGTGCTAGAGACTGTTTGAAAGCTGATGCGATTTCTTTGGTTGCAACAATATTATCACCAATTAACTCGGGTCCAAAGAGAATTTGTACAGTGCTTTTTATGTATTCCTCTGCAGGTTTCTTCCCGTATCAAGTACAGCAGTGTGAAAGAACAGCATCATGTCCTTAGAACCTACCAGTAAAGAGAAAATGTTTACAGCTTGTCTCTGAACAGCACTGCATGGATGATGGAGCACTTCTGAAAGAATATCCATGAAGGAAATAAACCCATTAATTGAACAGAATTATTGCACACCAAAGCTACATGTTTGAGAGGTCTCTACAGTATTCAAATAACTGTTGAACCATTTGGCACATCCCTAATAAAAACCTTTATCCGTTAGCCCCATTGGTGCATGCTTAGGCAAATTAACTCTTTTATATGTAGATCTAAAGAAAATGGTGTGTTATAATTAAATGATTCTTTTGGGGGCAGTAAACCTCTCTTCAAACAGCTTGAATATTAGTGCAGTCGTTTTTCTTTCAGCCCTACTAATCACAGCAAATTTAGCTTGCACAGCCAGAGTCAGGGTGTGTGTTACAGGACATTCTGGCAATGGGCATGAACAAATCCCATAAGAGTTGGTGTTTGGCTTATAAGAGGATTTTATCTGAAGTTTATGTAAATTTATCTGGATTCTTGCTGTTCATGAAATCGTGTTGCTGTTTAAGATGTCTGGTACATGAGATATGTGTAGGTCAGAGCCCACCCCATAGAAGCACATGGTATGACTGACTTTGGATTTGAATGGAAGATCTAGAGGACAAATGGCAGCTGCAGTCATTGCGTTTAAAAACAGAATCCCTGCTCCTCCAGGTCACTCAAGCTGTTCTCCCCAGTTTCCAAATAATTTGAAACTTATTTGACTTAGGTGACATTTTGAACATTCCTTCTGATGGGTGGAAAAGGCACCAGAAACTGAATCATAATGGAGCAGACCCTTAGTTACCTTGATGAATATTTAGGCCAGGATTTCCTGACGTGACTACCAATGGCTGGGATCTGATACTCTGAACTGTGCCTCATTTACTGGAAGTGCTGAATACCTGTTTTTCTGAAAACTGGGCTCTATGGACATGACCTGTTCTGACTTTTAGTTGTAAAGCTAAATGCTCCACGTTTAAATGCTGCAATCTCCTGAGACCACACAAAGCTGCTTTCAAAAAATACAAGTATATCTGTTAGCCTTTAGATTTTTGTCTAGGATATAGAAAGCAGTCTTTATAACCAAACTTAGTCTTGAGTTTCCACATTTCTACTGGATATCTACTGGAATTAACAGGATGAAAGATTTATTCACACCTTTTTTCTTTGCTGCTTTCTGTATTTTCTACCGTCAGGCTTGTGGGTGTGCTCCTGCTGAGCGGGGCAGGTGATTGCTCTCAAACAGTTCCAGTGCAGTTGGTTGGTGGCTGCATCTAGCACAAGCCTCTGTTGATAACGACATCATTTTATTGGCAATGAGGATCTGTTTTTGGTTTGGGTTGTTTGTTGGTTTTTTGGGGCTTTTGTTTTTTGAGGTAAAGAACTTACAGGGACTGCAAATTCTCTGTTTTGCCTTAAGGTCCAGCTCTGCCTTCATCTTCATGTTCTTCTAGGTAATGGTGGGCTCCCACGTGAGCCACTGTCATCCTCCAAATACCACTTTCCCCTGGGCTTTCTGAAGCACCTGATGCCTTGGAGCATTCAGATATGTATGAGATACTTCACTATCTGATGGCTGAGGTCAAGAAGTTCGGCTGTTATCAAAGTAGAATCATTAAAATAGGACTTCTGATAGTATGGAATTTTAAGTAGGATTAGCAACAAGATTTGATTCAAATGTTATGGACACTGCAGTTTTGAATTGCAATAAGCAAAGCAGTTTGGTTTTTTTTTTTTTTCAAATTATGTGCCGCAGGATATTAAAGGGCAAGCAGTTTATCTCACAGGACCATGAGCTGCCTTCAGTTTGCACATGCAGCTTATGTTGGTGGGAGTCCCAGTGTTTTCTGAGGACTCAGTCCAAACCTGACAAATCCCTTAAGGGGTAGGGTTCAAATAGGAGCCATCCAATTTGTTTGCTGCTCTAAACTGGAAATTAGCACATTTAAAATGGCCAAATTCAGCATGCCCGTGGATCTCTCAGGCCTCACCACCCTCACAGGGAAGAATTTCTTCCTAAGATCTAATGTAAACCTGCCCTCTGGCAGTTTGAAACCCCTTTGTCCTATCACTACCTGTCCTTGTCCTCTCTGGCTCTCACGTATCCCCCTTTGGGTACTGGAAAGTGCTACAAGCTTCTCCCAGAGCCTTCTCCTCTCCAGGTGAACAACCCCAACTCTCCCATCCTGTCTCCATAGCAGAGGTGTGCCTGCCCTCAGAGCATCTGATGTTTCTATGTTCATTTACATTTTGCCACTGTAGAATGTTTTTAGATTTTTATTCCCACCTGAGAAGGATGTTGCCTTTGCTCCTGGTCAGGCAGTGATTAACGCTGTGCACCGCTTTTGTTTAGCCTGCCTAGGCTTTCCAAAGCTGGAAAGAGACGTAATTTCCAAGCAAATGTCACTCCTTTCTTCTTCCAAGAAAACGTGGTGAGTCCTTTATCATTGATTCTATGAGATGAAGATTTATCCATTATGAATTTGGAGAAGGTTAGAAATTGCAGAAACACTATTATTATCCCGTAACTGATTTGTTTCAGTGCTCTGTGTTTGTGAGGGCTACCAGTTCACTTCCAGAGAAGTGCAGCTTGGCTCCAGCTGTAATTCACAGCCATTGCCTCAACTCTCAGCGTTGGGGTTGTTTAACCTTGAGGCTGCTTGTGCTGTATCGGTGGTAACGCCTCATGTGCAAATGTGCTGCTTTGGAATGCAGAGATCGTACCTGGAATGTCCTACCTTGCAGACTGCATTAAGTTTTCTAGAAGGTGAAGCATTATTTTCCACATCTCTCCTGGGATGTATCGAGAGCCTACTGAATTCTGTAAAGACTTGGTATTTAGTTTGCTTACCAATCTCTAGCTATTATCAGATACCAAAGGAAATACATAATGTAGCACACAAAAAAGAAATTATGTTTCAGCATTATGTAAAAACTGCTGTTGTTCCACTTATTTGAGATTTTCTGTGAGTGCCAAAAAAGGTCTTTTGGCATCTTAAGTAAGTCTTATTCATTTCCACATCCAAAAATATTTCCTGGTGGTGGGAGCACCAGATGCTGTCAAGAATCACGGTGCCAAAATGTAAGGTTGCAGGTCTGAGTTGAGAATGAGCAATTTCAGACCCAAAGGAAGCTAGAGACATTTGGGATATTCAGAAATGGAAAATACTTTTTTTTTTTTTTTTAATTTTCCCTTTTTTTTTAATTTTCCTTTTTTTTTTTTTAAATTTTCCTTTTTTTTCTTTATTTTCCTTTTTTTTCTTTTCTCATTTCACCAAATAAATAGTGGCCGAGTTCTCATGGAAGTTCATTGCTCAGGCTCAGGCAGTGACCAGGTTTTATCACTTCACAGTTCGCAGTGCCCCAGCTGAAGACAATGAGCCACAGCAGTTTTAAATGTTCTCAAAGTGACTTTATATTCTATCTGAAAAGCAAGAAGCAGCTCTTGTTAATCTAGCTAGAAATTTCCTGAAGGCTTTTGCCTCCATTGAAAAAGAAGGTTCATTGAAACTGAAGCATGTGGAAACCCACTGAACCTTTGACAAATTTCTCATGTAGGTAGGTTTTAGGGTCCTTGAAGCTATTAGATTCCCTCCCATCTACTTCCCAGCTCTCTGGTTTCCTAGTGTCATTGATGCTTGTTGGGGGAATAATTGTTGCAGTGGTGGGGAAAGAGATACTGAACTCTTTAAAATTGCTTTTCTGCAGTTCATAAAAATAAAAAGTAGTTCATAACCTGCCCTCACCTCAACACCCTCAAAATTTTGTACCACATTTATTCCAAATATGAAATTTTCCATGTGTGGCGTTTATTTTGGCACAACTTTAACTTTTTGCACTGATTGCAAAGTCACTTTGTTGGCTTCCTATAGGCCTCCTTATAAGCATTTTTCAGGGTAATTAAATAGTTTAAGTAATTCAGCTGATCCTGTACATAGTCTTATTTACAATGTAATTAGGACCACGGCAAGAAGCATGCAAGCAATTAGTGATTTAATCCTGGTGAAGAAGGCTATGAGTTTCAGGTTTGGCTTTTTGTGCTTTTAGTCCTTCCACACCTACCTCTCTAAGAATGATGGTGAAGGAATACCCAATGTGGTTAAGATTATCTCAAGGAGACAATTCCAGTTTGGGGAGCATAACTGCTTTATATTTGCATGTGCTGCAAATGAAATATTTTTTCTCTACACTGAGCAGTGTCACCTTGTCTTTCAACAGGTACTTGGGATTCCTGGTTTCCTCTTCTGACTTAGACATTGATTCACTGTCTGGCCTTAGGTAATCTATTATCACACTTTCAAATTTATGTACCTGTAGCTACATTCAGATACCAAAATAAGTGACTTAAGGACTGTCAAAAAGCAAGTAATTTATGAAGTTATGTAACAATAGAACACAACCCTAGCTCTGCAAAAGGTAAGGATATTTAATTTTGTACTGATTAACGCTGTTCACTTAAACATTTGCATAACATTTCGTAGGTAGAGGGACTGGGTATCTAATTTGAAGTATCAAATTTTGAATGTTCTATTACTCTCTAAGAGTGTTATTTTGTTTTCATGGGAAATATTTCCTTTTAAGCCATTTCTCTGATTCCAGGATTATTTTTTTCCCGTATTAGCCCCATAACAGAAATTATGATGTCTGTTGACTGCGTGTGAGTAGAGAAAAGCTGATTACGTAATGAAATGATGCTATGACAGCTGTTTGTAAGAAAAAGTAAATATGAAGGATTCTTCAATGAAAAATGCACAAACATTTACATTGCTCTTCTCTTTAATTAATAGCCTTTTAGGAAAAAAGGCCACCTGTATTAAATCTCCTTCTCCACAGATCCCTTGCTCTGACATTACCAAAAAGCATTTTGTGAGACATCAAAAATTGTCCTGCTAAGAAAAAAAAACCTGCATACGTTTCTCACATTTCCATAGCAGGGAAGAAGAATTAGAACATGTATGCATTTATCCATGTAGATGGCTTGCAAGTGACTTTAGTTTTATCCTCAAGGTAAACAAGTGCTGTAGAACAAAGGTGCTGGTGTAGACAGGCAGGATAAGTTTCTGAAGAAAGTCCTTCTGGGATAGAAATAATGATCATGCCTGTGTGAACAACTTCCAGCCATTCCACCTTTTATGTTCCCATTAGAGTACAAGCACCTTGGACTACAAATTACACATATGCCCTCCTGTAGTTGACATCCCCTTTGCTCCCTAGGTTCATTTTGAAGAATAGGTCAGATTTTTCCCAGCCTCAGTAAAAAATCAATTTATACCTTAAAATGATCAGAAATTTTCTCTTAAAAAATACATGACTTGATATATTTAATACTTTTTTTTAATACTTTAATAGTATGTTTTTTGAAATAGGTTAAATGCAGTTTCCTGATTTCCTGCATATTTAAAATTAGGGCCCTTTCTTTTAAGTTGCTTATGATGTTTAATAAGCAAATCAAGACATACTTCAACTCTAACTAAAGCTCAGTGGGAATGCAGGAGGGTAATGGACATAGGACAGGCAATCTTCTGAAAATCGAAAAAGTGGTGTATTACAGAGAAAGTTTCTGACAAATTTTTATTTTCAGAAGGCAGATACAATTGCTTCTACTGCATCAGGTGTCAAGAATTTTAATAATTAGGTGCAGTATAATTAACCAATAAATCAGGGAAGTTGTATTTTTGTTCCTTGGTAAGGGGTTTTAATATTTCTTTATTCACGGAAAGAAACAGATATATCTTTGTTTTAAATTACTCTGGAAGAGTTTATTTACATTCCTGAGCATGAGTAAATTTTACAACCCTCAATATTACATTTTTACTGTTTTCTATGATCTTAATTCCAGTTCCTGTCAATGAAATCCTCTTAGTTTGGATTCAAACTCGTGTTATGTCTTTGTGCGTCTGGCCAGGCCAGCCTGGCTGGAATCCATCTGGCTTCATATGGCTTGTGCCATTCCCAATAGCTGGGTGTCAGGCCCCTCTAGCTTTTCATAATGTGCTTTTTTGGTGTTTCTAGATGGTTCTGAATCCTGTTCTTACTGCTTCTTTTGCCCTTGGATTATTACCCATACATATTTCTCTTTCTTTCTTTCTTTCTTTTTCTTTTTCTTTATTTTTCACCTCTTTCCTCCTGATTTTTTCACTGACTGTATGATTGTAGTAGCAAACATGGTGTGAAACAAAGTAAAATGGATTTGCTGCTGGTGTGGTTTCAAAAAGTTCTGTTATTTGGGAATTTGGCTTACTCAGATACAAGGAAAACAAGCAAAATCTGACTTATTGTCTATATGTGACATGCAGAGTCCTTTTAGGTGTGTTAATACAAAACAAGAATTTTCTAGCACTCCCTACTCATCTGAATGATTCCAAAGAATATGTTCATATTTTATCGGGGAGTGGGACAAATAATGAAAAATCCACCCATTTTTTAAGGAGTGTAAAGCAGAATATTCTTGGGAAAAGAAACATCCATATATTTCTCATCTCTTAAACTTTACACGATTAACAATAAAAAAAGATTTAGTAATTAATAAAATAAAATTTATAAGTCCAAGTTAATGCAAAGTTCATTTGTGAAAAAATTTGTTGAGTGTTATTTAACCCAGTTCTAATAGCTGCATTTCTTGTCAAACCAGTCAAGGAGGATCTGACAGTTATTACTAATGTGAAAGTTGTGTTAAAATAAACAGGAGGAATTAATGTGAGGTGCATGTAAATGTAATTTTGATTGATTTCCTTTCGCTGAAGTTAGTTCTCCAGGAATTTCGCTGGAATTCAGGATTGATGCTTTCAATTTGTCTTACGGTGCAGGAAAGTTGTATTCGGCAGATGGAAGGGCTCTGATGAATGCAGCACTTAGTTTTTCTGCTATCCAATAAAACTGGAATGACACTGTGTGAATCTGGGAGCTCTCGTAATCTGTGAGAAGTCAGGAGAAATTGTATTACAGTAATTGACTTCGGTAGGATCGAGACTTCCTCTAACAATTCCATGGGGCTTTCAGTATTTTCGCAGTCTATTTTAAGGCATGTGCACACTGGTGGGAGTAGTGCTTCTAATCAAAATGGGCTATATTTTATTCAGACCTTGGAGACCAAGTAGGTAGAGCTAATTGGCTTATAACTGACCTGCTTAAAGGATGTCAAAATTGGCTGTTGGCTGTTCCTTTATAAGATTAGTTTGATTGACTAAGAGTCTGGCAGCAAGATGTGAAATATTATGAATCCAATTCATTAAAATTGTCCCCATTTTAGATCATTACATATTTTCAGAACAAATGGAACATACTTGCAGTATAAAAGAAATATGGATCTGTAAATTACTAACCCGTCAGCCACCTCCTTCTCCTTCTGTTCCCCTCCCCAAAATAAAAATCTCCAGTTGATCACATGAAAATAAGGGGAGAGAAGTGGGACATAATTTTTCCCCGTGGTACTATGCAAAATAAATGTCTTTAAAAAAAATAAAGAGGAGTATTCTGGGCTTGATTTGCTTCCAAGTTGTCTGGTTGCCTGTCATGCAAGGACTCAGCTCAAGAGCAATGCGCATGAAGAGCTATCATTACATCAGAATTCTGCCTTCTCTCAATGGGGAAGACTTTGTTTATTTGGATAATAGTTTTGTTTCACCATTTTTAAGTCATCAACTTTTACTCTGCTGGGTGCACAGCTGCCCTTTCTCAGGTGGACTGATCTCATCCCACTGCTGGTAGGACTCAGTTCTGAATGTGGCCTTACTAGAGGATGGTTAGATGAAAGATTCATGTACTGTTTGCAGGCTGAAGAAGCTGCACCCCACCATGTCGGAGGATGGGGAATTGGGAAGTTGCAGTGTCTTGCATGGACATGTTTTATGCATTTCACACCCACTCTTAAACACAATTCAGCATAAAGGCAGGACCTACAGGATTATCTTAGTTATAAAAATTACTGCTGAAACTTGGTGCCTGGGTGTTTCCCCACCTGCTTACCACAGGGGGTAACACTCTTGCAGAGGCAAAGTATTGTTCCTCTGAATGCAGGAGGAGGTGGGGTTCTGCTCGTTCATCTTTCAGGTGGTGATTATGCTGGAAATCATCTCATGGAAGTTTGCTTTGGGCCACAATCCAACTGCTGCATTTTCCAATGCCCTTGGCTTTCTCCTCTCCTCAGGTCCTTGGCTCTATCCTTTTCAAGCAGGTTCACTCAGCTCTGTGTAAAAGCAGCCACAGCCCCTCGTTTGTTTGGGCACTGCTGCTGCTCTGTTACACCTCGTTTCACAAGGGTAATCTTGTCTGTGTGTGTGTACACAGGTAATGTTAATATCTTTTACATTCACCAGCTCCCGTGAAGGGTAATTTAAAGCATATCTAGCCGTGGTGCTGTGTGCCAAGTTGTGCAAAGCAGGCTGTGCTCTTCACAAGGTGTTTCACCTGTGCTTTGTGCCACAGAGCTCTGGCTACACGAGCCTGCACCCCCTCCAGCTGTGACAGAAATGCTGCATCAGAAGGGATGATCTCCCACTGGGAGAAACCTTCCATGGCATGGCCTGGGTGCCTTTATAGACCCTGTGCAGGGCACTGCACGTGCTGAGCTTTCCAAAGGCAGTCTGTGCCCTGCCTGCATCTCCTCCACTGCCAAGGGAAGCTGCAGCCAAGCTGAGAAGGAGCATGGCGTGTGCTACAGTGACTTGAAGAGTTGAAGGTGCATCAATTTGTCCTTCAGCCAAAGGCTTCTGGTTCTTTCCTGCAGAACTACGGTACAGACAGAGCTAAACTTGCATTAGAGCACATCTGTTTGCCGCCTAAATCTGTTACACACAACACGTATGATTTATGGTGGTACAATAGTGAGCTCCATGTGAATGTGAGCTATGCATCTTATCCAAGCCTTTGGAGTTGTTCATTAATATAGATTGTTGTTCGTTCATTTTGGCAAAGCACAGAAAATCCTACAGGGGCCAAAAGCAACTGAAATCCTCATTACCTCTAACCTCAAATGATGCATTCATCATCTTTAAGCTGAAAAACACAGTCCTTTTTTCTTTTTTATACTCAAAATAGCTTTTTCAGGTTCTGAATTTGAGAACAGAAGGCTCAACATAATAAGAACCAGTCTTCTGAAAGAGGCACCATGCTAGGGAGGATTTAGCTTTTATGCTTTTGCTTTGTTGTTTTTTGCTAATGTTACATTGCAGTTCCAAGCATCACAAGTTTTAGGGATGTTGCTGGATGTTTATGTTCATCTATGTGTTCCTTAGCAAATACTTTGACAGTTGGTAAATTTAATATCATTCTTGCTTTGCCACATGCTTCTTCCACAGCAGTTATCCCTGGCATGAAGTAAATGTCTCTGTCATGCTCCATTCCCACCCTTCATATTTCAAATCTCTGTTGGTATGGAGGTGGCACAGGTAGAAGTCTGGCACCATTGCAAGAGCCTCGTAAATATTATGAGGAGGAAAAAGTAATACAGCTAGAATTACGATGTCTCTTGGAAAACTAAATTTAACCTGCGGTAATGTCCAAAAACTTCTTGCTTGTGCTCCATTTTCTGAGTTGAAAGGTTTTCCTAATTGTTCCTTTCTGTGGTGTTTGCATAAATTTGAAAACAAAGCCACAGCAGCCAGCATAAAGTAGTGCTTATTTTAAAGAAGGAATGATCTGCTGCTCTTCTTCACAGCACAGTGGGACATGCTTTTCCCTTGACTTTGGCTCGGAGGTAAACTTTGCACTGAGCCTTGCAGCCAGGCTCTGGGGGACAGGGGAAGAGATTTTGATAGATGGTGATGAGCAGACATTTCAAACTGCACATTCTAGGGCCTAAATTAGTTGCAATTATGAAAGCAACACAGCTCACTAGAGCAACATATGATTGTAAGGATATTCTCAGTTCTGTCTAGTACATTCTTTAACAAAGCTGAACCATGCTGTCTCCCTGTATTTCATCCAGCCTTTCCAGTGCTTTGTTTTCCTGCTGAAAATTTAGATTCTTTCTGTCATCTAGTCCAGTAAATGCTGCTTTTTTTCACATTGTAAACAGTGGTACACTAATGGATAGAAGGTAGAAAGGGCAGTGACTTGCCTCCAGTCTTCCTTCTGCCCTTCTAAAGTACTGGTGCACAACTGCTTCTCTCCATGTCAAATTTATGTTGTTTTCCATGATTCACACGGACTGAGGACCAAAAATAAGATAAATTCATCTGCTTGAATTTTATGCTCCCTTGAACCATTCTTACTGATTTAGGGCCTTGACATTAATCATTATCTCACAGTATGTCTCTTGTCTACTCCCTGTCTACCACTTCCCCTTCCAAATTTTTGCTGAAAGCTCATTTAGTTTTTTCGCAACCACCTTTTCTCCAGCCCTCTGCACATCCTACTTGAACGGGATTGTCCTTTTTTCATCTGTCTTATGTATTTATGGCTGGAATATGTCCTTTGCTGTACATTAAATCCTTTGGTGCTCCCAAGCCAGCCTTGGCTGTGTGAATTTAATGAGAGTGGTGTAGTGGTTGGAGTCGTAAGTTATCTTAGCCTGATTTTTTCAACTGTCTGCTGTTGGACTTCTAGTTTATTATTTTCCTGATGTGGTGTGGATAAGGGTGCCCCAAAGGCTGCTCCTCAGAGCAGGGATCTCCTTCTCTGAAAGCTGTGGCTCATCTGGTGCAGGGCTGCAGCTGCTTCCCTCTAGGCCTGCATTTAGGTTACAGGGTGGGACTCTTGTAGTGGGAACAATTCCCAAGGAAAGGTTTGTGTCTCCTGAGCATCTCCAGCATGCAGGGAGGAACATCCACAAGCAGAATGAAACTAGAAGCATGCTTTAGAGCTGTGAGTAGTCTATCCCTTTTACAGACTAAAGAGAGGTTATGAACAGTGAGGATTGTTGATCCTGACAGTTCCCATACAGCTGCTTTCAGTGCAGGGTGTGAGCAGCACTACTTTCCTAATCCTGTGGAGTGATTGCCCCTCCTCAGGAGGAGCTGAAGTTTTTCTGCAGTCATGGAAATGGTTCCTATTTGCAAACTGTGGAGGAAGATCAGACCTGAAATTTGAAATTTTATTAATCATCAGGTAATCAAACCTAAATTGGAAAATCCACAAGCGTAGTCAGGCGTTGCAAGAATCTAATTACACATCTTCTCACAGCGTAGAATCAAATCCCCATAGGATAATTGAACCCTTTTTCTTTACCTGTATGTGTTCTTAAATTCAACTAAACTGGCAACACATCAAAACAAGTCCTTTCAGGTATTCTGCTTGAGTCCTTGACTGTCCCTTGTAAAACACACCACACTGCTGTGGCACAAATAATTACCAATGTGCTCTGTGACTCCTCGTGCACATCTTGAAGGTAATTCAGGAGGCTCCTGTGTGATAATGAGGTACAGTATCTCAGCTTCAGCCAGCCCATTGTCAGAATGAGATCCATTGTTAGTAGCTGATGGTAAGAGATGATGTGAGGCACTGTACAGCTTTCTTCTCACTGTTTTCAGGTGTAACAAATATGTACAGCTCCCAGATTTACAGGGGAGCTGTGATCAGATAATTTGCAACAAAAAGTGCTGTCCTTTCACCTGTGTTTTCCTTCTATGCCCTCTAACAGTATCATGAGAGCCTGCAGTTAGAGTAAGACAGTATTTTTATAGATTTGTTTATGCTGAGTTGTGGTATGGGACACAATATTGATTTATCATGTTACAATATTACTGAGCAGCTTAGGTCTAAATGTGGAGCTGATACGATATGGAACAAACGCATTGGTACAATCTGGGTGACTCTAATGCAGATACTGAGCTAATATGAAGACTAGCTGGGTACTGTGTGCCTTTTTTTGGGTGCAAATGATGGAATGAGACTGCAGGTTGTTGGGGAAAAAACATTTTTATCTGAGATACCTTTCACAGGTCTGCTATGATTGTATAAAGCAATTGTGGTTCACAGGGGACTCCTAGCTGTCATTGGTGTTTTAGTAGAAAGTGCACACAGTGTCCCTGAAAAGTGCTGTGGAGTCCAGGGTCTGTCCCTCACCCTGCCATGGACCTGTGCTGAAAGCACACACAAAATGCTTCAGCTCACTGTGAGCCAGGATCACCCCTTGCTGAATGAAGATAAGAGCACCCACTTTCCCAGGGAAGTGTTTTGGGACCCCTCGTGGCATCACAGTTTGTCGAATGGTCACTAAAGATCTGACCATTCAGAAAATAATGAATTTTTCCTTAATCTCAGTTTCATTGGTGTGTCTTTTACACACAAATTTTCATTTTTTTTCAAACCACACATTATGCTGCTGCTCCTTTTCCTTATGTTACCTTATCTAATAGGAGGGATATGTGGGAGAGACAGTTTTATCTGGCACACAGTACTCTGTCTATTGATCTGAGCAATCAAGAGAGGAAATAAATAGACGTTAAAGAGATAATTGGCATTTTCTAAAGACAATATAGTGGTCAGAGGCTGGTTTTGAGATTTCTGGTTTAGTACAGTATGTACTTTGATCCTTCTGTGCCTGCTCTCCCTTTCCTCTCAGTCTTCTGCATGCCTCTCCTAAAAGCAAAGTTATTTTCAAAGCTGTTATGATAGCACAAGCATCCTTCATGAATACATGGTGCTGGTTATTCGTTCCCTACATGAAGAAGTTGGGGTTTTTCCTCTCTGCTCTTCTGTGCCCTCATTCAGGTGAGATTTGGATACTCTGCTCTTGCTACAGCCTGTGGGATGATTTTTTGTTGGGTCAGGATTTTGTTGTTGGTTGTGGTTTTTTTTCTCTCTTGCTCTACTGAAAGTATTTGCTCAGAAAGTTGCCTTCACTTTTGTGAGCAGTCCTGGCATCTGGAAACAGCACTGCCTCTCCCCTCACTGCTGATCCCAGACCCACTGGGGAAACATCAATGCTGAATGCCTTCATCTTTGTCAGGCTGAAAGGCTGCTTTATTTAAGTGCAAATTTCTTCCCGAGCAACTTGACCTCAGCTTACCTGGAGCCGTAATATGAACTTTTGCAAGTAAATGTGTATAACTTTTAATAAATCGAAGCACTTGTAAGCCAAAAAGCCCCAGGGATCCACAGATCTTTTTGGATTTTTTTTTTTTTTTTTTTTTTTTTTTTTTAAAACAGCTTGTTCTTTTTGCTCTCTACTGAAATTATCTGGAAAGTCCTGAGGTAATTACATTCAGCAGAACTGGGGACATGAAGAGGAGACCTATACTGCTTTTTCTGCTTTTCCTTTCAGGATGGCAACTTGTCTCTTTTCGTGTCACTGAGCCAAACTCTGTTCTAGACAAAATGAAGCCCCAAAGTCAATTCAATGTGAATTTAAGGTGTCAAGCATCAGACACAGCACTGCAAAGGCTGATTTCTAGAATCCATATGGCATTATGAGAACATTTCACTGAAGTGTTCAGTCTGTGTGTTGTGGACACAGAGGTCTTGATAGACTCAAATGACAGATGCCCTTCTAAAATAATCTGGCATGACAACCTGCTCAGTGTGAACCACTAGAATTCGATAAATTATGCTTTTCTCAACCAACATAATTTTTAATTGAGCCAGAAAAGAAGATTTTTCAAGGCATCAAATGATAAAACCTCCCCATGTGCCCAATTTAATAGTCAATTATCCACACAAAATATGCATTCTTTACATCTAAATATAAAAGGCTGATGGATTCAAAGTCTGAATTTTCTGCCTTTGCTTGAAGATCTCTTTACAATCAGGAATCCACCAATTTCTCATTTGTATTTTATATATGATACTGCGGAAGAAATTTCCTTAATTATTCCAATTTGTCAGAAAAAATTGTACAGACCAGGTATGGTGCTGCAGAATAGTATCTCCATCTTAAAGTATAGAACATCTCTTTGTGTATCCATCACCACACCATGCTTACTTGTCCATTTTCGTCTCTCAAGGATAATGCATTTCACAGGCACTCCGGTAGCTTGAAGTATTTTGAAGAAAAGAATGGGTATAAAATTTCTGGTGGAAAATTCTAATGCAGTTATTGTTCCTTCACTACTGAAGCCAAAATACCATTTCAGAGGGATTTGAAAAGAACAGTGTGTTATTTCACTGGCCAGATGTAAATAGTGCTGTGGATAAATCATCACTCCAGTGTTGGGTATGGCTTGGCAGGACCGGGGCTTGACAGTCTTGGGTGCAATAATTTTCACAGGAGGAGGTGGTAAAGAGTAGAGCACCCACAAATCTCCTGTCCTGACACAGCAGAGGCAAAAGCAGCCAGAGCTACGGGACATCCTCTGGATGTGTTTGCACTGCTCACCCTGGTGGCAGCAAGCTTTGATTTAAGGGTCTGTCCCACTAATTTCAGGGTCAGACTGAGACTGGCATGTTAAATTGCTACAGTGAAGCATCTACAATAAGAATATTCAGCTTTTTTTCATTCTGTTAACCGTTTATTGAGAATTCATCTCATTTAATAATTACTGTGAGTTGAATAGACCAATAGGGATATTTTATTCTCTGCTTTGCTTTGCCTCACCTTTAAAATATCTATAATCAGATTTGGAAAGAGAGTCTTTCATTCTTAAACTTACTGGAAAAAATGGCACTTTGCTGTATTTCATAGGATAGTAAGACCAATTAAATTCTTCAAGATAATGCTGTTCTGAACTTGCATCTATTTTTGGAACATTAATTATATTCTGTGATGCTTCCTGTGAAAAATCAAGAGACAGATACAAGTATTAGTATGTGTTAATTAAATCTGAGTTAATATTTTTGGTCAGAGCTCTGCAGTATATACACGGATGTGTTTGTTGGTTAATATTGTCTGTATTTTTTCACCCAATTGTATTTTCCTATTAATTAAATGGAATATATTGATTTTTGTACATACTGGAAAGGCTTGATTCAGTCATGTCAAAGTTCATTTCTGTCCAGGTTATCCAAGATCACAAGCTGTTTTACACAGAGCAGAGAAAATGTGTAGGGGCAATAAAGACAGGCTCTTTTTCAGAAATGTTAAACTGAAGGTCTTGTTGGTTGTTTTTCTGCAGTTTCTCATGGAGTTTTGCTGGTTTGTTTGGGTTTTTTTAGTCAAATCTCTAAAACTCTCAGTTTTCATCCCAAACTAAATATGCTGTTAGATTGGCCTTTTTTATCTCTAAATGTTGTTGAAATTCTTCAGCTTCATTTCTTTTTGTAAACTTAATTCACGGGTAGGTTTCCTTTTGCAGCATTTGCACCAAGTTAGTCCACAAGGTTTTATATTTGTGCTCTTCATTTACATTTTTATAAGGACATCATGGAAACTATAGTGTCAGCTAGGCAGCTGAGCATATAGATGAGATTGTGAGCATGAAATATTCATGCTACATCTCCCTGAAAGCCTTGCATTGAAGTAGAAGGGCTTGTTTTCTTTCCCTTTCCCTCATCCCCCATTATTTTACACTGAAAAATTGGCATTATCTCAAAAAAAACTGGGTCAGGAAGACACAGGACAAGCGAGTCTTTCTGTTCCTCAGCGGGGCATCACTTCCAGCAGATATGGGAAGAGAAACTCCTGAAAATCTCTTTGGCCACTCTCATGCCCCTGCCCTGTGTGTCAGGAGGAGGCAGCTCGATGCTACTCGTTGCCCTTCACCTGCTCATTTAATCCTCTGTATGTTTTCAGACTGAAATCTATTTTTAATTTATCTTGAAATGACTTGTTGCAAAAAATTACCGTTCTGTGTGCTTGTGATATTCAACCCTTTCAGTCTGAAATTCCCATGAAAATTTTAACTCTTTTTGCAAACTGTTGTGGTAGCTAATACGGAATTTTTTTTTTCTGCGATAAATTTTTTAACATTTCAAAAGGTAAATCAGCTTTGAACTCAAGGAAATTCCATCTAGAAATTGTAATAATGAAAATCTGTGACTTTCTTCATTCTCCTGAATGATTCTTTAAAAATCAGTGTTCTTGGTGACTACATTGTCAATGTGTGCTGAAACATTTTTTTTTTCCACTGGAAATGTGTTAGTTGGAATTTTTTTACCAGGTTTATTTATTTGTTTATGGATTCTTGTGACCATATTCTGGAATTATAACCCTAATGTACTTATAACGTGTTTAAGGAAATGACTGGAAATATTTTGATTTATAACATAGAAATTCATTCCGATTTCCATTTTTTGTGAAAAATCTGGCTGTTTTCCGAGAATTCAAGTAATATGTTGCCTGAAAGACCTTCAGATCTAAATACTGTAAGAAATTAAACTCTTTAAGTTATTCTTCTAAATAAGCAAACCAGGTTTTCTTCTACTGGTACTGTGCAGAACAAAAATAATGAACAAATATAATTGTGTAATTTACAATAGTTAAGTCATTGGGTAAATGGAGGTGCCATTATAGGCATTTTTGATGGAATTTGAGCATGGACCTGGATATCTTTGTGACTTATTTGTCCTTTTACCTCTTGGGTTAGTTAGATGCTGTCAGTCGTTATTTATGAATATATGGAAGTGTGCCACTGAATTACACAACCTCTTAGCGGAATTAGTCCAGAATTCTCCATTATCTGGTCTTCATTAGAAAACTTGGGAATTAAAATTGGTTATGTCTGTTTTCTAAGAAGTAAACTCACCCTAAGATTAAGAGGAATGATTTTTTCGTGCTTAAAAGCTGCTCCATGGGAGTTTCAGACTGAGTGCTGCTGCTTTCCTCGTGTTCCTTAGCTGGGGAATGTGTTCCATGTTGCATTTCTGAATATACTGGGAGGAAAGGTGGTCCCACTGTCAGGGATGGGCAGCTGCCCAAACATCCAGTGTGGTAAAGCAGGGGGCACATGGAGTTCTGGAAAAAGTGAGCAGTGACCTTTGTGCATCAGGGTGTGGGATGTGCAAAAACTTCTGCTTTTCTGGTGTTTGCTGATGGCTCAAAATTTATAAAAGAGATAAAATTTATACAAGAGATAAAATTTATAAAAGAAATCGGCTTTCTGCAGTTTCTACCATAATGTTCCTCTTCTGTGTATCCCTTTTTGACATTTGTCTGTTTGCAGGAAGAGAATATCTCTTAAACTGTTGGTTATTACTACTGAATTTTCCCATTTTGAAAGTCTGCTTTACTCTTATTATGAAAGACCTATGTTAATCTTCTCACACTGTGGTCCTAAAGCTGATTTGATAGAGCTGACTCGCTGTTTCAAGCATATTGAGCCTTGCATAGTTTTTGCACAGTCACATTTGAAATGATCTCTCAAATAATCAAATATTGCCCACATTAGACCTTAGCAAAGCAGAGGAGAATAATCTGTACAAACTGTGCTGTTACTGATTGCCATCCCCTCCCCTCCAAATAATAAATAATTTACAGCTATCACATGTTCCTTCTACAGTTAAATGTACCGGCAAAAAAAGAAACTATCTCCATTTCATCATTAGCTTAATCAAGGCAATGTATCAGTAACCTGCAGTGAAACTGATTGCTGAAGAGCAGGAACAGTTGATGGCTGCAGTAACAAAATGATTTTTGAACCTTAGGCCTTTTGAATTTTAGTCAATTTTAACTGAAGTTCCTAAAAACTCTTCTTTTCGATTAGAAGTTACAGTATTTTGAAAAGGCTACTGGGGAAAACAATTTCAAAAATACTCCAATACCATAATATCCCTGTTCCTTTTCCTTGTTTGTTCCTGTGTGAAATAGGATTCCTTGAGCCTTGCAGGAAAGGGTAACCTTAAAATCCGGCACCTTTGACTGGTGAGGGGCTGCAGACCCTCAAGGCCTGCTCTTGGCTGCCCTGCATGGAGGCAGCAATTCCAGAGTGCTGCTTTCTGTAACAAAGTCTCTGGGTCTGCAGCCTTTCACCATGCAGTTGATAGTCAAAATTCAACATCTGAGTAAGGCCAGGGCTTCTGGATTTCCAGCTGAAGGAGAGGGGTGTGAGCCAGGGAACCCAGGCACAGAGTCCCAGAGAGAAAATACCAAAACCACGGGGATGTGGAACTCAGTTCACATTCGTCTCCCAGCCAGCCAGGTGATGTGGCTGTTCTTGCACAACTAAATGAATAAATTCACATAAATAAAATGTGAATGATAATGAAGGATTATTATTTTTTGGTTGGGAGTTTTATGGATATTTGTGGTCTAGAGGCACAAAAGATGGAATAGCAGAAACTCTTCATGGGTTTATAAAAATGTATTCACTACCCAAACAGCTTCAGAGTCATTATTTTATCTGAATTTTGCTCCTAAATACTTTGCTTCTGGATGATGAAAATGGTGGGTAACTGCACACTTCTCTTGGAATTACCCCCTTTCTCTTTCTTCTATAATAATCTGTTTTACCACCTTCTTCAAGACACCCTGTGGCCTTCTTTGTTCCTCTATCTCCAGTTTTATTTTTTTTAATATTTTTTCACTTTCCAAAGTTTTAAGCCCTGGGGTTAGAAAAGATGAAGAAGGCAGTCTGAAATGCTCAAGAGAGTTCACACCCTGTAAAAACAGCAGTGAAAATCAAAATGGGGGGAAAATTAAGCAAAAGCACAATACACAGGACTTAAAGGTTTAAAAAAGGCTTTAAAAGAGACTTTCAAAAACAAATTTCCCCTTTGAGAAATATTCCATCAAAATGTTTCAGCTTCTTTTATCTCGTGTGTCTTCAGTGAGTTATGTTTTAACACTGAGATAGTCCCTTGAGTATATATAAACTCAGAAATGAACAGGGAACTAACTAGAGATGCAGGATTCTATTTTGTTCTTTAGATGCTCAATTTTTTTCCCCCACTGGGATGCATATGCTGGATTTTTCTAGTTTAGGGATACAGGTAATTCTGGAGTAATGGGTGACAGCTTTTATTTTCCATGACAGAGTTAATTCCTTGCACGTGTTTTGATGCTTTCAGGCTTTTCTCAGTGTCAAGTCACAACTGTTTGCCTCATGTTTTATAGAACCAGTACCATAAGATGTAAGAGTTCATCAAGATATTAACAGTATAATAGTGTCAAAATAGCTAAAGCATTTTGGGGGACATGCTGCTAAAAATGATGATGACAAGCTCTAAAATGATGAATTAAAGTTACAGGAATGTGAAATATATTGACTAAAGATAAGCGTATTTTCAGTGGCATGAGAAATAGACCAGTCAGGAGCAAATTCTGGGCCACTTTACGTTTCTTAAGATCCCACTAGGCCAGATTCTAACCTAGATCAGATAAATATCAAATCAGAGTAGAACAGTAGAAATGAACCAGTTTATAGCCATTGAAAGAGAGATAAGAATTAAAGTTGTTGATGTCACTGTAGCTGCAGCTGATATGATTCATTTCAGACTAAATAAAACATTAATGCCTTCACGTTCCTCTCTATTATACGGAATGCTCTAGCTATGAGTTTGAGCATCCCCAGGTAAGTTTCAGGGCAGAAATTTGTTTGGAAAAGGGTCCACTGAGGATTCTGTGCTGAGTTACCTAGCAAAGAATAATTTAAAATGAGTCAGTGTCTCATTCGCATTACTGCCTTGCTGAACCTGCTGCTGTATTTGGTGAGGTGTGAACAAAGACGTCCTTGATACAGATAATCTTGTTTAACAGCAGTGTTAAAACACTGAAAAAGGATTGCTGCTGATGGATAGACTGAGGGAGGCTGATGGTGTGAGGAGATATGTGGGCACTTTTAATTACAGGATAGGGATGCCCTACCTGTGATGGAAGGCTTTAGAATGAGAATTGGATCTGAGAGTTTCGGGACTTTTACAAATATTCTCAGTACTTTTGTGTTCACAGAAGTGATTTATGATTATTTTTATTGATGGTTGGATTACAGATAATGTAAAGGCCCTGCACATACATAGAAGCTTAGAATCAGGGATTTATTGTTGGGTGTCCAAATAATGTCTGGATAGACCTTGAATTCAGAGCTGGTCCTGCAAATAAGCCCAGGTAAGTTTGTATTTATATATAAATAAAAAAAGTGCCATTCTAAAACCATGAGAAAATATCTCTTATTTTCTCCTTTACTTAGGGAGGCAGTAAAATAAAAAGGCAATGGTAAAATGCCATGGTTGAAAAAATGCCAAGGAGATGACTGAATGACCCTGACAAATCCCCTTTCCTAGTTGTTGGATGGATGTTCCCTAAACACAACCTCGTTTAATGGGGTAGGAAGTACTGGCTCCCTCAGCAAGTAGGAAATGGGAAATCACAATTATTTATTGGGTCAAACACTTGATTTGCATTCAAATAGGGGTGAAAGGAACCCCATCAGTTTGCCTGCCTGACTTACTGAAGGCTGAAGTTTTTATTTATGAAAGTTTCTCAAGCTCTTGGCTTGTCTCTCATCAGTCTGAGCAGCCAGGGTCTGTTGGTGAGGGTGGTTCTGGTGCTCTCCTGCACCCTGCCCATGCCACTCTGAGTACCACAGACCCCTCTGGCAGAACCTCTCACCACATCCATGGTCTCAGCATGACCATCAAGACATTCTGCCAGCTGTATGTAGAAATTCTGGGCAGAAAACAGAGAACAGGATCACTTCAGAGATTTATTTTTTCTCAGAAGTAGCTCGCACTCTCACGTTGCATCTGAATTCCTGCTAACAGTTTTCTCAGAGTTTCTTCAGCAAAATGATGTATAAGTGCTTTAATATTTCCAAAAGGAGACATTAGTGCACAAGGCAGTCAGAGGAGACAGGCAGGCAAATTTCCCTGGAGTGTGAATGAAAACTCGGAGCCAGGAGATGACTTTTGTTCTAGCAAGAGAGTTATTTTCCCATCCTTTAAGCACACCAGCCCTGGAGCTGACACAGCCTTAGTTCTGGCAGTGAAGATCAGCTCTGCAAATTAAGCAAAGAATCTCTAAAAGTCACGTACCCAGACAATCCTCCCAATATTACATTCAAGTGTTAGATTTTAAAGCCAGGAAGGTAGAATCGAAATGCTTTTCTGCAAAATTACATTGATTCTTCACACTACATCCTGATGAACTTCAATCATTTTTTTTCCCCTCAAGTGGTCACTGATTAATCTAAAAACTGTGAAATTAAGTTGTTTGAACCAGGAATTAAAAATTTCCAGCAATTAAAAACAAAGAAACAAACCAAAACAGCCACCAGCATTAGAAAGTGATTAAACATGACAACAACTGAGATGGTGAAATTAGTTGTCCTTGTTCCAAAGGGTTTGTAACTGGTATGATATTTTCAAAGCTATTAAGTGATAGTTAAGCTGTGTTATTATTTGTAAAGCAGCTACTTTTGTATCCTGAGCCCACTGAGTGAATGTTTTGCACAGCAGGAGACTGTAAGATAGCAAGCCTAATCATTGTCATTTTACTGTACAAGAGGTAATTTTACAAAATGATTCCTTAAATTATAAGATCCAAACAATGTCAAGGCTCTCCAGCTGGGAACTTTTTTATTCTCTGTCACTGGGAAAGTGTCTTTCTTCTAAATACTGTGGACCTTGGGCAGTTTCACTCCTACTGGTCTAAATATAGCAAAGGAAATTAAAAATTTTACATATTAAATAATCTTTCTCTTAGGTAATGTAAACATGATGAGTTGTCTGTAGAGAGGGCACTGGTAACACAGTGGATCTTATTCCCCCGTGAATTATTCTGGCTTGGCTCCAGAACAATTGTGCTGCTGTCATTAACACAGCACTGCTGTATATTTAAAATAACGTGAAAAAGGATCAGGTGAGATTAATCTAACATTTTGCATAGAGAGTTTGCTGATACTTACAAACATCTAGCAGTCTGGACTTTAGTCAGTACCCCCAGATACGCACATGAAATCTGTTTAACTTCTGCTACACAGCTTTTGGAAGATTGAAGTGTACTGCATACTTTGCAGAAGCTTTTAGGGAGTGACCCACCATAACTTCCTCATTTTCCTATTCAGTGTTGTGCAGTGTGTGCTCTTATAATGAATATATTCCATTTTTGTGCGGTTTTCTGCAGTACCATTACCTTATATTTTTTCCTAAATGAATTGCATAAACTATTCGTTTAGCTCCTAGTTCATTCAGATAATTCAAAATATTTTTTTCACCCTTTTATGTACTGACTTTAACTTTTACCCTTAGCAAAATGGCACTTCTATCTGGTTGTATTTCCAGATTACAAAAAATACATTCAAAATACATGCTTAGCTCTGAGGTTTCAATATTTCCCCTTCTGTTGGCATTTTTCCCTCTCTGCAGCCGATGTCAATGCCTTACTAATTTTGATGTGATAGCATTTTACACCCACATTTCTGATTGCAATGCAAAGTGCAAGGCAGCAAGAATTAGGCCTACAATACACTGGGAATGTCATGACAGTCAGGAGCTGACAAAATTTGAATTCCACCACATCTCCTCAATTGACTTTGCACAGGGCATTCCTTTCAAACACTGTTGGTGCGAGACAGGTCTGTCTTATTCCCAAAGGCAGCGTCTCCCACTGTCAGCTGGTGAACCTGAAATGAAATCCCAGGAGTCATGTGAGGAACACAGGCAAATAATTTAGCCTGCTATTAAGCTGCAAGATTCTCCCATTTTTTTTTTCCCATCTTGGCTTGCACTTGGTTATCAGAGTTGTCTGGAAGTGATCACTGCTCTACCCAGTAGGTGTGTGTGAAACTGCCTGTTGTCATCAGCTCCCCCATCATGTATCACTGAGGATTGACACTGCTGGCAAGGGACAGGTTTGGGAAAAGGCTGCGTGCAGAACAATGCAGCTGTGCACAGGGAAGAGTGTGACAGAGAGGCAGCAAGGATCAAACAACTACTAGAGTTGCTAGAGGGGAGAGTTTAATGACAAGTTACTGTGACATTTATGACCAGATCGATTATGAAGACTGAAAAAATCTATGGTATATTGCCAGAGTATTACTGTAGAGCCATCTGATATAGGGGTTGCCATGGCAAGTACAGATTTTCTATTAACCAGGAAGGTGAATAGTCTCATAAAGCCCATGAAACTTGTTAGTGAATAAATTGCATACGGGAAGCACCTCTATTGACCTCTATGGAAATGTAATATTTTCAAACAATGCTGTAAAGTCTTTTCCTTGGTTATTTTTAAAAAACAGTCTGTGATACTGTCAAATCCAAATGCACCATTTCTGGTATTCCCCATGTTTTGAATGACAGCCTAGACAGATTGGAAACTCAGCACTTAGATAAAAATACTAGTGTGGAGGCAGCAGGGTAAGAAAGTAAGTTACTGAATATTGTTAAATAGGACTGTCTCTACAGCTTTGATATTTGGTAAGGTTTAGATCTTCATCATTACAACCTGAGAATTAAAACAAATATATGTTTACTGTTTATTACTTGATTATATAGTTTGTGAGAAACATTTCAGGAGTCCAGTAAGAACAGGAAAAAGCATTATTGTTAATGCAAATTGGAGAAACTGAGCAAAGGAAGTCTCATCCAGTATTGTCCATGTTTTATTCCACCCCCCCCCCAGTGCTGTACGTACATAGGAAGGAGTCCCTTTGCTTGTGTATTTTAACCACAGAGAAACAATCCAAGGGGAGAAGGAACAGGATGCCCAGTGAAGCTGTGGCTGCTCCATTCTTGGAAGTGTTTCAGGCTGAGTTGGATGGGACTTGGAGCAACCTGGGATAGAGAAAGGTGTCCCTGCCTGTGGCAGGGGGCTGGAATGAGATGATTTTTAAGGTCCCTTCCAACCCAAATGACTCTGTGATTCTGTAATTCTATGGGAGGGTAAGCTCTGAGGTGTCTTTCTTAGGCCCAGACATGCAGCCACAAAACTTGCTGTGAGGTGCTGGTTGTAGCAGAGCAGTGGGAACATTGCTGTGCTTTTGCTATCTTCTGTATAATGGAGTGCTGTTTTCTTCTACGGCAATTTTGGTGCACAGTAGAACAAGAAAGTTGTTACTAAATGCTTTGCTTTCGCTGTTTCTCGCAGAGTATAAATTGGTCAGCAATTGATGATCTTGGGAAAGTCTGGATGCATACAGAAAATTCATTGATATTTCACTGGGCAGCTGTCTTGTTTGGTGGCAAGAATTTCTGCAAAGGGTCAGGTCAGAAGCTGACAGTCCGGCAGGAGTTGTGGCAGCTGTGGATGCATTAACTGATCTGATAGAGTATGTTCTTTACATAAATGAAGGCAAAATCATTGTTGTGTCCCTCCATTCCTGTTTCTCATTCATGCCAGAGGATATCTGCTTTGACTTCTCCTTCCCTGTCTCTGATCCTGGCAGCTCTGCCTCTCTCCTTACTGTCACCACTCCGCTGGCCACTCCATGTGTTGCAAGGGCAATTGCTCAGGCAGTAACAACTACTCAGAGACAACGCCATGTACGGTGGCCATGCAGCCTTCAGTGAGGTCTGCCTGTTCAGCAGAATGAATCCAAACAATTGAAGTCACAGCTTTCTCTTATCTACAGCAGGTAATTTCTTATTCACTACGTCAGCTGTATTTTTCTTAGCAATCATCTTCAGTCTTACACATCCTTATTAACAATTTATTTTACCCATATGCTAAGTATCTGCTCTAATAATTAATAATGTGTATTCAGTTCATACCATATCTTTTTAAATGCTGTACATTCGTATTTCCTAGTCCACATATCTTCCCCCAAGCAATACCACAGGTGCTTCCTTTAGACCTCTGTTTTCCTTTGAACTACAGTGGTTCAGCTCGTTAGCCTGTCTCACTTCTTATCAGTCACACTCGCTTCTCATTACTCTGGTTGCAGAGCTACCATAATTAGATTTTATATTTTTAGGCATTCATAACACTGCCTTAGTGTACACTGTGTTATCAGAAGCATTTTAGACAAGCCATAAGACCAAACTAATTAAAATGTTCCGCAGAGACATTTTAAAGGAGAGTTATTGTTGCTGCTGACTTGGTAAACTCAGGCACGCACAGCTGTTGGGGCCAGGGAAGGCTGACAGGACAGCTTACTCCGATGTCCGGCCTCTGGAGGTCACAGCACCTCACCCTGTGGTTTTTGCTTTTCAGGCCATTGTGTCTGATGTCTCTTAGGAGAAGATAAGCTACATTTGGCTTTAAAGAGTTGGTTTTTGCCCTTCCTGGTATAAGCTTACCTCTTCATTCCTGGAAGTTCTCCCCTCTTGCCAAAGGCAGTGCAGAGATCTTGAGCAGATGCTTTGTTTTTACTTTGTTCGGGTAATCAAAACACTTCTCACAAACTGCAAATAGGGTGTCCCCAACCTATTCACAGATTGTGTTCATTGTGTTCTCTCTTATTTTGTAGTCTCCTGCTAGGGACTTTCTTACCAGAGGTAGAATCTCCGCCTTTATTTCCTTTCCTGAACAGTTGGATTTTCCCTCTCCTATGAGTAGCTACTGTCTTGTTCCTCTGGTATGGCTTAGTAAATGATGGGCTGAGACAGTCCTTCCACTCTTATATAGGAGCATCTGTAGATAGATGGTCCTTGGTGACAGTAAGGAAAATGGGTCTGGAAGGCACCTGCAAGGCTGTGCATACCTGTAGGATATTCATGGAATTATTGCTGTTTTTGTTTTAAAATGTTTGGTTTGTTTTTTTTTTTTTCAGGAGCAGTTGCCACATACTCAGCAGTATCTCTTGAGATGCAACTTATTCTGTAGTCTCTGTACAGAATGGGATATTTTTAGATAGGAGAAATTCTGCACACAGGAAGCTTTAAGTTTACTTCCTTTACTGAAATATTTTCTGTGTTGAATACAATCTGAGCTATTGAATTTTACTGGCTTCTAAAATAGCACACACAGATGTATTTATATTTATTTTGAAACTTAATTTGTATTTATAACTATTTTGCAAACATTCCATCTGAAACAAGAAAAATGACCTGGTGTTGTAGTAGGTTGCTCATTTCCCTGGAAACCCAGCTTCTAACATGAAGCTTACTCAGAAATTAGTTACAAGAGGTGTAATCACTCTCCATCCTTCCATCTCATTTATTTAGTCTCTGCTAGCAGTAGAAATCATTGCTTTGGGGAAGCTGAAAGAAGTGTATTCTACCAACATAATCATATTCCTCTGTCATTCAGACACTTATTTTAGAATTAGACAACAAAGTTAAAGGTCTGTTTTACAGAATAACTCAATTACTGGAATCTCTAAAGGGAGTAAGTGGCAGTAAGAATGGAACAAGTATATGATACTATGTAAAAATAATTACTGCAGCCCAAATTTACATAAGTAACCATTGTTCTTTCAGAATCCAAGCCAGTATATTTCTATTCTTCTTCAATAGAGTGCTTGCTGTTGGATTTCCATAACCATTAACTGTGGTTTGGTTAGCCTAAGTTTTGGCTTTTGAAAACCTTTTTGAAATCTCTTTCATCTGTATTATATCATGTTTTTACAGTAGAATTTTCAATTCCATCTGTATAAGGGAGATTGAGGCCACAGATTCACTAAGGAATGATGGATTTGTTCTGTTTAGTAGAACAGGAACTCCAGACTCAAGGGCTTTGGGATATCACACCTTGATATATGTAAATATATACACAAACTGCAGGATTGTTTTCACGTGGTGAAGTACTCCGCACCCTTGAGCATGCACAAAAAAACTTTTCAACAAAGTGGTTTTTTTTGTAATGGGTTTTTATAAGCAAGGTTTTGTCTGCAGGAGTCTTAGTGGAAAGAGATTTCTTTGTCAACTGATAGTCCTTGTGTTGAATCCATCATTTATTCCTCGCACAGCTTTGGAAAAAGAGAGAGGGAACTGTAGCCAAGTCTGTCAGTGCTCCAGAGGACTCCCTGGTTTTACACCCCATAAAGAAGTTGATGTTGTGCTTGCTGTGGAAACACACAGATTGTGAGTGGATAAACAGGCGTCACACAGCAGCGTGTGAAGAGCGCTCCCAAGGGTTCCCGTGGACTGTACCCTTCTTGTATTTTCATGGGGGAACATTTAGAGAAACCTTGAGTCTATCTCTGTGGGGTTTATATGCTTCAAGCAGCAAATAAATTGGTGCAGCTCTTTGCTGGGCTGGAGCACTCCATCCATGCCCTCCCCTCCCAGGAAGTGTTGACAGAGCAGATGGATGAGAGAGCACCGTCTGTTAGCTTGGAGATTCTCCCACACAAGATCAAGGCAGGTAAACACCTTGCTCCTGCAGCAGACTGAACACTTTCAAGAGGGTTTATAAATGGCAAAACAACATTTGTGTGGCTCAATAGGTCAAATGAAAAGCACGGGCAGTGACAGAGAAGTTGGCTGCAGGAAGTGGGGCAGTGTGCCTGGAGAAAGCAGACCTGCAGCCCCAGCAGCAGCAGAGAATAACCAGCAGATGTTATTTGAAAATGATGATCTCCACCTTTCAGTTGGGAGAACGTTTGGTGCCTTGCTCCACCTTTCTCATAGATAATGATGGCATGAAAGCAGTTGGCCTTTTCCTCAGGAAAGAAAATGTATTGGGGAAGATTTACAGAACTCTGGCTCATGAACTGGTCTCCAGCTAGGATGGTCTTGTTCAAACCTAAACATGAAATATTTACAAAAGCAGACATATTTAGAAACCAAGAGAAGTGCAACTGACATCCTGGGTTTGGAATTTGAGTCTGAAACTTTTCCTCTCCCTAAGGATAAGAAGTTTGAGGGAATGGATGCTGTAGGGAACAGGTTAGGCATCTCAGTTAAATATCACCTGAAGAACAATTAAGAAAAATTTATCTTTTTAAACTGCCTTTTGCTTCTCCAGTTAGCAACTGGAATATTTACTTTGTGCTTCTTTGTATTGTATTGCAGACAGTGTCCCTGTGGGCTCTGGCAGTTCAGCCTGTTTGTCCTGCAGGTTTAAACGGAGAGAAGCCCCCAGGCACTGCAGGGCTGGGCAGTGTCCTCTGCTCACATGGGGCTCACCACCTCCTGTGCACGTGTTCTGGGCTCGGAGACAAGCTGCATTTGCTCCTTTCTCTCATTGTACTCTCTTCATATAAAGTGAAGGTGCCCTTTTTTACAATCAGATGGCTTGCTTTGTCTAGCAGAAGTAAGAGCTTGCATTGTTATTTCTGCCTTAATAGCTCAGCAGAGGTTTCAGTCTATTTAAAGATCCTTGTAATGATTTTGGTGATTTTTATATGTTTAGAGGGAGGATTTATTGATGTATGAAAGCCAATATTAAGTGTCAAAGACGTGAAATAAGAAATGTGCCCATGTATGCAGGCTTTCTGTATAAACCTACAACCCCTAATTGGTTGTTAATGATGTTGATTTTTTTGTTTCTTTCGTGCCATAAGAAGTGTTTCAGAGAAATTTTACAGCTTCACTGAATCCAGCTGTGCCTCGTGCACTCACTGTTCACAGCCTGGTGACAACAGAAGCTATCAATGACAATGCCACAAGAGTTTGGGTCAGGGTCTGTGTGCTGCTTCTGGTTCTTCAACTGAATTCCTCTCACGTGTTTACTGTTTTTTATAATCTTTCTCCCTGTATAAGTTGTTAGTTCTTCGTTTATACTGACACCATTGTCCTTTCTAAAGCATTTTTCTCTAAAAATAATCTGCTTCTTGAAGCTTCATAGCTCCAGGTCCTTGCTGGGGACAAGCTTTTGTCCTGCTAAGACAGGAGGGAGCAGGGGGCATTCATCCTAGAAGAGCTGTGATCTAGTACAAGCAGGAAAATACAACAAAAAAAGGCAAATCAGGGTTGTATAAAGAAGCAATGCAGTAATTGTGGCAAACTTGATAGTTGGCATTATCAGCATAGCCTAATAGGATGGGGTGTCTTTTGTCAGCCTTTTTGTTTATCTCTGAAGCACTGGTCCAGCAGTTTGCTGGAGTACAGTGTGTGTTGTTGAGCTCACAGGAGAGGAGGAGATGATAAAACAACATGGCTTCTACAAGGCTGTAATTTGGATATCAGAGTAGAAAATGGAGCTGCAGCTGGCATGTTCAGGACAATTAAGAAACATGGCTCTTCATTTACATCCTCGCTGCACTGTTAGACAACCCCCAAGAAAAGCAATTCTGCATTTCCATCCCCGGATTTTGAAAGAGAGGATGGAAATGAAAGCTGTTATCCCTCTGAGAAGAATGTTTCCCGTTAGGTAAAGTGCAGCCATTGTTTCTGATGCAAGGAAAAATTATTGGTGAACAGCAAATAAGCCTTAACAAGAAATATCTGTTGAACGGTAAGGGGAAATAGAGAGCTCAAGGGTTCTAGGATGAACACATGCTTTTGAAGCAGATTAAAATCACTGACAGAACCATTCACTCTTCTACTGGCAAATGAGCAGTTTAACCAATGAGGTGGTGTATTCATTTTTTCTTTCCTATCCAGGGAAAAAACAGAGGAAAATTCTTATGGCCAGGTCTGGCCTCTGACTTAATAAATCCAAACTGAGATTCAGAGGACTCAATAGCTTATTCCATACCCAGTGGTCAGGATAAATCCAGACACTCTGCCATGTTGCATCTATTAAATAGGTGGAGCACACTTTACAGTCCTTGTTCTCAGGTTGCTCTGAATTGGGATCTGCTCCTTTCAACAACTTCCTGGTTCACATACAGAATTTGTCCCCCCCAAAAATAAGGCACAGCAAAGGTTTATGCAGTATGGGATCTTGCACTGAACCATTTACTAAGACTCCACTTTCAAAGTTTGGGATTTTGTTTTGCCTCATTTCTTTTTGGAGTGTGGCATCATGCAGAAAATCTTTCCAAGGTCTCACTCAGTTCTAGGCCAACAGTGCTACAGAAACCCTCCTTAGGTCTAAACCATTTATAATATATCAAAAACGTGTAAATTCTGTAGACAGAAAATACCTTATTTCCATTGTATTTTCTGAAAACCTACTAAAAATTCACTTAAAGAATTAATTAAGCCAGAACTGTTACATGCAAAAAGATATGCTTCCTTCTCTGCATTACAAGGAAGCAGTTAGTGGACACTGGAGGAAAAAGCTTTTCCTAATCAAAAGAGCTGCGTTTAACTTGGGTCTGCTTAAGCAATTCTGTTTTGGAAGAAAAGGGAAAACCAGACATTCTACTGGACTATCAATTAAAATGCAAACATGCAATGCAACACAATTAATTCTTTTAAAAGCATGAATTTTTCATTCATAGTGCAAGCGTGTTTGGAAAATGACATGGCCAATACTCAGTCTTTGAACACTGTATTATGTGAACGACTTTTAAGATTCAACCTTTCAAGTTCATGTCTGTTGGTATTAATTTTTTTTTTTTGTTTAAATGCTTATAGAACATTGATATTACATTTTCATCACACTTTTCCATTTTGATCTTACTACTGACAGGATTTTCCATCTTTGCCTCACAATCATATATTCTTCATTGTCCCTAAGAAGAATCTGGTGAACTTTAAACAGAGGCCTGAGGGAGAATAGTTTTTTTCCAGTTATTACTGCATTTGACTGGATTAATATTGTCCTTTTTTCTTCCTCCCCCCTCTCATTTTTCTTCTACTGTTGTGACTTTATAATACATAATGGAAATTGAAATTAACTTACTATTTTAAAACTTAGTTAGTATTTTTCATGTTGCAGACAGCAGGCACCACATCTTGTCCTGATAGTTGTATTTCCAGCCATAATAACTCTAATTTAATCTTTAAATGAAACATCCCTACACAGGATTTGTTATTATTCATTTATATATTAGTATTGAGGAAACAACTCTCCTGGAATTTGGTGAGATCCAAATTGAATTCTTAACTTTGCCACAGACTTCCTGGTTGTTCATGGGATTTGTTAAGTTTGTATACCTGAGATGAGTCTTTTGATGATATAAAAATGACACAATTATAATAGTTATTGTTCTATTGTTATTTCTATCAGAGCAGTCAAACCCCAAACAAGAGTTTACATTTTTAATTTCCCTACAGTCTTTTGACAAACCTTTTGTCTCCAGCTGAATACAGAGAGCTTGGTTGTTTGACAGATGCATAAGGGCAGTTGGGTATTTTTCATGGTTGGTTCAGCAGTATTATATTGATAGACTAGATGGCATTTAATGATAATTTTAGTCTTGGGATGAAGGAATGCAAAAAAAATTCTTTTGGTCCTTTCCTGTCCTATGCCTATCTGTGTCTAAAATAACCTATCACAGGCTTTGCTAATGTTCTGTGAAAGAGGAAGATGTAGCAGCCAAAAACCTTCAGCTTATTTTCCTGTAGTCTCCACAAGGATACAGTTTAGAGAGAAAAGAATGTATAATCTAATGTTTTGCCTAAGATGTGATGTCTGCTTTCCAGATTATCAAAATGTCAGTGGTATATTTTCCAGTCTGTTTTCTCTTTCTAATTAAGTTTCCTGCCTCCCTGTCATGCTCCCACCCCCCACTACCATTTTTGTTCATCTCTCTCTCAAAGGTACCAAAGGAACAGGCCAGTTTTCCTCCTGCTGTGAAGTTAAAAAACTCAAGATAGTGTTAAATTGACATGGACTGTGTTGCTCTGCCAATCTCTGAAATGTCATTGCCTGGGCAGCCTGCTGGGCTCAGTTCAGCACCACGGTGCCAAGACTGCTAATAAAAAAGAATAAAGGTTAATGAAGAGGGAGAGGAATGGGGGATGTGTTATAATCCAAAATCAAGTTTTCTCCTTTTGATCTGTAAGGTTTGCTCAAGGCCCAAGGTTTTGATTTTTAATTCTTTATTTTTCCCCTTGGCAGTGTTTTTATTTAGTTCATAGGGTAAATCACAGTGGATTCATGGGACCTACTCCAGTATCTTGCTTTCAGCATGGTGTCCTTGGTTTCTCCAGTAGTCCTTGAAGTTATGAGTGGGTTATCCTCACCTGGCTCTGAGTACCTGAAAGGCAGAAAGTGATGTCTTTTGTGGCTCTAGAGGTCCCTTTTCCAAGAAGCAAAAAGCTGAGCATGCTCTGCTAGTGAAGATGCTTCTTGTCCCTCCCAGTGTAAAGTGTTTCCTGTGCACTGGCTCTGCATCACTGTGTGTTTGTGGCGTGAGGGTCTTGTCATAACAGGGTTACTTCTCTGGTATTGCTGGGTGGTTGTTCAATTTTTTTACCTGTTGAGCTCCATCAGAAGGCGCTGCTGCTGTGAACAGCCTGTGTGAAGTGTAGGTGCTGACTGGAAGATAAAGAAAAGGCGAAGACCATTAGACACATGTTTTTTCTCTGTCTACCAGTGCACAGTAGCTCTGTTTCAGCTCTAAAACACCAGGATGCTGCTCCCACCATCTCTTACTGATCCTCTCCCTCCTGCCATGCCCTTGTGAGTTGTCAAACCTAGTTTTTGTGTATTTCTTCCCACACCACTCCTAGCTCACATGCAATTCTTTCATACAAATACACACCCTCTGTACTCTGTGACGTGATGCTCTGAGCTTCGACTGCAGCTGGTTCTTTCTTCTGCCTGGTGCCTCTGATAGTGACCCGATCTTTCTGCCCACAGGAAGCAAATCTGCCCTTATTCTCCACCTTCTATATCTGCTTTTGTCACTGCAGTCACAGCTGGCTTGTCACTACCAAAAAAAGTGCACATATTAGGATTTTTGTGGGTCTGTTCATCCCAAGTCCATGAATTTGCTTTATATGGTGACTTTATGGTATTACGATATTGCTGGCACACAGCTGCATAACTTTCAGCTGCAGCTGAGATGGAGACAGTTAAGTACCCGTCCTAGGGTGAATTTTTATTTTTAGAATTATGAAAAATAACTTACTTTACAAACGTAAGGATCTGTCTTACCTCCCATTCCACCTTTCTTTAGTAAACCCCTGAAAAGCAGACAGAGAGGCTGACAGAAAAATTCTCCACAGTAGCAAATAACAGGTTGGCATCTGACAGCTAGAAAATGTTCTTAGCTGTAAGTAATACTTACAGTAATGGTGAAGTCTGAAAAAGTCCACTTTTTTATTTGTTGGAAAGCTGGTCCCAACTTAGGTGATTGCTGTAGTTATTGCTTTTCCTCCTTCTGCTGTAAACTGCTTTGGCAACTATTTTTTTACTGCTTTTTTAACAAATAAAAAAGAGTCATATCACAATGGAAACAGTCAAAATTTGTGTGAGGCCAGGATAAAAATGTACAAATGGATGTGCATATAAATACATCAGTGCAGGGACTCACCCATCAGTGTATCTATACAGATACACAGATTTACCTATAGATACGCATTTTATAGTGATCAAAAAGACCAAGTCTTTTTTGTCAAGGTTTATTAAACTAG
Organism: Struthidea cinerea; assembly: GCA_013397865.1. Classification (NCBI taxonomy): domain Eukaryota; kingdom Metazoa; phylum Chordata; class Aves; order Passeriformes; family Corcoracidae; genus Struthidea; species Struthidea cinerea. The sequence continues at coordinate 2,000,138 of VZTI01000839.1, forward strand.
AAGTCCCCAAAGTTAAAAACAAGAGTTGTCACAACTGGAACAAACTAAATGGTTCCCAGAATTTGCTGCTCTAGGATGTTATCCTTTGTCACTTGAAAAATGACAGAAATTTACAGTAGTTGCTACCTGTTTATAAAATGAGTGGGAGGGTGGTGGGAGGAAAGGAGGTTATTTTTTTGTAATCCTCCCTTGCTGTCGGTACATCAATGATGGAGAAAGTAAATCTGTATTTTAAAAAAAGAAAACTATGCACCTTACCTGAAGAGTAGAGGGAAGTTGTTTGCAGTTTGGTTTTTGGTGTGGTTTTTTTTTTTAATTTAATTCTTTAGACTTGGGCAAAATACCAAAGCAAAATTCATATTCAGCAGTTACAGGCGTTCTCCAGCTCTCAGTTAAGTCAGTGGAAATCCTCCCATGGACAATCCCTGTGCATTGCACAGTGCTGGAGGCAGAATATACAGTGAGAGGGAAAACCTAATCTAAGTATTATATGCAGACACACCCTAGTGTTTCATAAAGTGATTTTGTAGAGTGTTATACGATGTAGTAAAAATGTATGACAGTAAAATACAACTAAGGCTACTATATAGCAACGCCACAGAAATAAAATAGTTTCGAGCAGAATAAAGGAAGCAAAACCAGATACTATTGTCAAGAAAGTAGGATATTGTGGTGAGAAGGAGAAAACCATTCTAAGCTGAGTTTTTTGTTGAAAATAATTTAATATACAGCTTTATATTTTCACTTATAAAGGGCAGTGTTTTAGAGCTTTTTTCAAAGAACTGCACTATTGAGACTGACTCAAAGGAACTTTGAAACAGAAGAGCAAAACTCCCTTGAAGGCAGGGAGCAAGAGCTCTAATTTTCTTTGGAGAAGCTGAAGGAACACGATTCATGCACAGATCCCTCCCATTCCCTTAATTTTTATAGATATTTTTCACAGTCTGCTCAGAAGGTGACTCCCTGGGGCACACTTTCCAGCCCCCATTATCAGCTCGAGTGGGTCGAGCGCGGGCACTGCTTAGTGACGGGTAATTTGTCAAAGATGGGAGCGCGGCTGCTCAGGCGTGTGCTGATAAGTGTGTGCAGATACCACATCCTGCGTGCCAGATCAGGCGTTTAATTGTTCTGATTGTGCTCTTATAAACTCCTTACAGCCTGTTCAATAGTTATTACTGTCATTTACATAAACACTGGAAGTTTGCTCGTGCTGATGCTGTGTCCTGATTGCCGCTTCTCAGCTGAAAAATTAAAGGCAGGAGAGAAGATTCCCTTCTCCTTCCCAGAGGCCCATCCATGGGGACATTTTTTTCTACAGAGGCTGTTATGTTTTGTCAGGCCTGAAAAAGGGGCTTATATGTGGCCCTGTGTCACCTGTACAGGGTATAAGAGAATGAGGCTTACGGATCAGAGCAGCGTTTCCTCTGATTTTCATTTTTTTACTCTAACCCTTTTGAGGGAGGTGGTGGGAGAGGGGATCATGTCTCCCTGTTTTTTGATCAGGGACAAACTCAGTTTCAGGCATATTTTTAAAATGCACGTTCTGCTTCCTTTATTATATCTGTTTAGAACAGCAAAGAGAAATTATGTTCCACTGATGTTCAGTGTCTCTAATTGTAATTAACTTTCTGACAGTGAACAACTGACTTTGTACTTATAATTAAAGGAAAAGTTTGCTAGTTCAGCTGCCTATTGTTCATGAACTTGACTGAATCGGCATTTAGAATAAGAGGCATCATAAGGCAAAGGCATCTCTTCTACTTACAGGAAATAATCTTGATTTCTTTTAAATATTATTTAAATTAGAGCCTTCTGGCCATATCCATCCCTGCTCTCATTCTAACCAGTAGTTTCAAAAGTTGAGTGAATGACTATAGTTCCTTGTTTGTATGAGCTGTAGTTAAAAACCCATGAGTTTTCTTTATAGAACTGGTGTCTTTTGAAGCTACTCATGAATTGCCTCTTTTTTTTCCCTGGGTTATAGGAATCACTGAATTAATCCAGAAAATCAGAATCCACATACGTTTCTACCATCATTGCTGGGTTTGCTTAAGTTTAATACTTTCCTTGTCAGCTTCTTTTGTCTACTTTAATATGATTTTTATTTACTTTGTAGCAGCAAATACCCAGAACACCTATATTTGATTGAAACTTCACCATCTGTGATCTTCATATGTGTGGGACGTGTCTGGTAAATCAAAGTGTAACACTTTCCTGTTTTGCTGTGGCTGCAGATTGGAATTCCTTTTTGATGAGCAGTTGATTTTCTCAAGGTGCTGTAGGATCACAGCACTGTAAGGTGGACTTGGTGTCCTCCCAATATATACCCCTGACTCAAGGCAGCTTTCCTTGAGATTTTTTTCCCCCTACATTTTGAAGAGAACTGTACAAATCTCATAAAAAGTTTTGCGAGAAATTTCCTGACATTTATCCCAGTTACAGTCCAAAATCTATTACTTCACTGGCAAGAAAGATAGATTCCTAGAAAACCCGCTGTGTCTCTTTTTTTGTGTGAGGCTAAAGGTCGAGAGCAAAATGGCTTTTGTTGCACGGGATGTGTGTGTAGGGTGGGTGGATCTGAGCTGCCTCTGGGTGTGCAGAGACTGGAACCAGAGCTGTGGGAAAATCCTGTGCACAGATACTGGGACTGACTGCACGTGGGCCCCGATGGGTACAGACACCCACAATCCACCCAGCGTTTATCCCACACTGTTTCTGCTCTTTTTGCATATCAGTGAGCACAGATCACTACTCTTATGGATGTTGTTACTGTATTAAATGAGAGCAGACCAGATCCTAGTGCGTTGTGGCAGAATTCTGTGTCTGGGATTGTCAACCCAAAGCTGGAGCTGGGAATTATGCTTCTGTAGGCAGGACTGGCAATAATTTTGGAGAATTTAAGTGAATCTTCACTTTGTGCTGCTTGTTGGGGCATGGTTCACCTGATGAGTCAATAGAGGTATTTCTACCCTAACTTCTGTAGAGTTTTGCTTTATTGTCCTTGATTTTAATATTAAAATTGGATAATAATTTTGGTGAATGTTTTACTATGTAGGTTTTACTGAGGCATACTGAGTTCTTTTACTGAGGCAAAAGTAAGGAAAACAAAAGGAATTTTGAAAGACTCAAAGCATTCCAAATGTTCTCAGAATCTATTAAAAAAAATGTAATTAGGGAAGGGAGGATGTAGTGGTCTACCTCCCAGAAAATACATGGCAGTGCAGGAGATCTGTGGTGCTCATGGGGTTCAAAAGCATGAGTCCCTTCAGGTGCCTGTGGATATCTGCAGGAAAAAAAAGCTCTTTACCCTCCACTGAGAGGAAGGTGAAAGGACCAGTATGCTGAGATCACAGGCTGTATAATCAGCACCTTCAAAAGAAGAACCTTTACAGATCCTTTGACAAGGTTATAGAATGAACATCTGTCATATTGAACATACACACGTCCTTGGGCAGGGAAGGGAGTCTGAGAACGTAAAAAGTACAAGTTTCAATTCAAAAATCCAAATTTTGCATTTTAAAGCGCCAGTTGATTTTCAAGTGTTCTGTGGGATTTGACATAGGATTTTATTAGATTAGCACAATTATCCTGGAACCACTTATGGACATCACTGACAAATACAGCTCTTAGGAATGTGATTAGGAGAAGACACTCAATGTTTCTCAAGTGTTGTCTTTAGTAGTACTTGAGCAACTGACATTGAAGAGTAATAAGATATCATCTCCAGACTATTAAGAATTAGCCAAGTAATTATTTCTTGAGCTCTAGTTCTGTACAAATATTTAGGGACTTCTGCAGTGAAGTCACATTTGAGGTTGTGAGGGATGTTCCATGACTGTAACTACACAGGGATGAGTTTATTTATGTGGGATTTTTCAGGCAGATGTGTTGTTTGTTTGGTTGATGTGCCAAGCTGGCCAGGAGCCTTGTGGCTGCAGCAGAGCAGTTTTGGGTTCAAGATAATGCACTCTGCCTTTCCACAGGCCTTATGAGCTCCGGCTCTGTGCCCTGCTAACGGGGCTCAGCTCTGGAGCCCAGCTGGATGGGAGCGTGAGGAATTTACGTCAGACACCACATGGACTTGCCCAGTAAGTCTTTCTTTTCCCCATGGCCTGATCCAAATCCTAGTGAAATGAAAAGATGATTCCCCATTTATTTCATTAGCCTTGCAATCGGAGCATGGTAGAAGAAGGAATTCACCAGGACTAGGGTACACTGCTGCCAGGCATTCACACGACTGAGCTTAGGATGTTTGTCCTTGCTGTGTCACATTTCTCTGATATTTTCTTCCTTGATAAATACTTTATTTTTCCCGTAATTACAGCAAACACAATTATCACTCCAAGTATTTTGCCCATGACTAGTTTTAATCTGTTTTAACATTCTTGCCCACCAATGGCTAATATATTCTGAATATGCAGCCGGTTTTTACCAAATCTAAAATGGCAGAAGTCATCTCGGAGTCACTGAGTTACTAAAACCTGTAGTAGTAATAATAATAATAATAATAATAATAATAATAATAATAGGCAGCCAAGGCAGCAGTAAAGAAGAGAATATGTAAACTTAATGCTCATCCATGAAGGAATAATGGCAACAGGAGCTTAGTTTCCTGTGACTGGAGAGTCAATATAAAGATTCACATAAAACAACAGAGAACTGAGGAGGATTTATTCCATTTGGACTAAGCCAAAAGCACTGAGTCATAATTTTGCTTTACACGAGCCCCTCAATTTGTACATTATCAAGATTTGAGACTGACTTTTACAGGACATTAACATGGAATAGGGTGCAATTTGGACTGTTTGCTTTATTTAAAATATTTTCTGGATATTTCTACATATTTAATTATAAACTCTTCTGGTAACTTTAGTAGCTATGTGGATAACGAAAAGTGTGTTAGGACAGTGAACAGCCAAAAATGATTACGTCCAGACTTCTAGAAGGTTCACCTTGTATTATTCTATTCATCTTGTTTCATGGCTGAGGCAGATGGGGGTTAACAACATGATTATTTTGCTTTAAGCATTTAATTTTGAAAATTTTATCACGAGAAGGATGTGCCCTGTGTTGTCTTGCTAGTTACAAGACATAATTGAAATCATAATAATCTAGGTCAAGGTGCTCTGAGCCCAACATTTAGGCAGAACTGGCATTGGTGACATCCCTTGCATGGCACACTTGGTCCAGCAGCACAAGGCTGCAGCTCATTGCACGAACCCATGGTGATTTCCAGTTATCCCAGCCTAACTCAAAAAAAGCCCTGGAAGGGATATCACAATGCTAACCATAGGAGCCAACCAGTGCTCTGAATCAAGAGCACTGTGACAAACTCTTGCCCGGAGTTAATGTTTATGGCTGGTTTTATAAGCTGCTGGAAAGCAGGACATATTGCTACACCCTGAAATATAATGGTGCCTGTGACTGCTGGTATAATAAACTGCAGAGCCTCCTCCCAACCTTTTGGATTAAGTAATAAAAGAAAATGATTAAGAGGGAAATTCCATCATTTATCTTTTGTTGAATAAAACAGTTTTTTTTCCCATCCCGACTCGCTAACAGCGACAGCCATGACAATGAATGATTTGGCTTCACCCAAAATGATGGATAATCCTGCTGGAAGAGCATGACAATGACAGACAGACATCTTCTGAAGGAAAAGGTAATAGAAAAGACTGACACTTTGATAGGCACCATGATGAGCAAGCCCTCGGGGCCTGTGAGTTAATAAGTTAATACAAGTGTTCTAGCTCTCCCAGCCCCTTCTATCTCTGTGCTCCTTTTAGAGCTCCTTCAGCAGCAAAATAACATTAGGAACAGAGGAGAGATGCATTTTGTAACTCACCAGTGCGCTTCCTTGTGTATTCCTTAATGCTGTGGTGAAACACAGAATTAAACTACTTCCTTAAGTGAGGTGCAGTGAGAGCCCACCCTGCTCAAACCTCATTAGAGCTTTACTTTTACCTTTTCCATCTCTCAGACACTTCTTGCAATACAATGTCCTAAGGACATTGCACGTGTTGAATTTAGTCACCTGGGAAATATATTGTTGGAGCCCAGCTGAATTTGGTGGGCCACATTCTGACATGGACTAAACCAGAATTTAGCCCAAATAGTTTTATTGAAATCAACAAAATATGTGCCTGATTTCTTGGGCAACTACCAACAGAAATATTTGAATATTATGAAAATAAGGAAGTAAGATTCATTCAAATTATTTTTAATTTCTTATAGCTTTTCTATTTATTCCCATTTTTTCCTTATAAAACTAAATTTTTTCCTAATAACACAAAATAACATTTATCAATGTGTATTTCTTTACTTATTGTAAACGCTTGTTGTTTTTTTCCTTATTAATGGCTATTTAAAGAGGTTAGGACTTTGCAAGCCCCACCACCTTGCCCTAGCAATTAAGCTAACATAGACTCTACAAGGTTTTTTATCTTTTGCATTATGGAGTGTTTTGATATTAACTAAGAGTTTCTTGCTCAGTGTTTGAAACCAGCTGCAAGAACAGGTCTTGACACAAATGATTTGTACAACGGGCTTGAACAATTTTACAGTCAAATTATCAATATAAGTCAGACTAACATGAGAAGAGTAACGTAAGGAAAGGAGTAATGAGGTAAATAAACAGAAGAAATATAGTGTCAATAAGCATGCTTTACAACTAAAGGAATTTAAGCCAATATATTTCAGAGCAAAAGAATGTGATGCACAGTTGGCAAAGTCTCTCTGAGACTATAATGAAGAGTCATAATGATATACTTGTCTGTGTCAGTTCTAAGAAATAATGTATTGTTCGCTCTGTGGGATGGTGGAGGACAGATCAGCTCCCTGACATGCTGCATTAACTTGGATGTACAAAATCCTTTTCTGCACTTATCTTTTCCCTTGCTTATTTATTTTTATGCTCCTAGACATGGATTGTCAATATGTCTGTCCACACATGCCACATTTCTGTATAACCTTAAAAGGATTCATGTAATCCAAATAAGCTTGGGGGGTGTATTTTGTAAACACATGACAAGTGCCTTTATTGATAGACTTGTAGTGTGGCTTCAGGACACAGTTGATATAAAATGTATAGTACATGTAGAAAAGAACGCTTTAATTAGTATATCTAAACTTTTTATTTGAATGCAAATAGGTTTACCTCGAATACAAGTTTCTGTGTTAACTTTCTCATTTAAGTGTTTTCATTAAGTGTACTTTCTCTTCACCTACAGGAGTATTTCTGATTTCTGTAGGGCGTAAAAAGGGTGTTATGCTGTTATTTAAAACAACAGGGAGTTACTACATCAAGCGTAACCCCAGATTTAGTGCAGGCCAAGCTGGTTTACATCCCTCTCAGGCTTTACTTGGCCTTCTAGTACATGACTGCAGGCTGCTAAGCAGGAGCATTGTGAAGCAATTTCATATGATGGAACAAGATCCTTTAGAATTACAAACCTCATTACCCTGCAGGCCTTCGACCTGACCCCTCTACACCAAGCCACAGGTTATAGGATGTTAGAACTAAGTCAAAACAGTGTCAGAACAGAATATTTCACAGCACAAAGTGTAGAGAATATGAGGACACATTACAGACCAGGAAGGGTGGCTAAATTGCCCTCTGTGCTTTTGGAAGTTACTCAGGTCCCAAAAAATTGGGATGAAGCACACAGTAGATGTGAAGTTCAATCTGTTTTATTTCTTCTCACAGGATATTTCATATTTTTTAGTCTGTGATTCTTATGAATTGTTCAGTAGTTCCTGTGGATGGTACCACAATTAACAGCCTCTGCTCCAGGGAGCTCACACAAATAGCACACCATAAACAGAACACACAACAAAGTGCCAGACAGGTACAGTGATTGTGAGAAAGTGATCCAGAACTGAACCTTATGGGCATCATCCCTGCCTCATTTTCTGCCTAGCAATGAGCTGGTTAATGCTATCTTTCACTTGTAGAACCTAAAAATGCTCATGTCGAGGGGCTATGCAAGTTTGTGTTGTATTAACTTATGATCCATGAAAAAGACTGGACATCAATCCTTCTGGAGCAAGTCACCAGATGGTTTTGTACCTTGGTTTTCCCATCTGTAAAATCAAAAGAATGATTCTGGGTTTCCTTTGTAAAATGCCCGAAAGATGCAGAAAAGTGGAGGGCACTACACTTGTGGAGTGTCAGCACGGATGCCCTGGTACACAGGTCGCTGCTGTGGTACACGGGAAGTGAAGAAAAATTCGATTTCAGCTCATTGCCTTTTCAGCATGTGCTGGCAGTGACAGTCCTGGCAGGACCATCACAGCCCCTGTCTCACTGGCAGAGGAAGGAAATGGAGGGGCTGAACCAGCTCTGTGATTTACTGCTGACAGAAATGTGGAGCTTAGACGAACTTCTGGCTTTATGCAGATATTCAGGGCTGTGGTGCATTACCCATGTACACTTCAATTGCAGACTGATTTAGAGCTTATGCTTTCTGTGCTATTTTTAGCCTAATAGGTTCATGACTGGGACTTGTAGCTGTAAAGACAATTCAAGTAATAATAGTAATGAGCTGCAGATATCTGTGTTTTTACAGCATACTGGCTGCACAACCCATTGGTACTTGAAAACAAAAATGTTTTTGAAATAAAACCCACTACACCTTTAGTCCAGCACAATTCCCAGATCACAGATTGTCCATTTCTTTCATTTTTAGTATGCCCTCCATGTCAATTACCTTTTTAGCTTACTGTTCTTTCCCCCAGAAAAACAGAGTTGGAATTAAGCTGTGTTCTAGAAGAACAAGCTGATCTGAATGTTAAATTAATACATATGCATGCATGCACATACATCTCTATTTTAACTGCAAGGCACATATTTCAAATGTATCAGAAGGTTTTGTCATTTACGTATGAAAATTAATTCATAAATCTTTTTTGTATTTACAGCAACCCTGAAAGAGTTTATCAAAAATGAGCTGCCTTACGGAACTATCAATGGATTAATAAAAGGAATCCGATATAATATTCATGACACAGGAGACAAATGTAAACGGTCAGGCAACTTCATCTTTTTATTCTTGGAGAAATGTTGTTTTTTTCATAACTTTTCCTTGTAGATTTTGTTTTCTCATTTCATAACTGCTCTAACAAAAGAACCGTGCCATCAATTTTGCTATATTGCATTATTCATGTGGAGGTAATACACACCAAATTCAATGCACAAAGGAAAGTGATACAGAAGAATGTTCTATATTATTATTCATATAAACCCAAGAAAACTTTCAAAATCATGCTGTCCTGTTATATTTACGACCCAATAATATTCTTCAACTGTGTAGTTCTTAATGTCCAAAGATGTCTTTCTGCCCTGTTGCTCACAGGAAATCTTGGTATCTATTTGTTTACCCTGATTACCTTTACAACTTGATTTTGCTCTGAGACCCAAGCAGCCAATAACTAATTTGGGGAAAGGATCATTCTTACACTCAGGTCTGTGACCTGACCTGCTGATTGTAATGGAAGCTATTAGCCTACCATAGAGGAATGTGAAAATGAAATGTAATTTTTAGGAGAGTGATTGCTCTCGTGCTGGACTCTCAAGATTCTTTTTGAAGGCCATTTTTGTGCTGATGGTATTAACTTTGGGGTGATCTTGAAATGAGGTTTCCCTAGCTTGTCCTAAGAAGCAGGCCTGTCTGAGCCAAAGATTCTGCTCAGCTTCTTGCCCTTATTTACCTGTCAGCCTGCTCCTTTCCTGCTGGGGCGTGGTTTAGTGGTAAACCCAGCTGTGCTGCATTAATGATTGGACTCGATGATCTTAAAGGCCTTTTCCAACTTAACTTTTCTTATTCCAACCTTCCCTAATTATATTTCTGAGAAATCTCTCAATCTTACCTAGCTGGGTGCTTGGGAATTTATTGAAATCTTTGTTTGAGTGCTGCATAATTTACATGAAGGTGCTTAATAATTTCTGGGCCAGATTCTCATTTGGTGGAAAAAGATGTGGATGCCAGGTAGGCAGCTCTTCTGCACACAGAGTTCCTGCCCCAGAGTGGCCATCTCAGAATCACTGCTGCTGTTGGACTATAGGATAAGCAATGTTAAGCTTTTAGGCCTGCTCAGGTGATGCTACCTTCCATTCAAAAGTAATTAGAGTTCTCAATATTGCACACATACCATTTACTTGCTTTCTAATTTAGTACTATACTAAGGACAGATTACTTTCCAACAGAAAATGTCAATGGTTTCATAGCAACCAGAGGCACCTGAGAGCTTTCCTTTCATGTTAAATCCCATTATAAGAGCATCAAGCCTGGTGCTTTATGCCTCATGTTGATGCGAGAGACTGACTGCTGCATGCAAGCAGCACAGCCAGTCTCTGGAATCTGCTCCTTGTGCATGCTAGAACCAAAATTTAAGAGGCCACCAGCTTGTTCTGTCAAAAGTTGGGTGCTTTATTTCAATTAACTTCAACAGTTGCTTCAACACACAGAAGGCTGTTTTAAATGGGTTTTATCATCAGATCTTTTATTTTGTGGAATGGCTTGATTTCGTGCTCAGAAACTGTGAAATGAGAAGTTACTGCAAAAAAAATCAGTCAATATTAACTACCTTCCAGCTGCTTTCCTACCGAAACCAAATGGTAACCAATACTGCAGCCTGATCCAACACAGACAATTGGAAAGCTGAAAAAAAAAATCTAATTTTTTGCTTCTTATAGTTGTTGAATGTATTGCACCCTGTAGACTTGTGCTTTTGCCATAGCAAAGACTATCTGCATGGGATTTAAACCAGGATTCCCCTGGGGGAGAGCCAGGTCCTGCTTGATCAGCCTTACCTCGGGGCTGTGCGGTGGTGCAGAAGGCAGGGAAAGCAGAAAGAGATGGGGAGCCATTGCACTGTGAGACTGTGCTAGGTGATTCCTGTTGTTCCTGCAATACCTGGGATACACAGTGACACAAGGCTATATTTGCCTCAGCTATTGCCTCGAGAAAAACATTAAATCTCAGTGGTTTCCCCAGTTTTATAGCTCAGTCACGGCCCTCCAATTGCTGTGTGCAGGTTACTCGGCCTCATTAGGTCCAGCATAATGTGAATGTGTATTTTGTTCCCCAAAAATATGAGTGCATGTGGGACAGTTGTCCCTGAACATGTGCAGAAGTTCATCTTAGCACCCAAATACTCTGCAAATGTGCAAGCAACAAAAGCACAGGAGCTTGCAAATGCTTTATATTGCTGATTTTTGGATAAGCATACCTTTTTCTTGGTACTTAATACAAATAAACTATTTAGTTCAAGTTTTATTGACTGGCTGTTCCAGTGATTAGGAATTTTTGGGGTCAATTTAATGAAAAAAAAAAGAACTGACTTCTGGCTTTGCTTTTTTGGTTAAAAGTGAGTTATGGTCTCAATGCACAAATCAGAACACAAAATAAGAAATTTGTCTTTGTTGGGCTTTGTATGTGGAAAGAAATGAGCTTCAGCTGATGTGGGATTTGGTAAAATTAAATATGCCTGCTGGAGAAATCTGTTATTGGATATTATAAGAAAAGATTGATTTCAAAAAGCTCAGACTGTTTTATGAGCAATCACTGAAATCAGTATTGTTATACAGCAAAGGCATAAAATTCCAATGAAAAAGTGAGTCTCAGTTTTTTCATAGAAACAGGATTCCAAAGCACCTGAGAGGAATGAGGCAGGTGCCCCAGGGCTGGCATAGTGATGAGCTTTTCTCTTACTCTACACCTGAACAAATGAACAAACTAAATTTGCACATTGCTTGGCTTCTGTTGCCTTCTTAGTCATTTTTTTTCAGCATTTTTTTGTGAACAAGATTTTATTATCCTAAATGAAAAGCATATTTCATACCATATCTCAATTATTCCTAAAACTTTAACTTCCTCACCTTCAGCTTTACACAGCTTATAAAAGATAATTGGGCTGCACTCATGGAGACCCTATGCACTTGGATGTGCAGAAAATTATTTTCCCCAAATAAAGCACCTCACAGCAGACTGGGTGGGTGCTCATGTTTTTTGAACTTATATTGTGTTCTGAATAAGCCTGGAGTGATCCCTAATTCTTTTTTTTGTTTAATCGGAGTCAGATTTTGGGGAGATACTCGTATACTTTCACTTAATTGTGTTGTTGGCCATGAGAGGGATGAAACCAAGCATTTAAGTCTTCAACTGGCAGCTGTGCTTAGCTAGAAGTGCCGTTATAGGTTATAAAATTAGATTAAGGTTCTTTTAAAAATGGTTTATGTGTCGTGTTTGTACGTCACACATCAGTTCATTTTTTATAAGCTCAGAACTATAATTGTGGACTGTGACCCATAATCCATAAGAAATACATATAGATGTTTAAGATTTCTAACAGAAATGAAGCATGACAGTTGCAGAACTAAAGCTGATTCTTGTAAGAATAATAAATCCATGAAAATCATAGAAACACAGATCATTGCACAGATAGAGACCAATATAACAAACCAATAAGCAAAAGGCCACCCAAGGAGAAAAGTGATTATGAAGAATAACAAAGAACTTATGCTAGTCCAAATTCATAAGAAAGAGAACAAAAGAAAGCAAGTATGAAAATTGACTTGAATATTGGTACTTTGGCAGTAAAGATAATTCCCTCAGGCTGCTGTCCATCTGGTGCCCAGTTTATGTCATGCAAACCAAGGTCATCTTAACAAATGAGTAACATATTAATAGCTAACAAGATTTGTAACTTGCATTATTTGTTGTGTTTCTATGATGTTTATTTTATTGACTGTATTCCATTAAAATTAGGCTGTGATTTCATAAGCTTCAGAGTTTGTTGCGCTTCTATGAATTCGCCACTTTCCCTCCCAGTAATTTTTTATTTTAACTATTTATGGGAGGAAAACCTGAACTGTTCATGTTTCTAAACAGTCTTAGCAAGTGGAAATTGATTGTGAGTACTGTGACTACCTTCAAAGTCTGCATTGGGCTGTTGGGGAACAGGGCATTTATTTGGTCAGCCCTTTGGCTCTCGGGATATTAGAAAGACACCACTATTACCATAATATCAAATGCAAAAACAAGGCTCTGTCATAGCCATATTAAGTTAAACTGAGTTACCTTTCTCCTCCTCCTTTTCTAGGTCTTTCCAAGATATGATTTGTTGGAAATGCATGCATGCTTTTCTTGTAAGAAGGCAATGCTTTTTTCCAGTACTATGGAAAAAAATTGTAACATGTGGGTTGCTCATCCAGCTCACTCTGCAGGTTGGCCTATCGGGCTCTAAATCTGACCTAATATTTTTGCTTCCTTCAGTACATTGGCTTGCATTTAATGCCTCATCTCTTTTCCCTCATGATTTCAGTGGCAAAATTTTTTCAGTTTTCATTATGGTAAAAATTCCTTTAAGGTTATGGATAAAAACAGAATTTAAAGTAGTATGGTGATATTAAAGTCGATAACTGTTAGAGATGAATAGCAGAATATGGGGAATGTTCCTGCTATCTGTGCTGCAGAAAAAAAAAAAAAGGATATGTACAAAGTAGAGGTACCAGAAGGTTTTGGAGGGCAGAGAAAATGCATTCCAGTGGGAGATTTCTGTTGAGCTTATAAAAAAAGAAAGTTAAGCCTGTATAAACACCTTTCTGTGAAGAAAACATGAAATACTACAGGATTCTTTAATCTACCAAAGAAACATATAGCAAGAACCAGTAGCTGGGAGCTAAAGCAAGGCAATTTCAAATTAGAAATAAAGCACATGCTGTTGCTTTTTTCTCTCCATTTCACAGAGATGGTAATTAAACTTTGGGGCAGGCTACATTGCAGTAGGAAAATGGTAGACGTCATCTCCGGAGACTTTCAGATACAGTCTATATACTTTCTGAAAGTTATTTTTTGGCTGAACACAAGTAATGGGGGCCTCAATATCAGAGGTAATTGGATGGAATACAAGTATCTGAAACAAAAACTCAGTGTAGATGAACTAATCTCTTCTCCTAGCCTTAAATGTATGAAAATATAGATTGCATTACTGCAATGTGTTTGTTTCCTACACCTAATTGGTTTTCTTTCAGGGCTCAAAAAGCTTTAGTCACTGCAGCTTTTGCATCACTAACCTTTAAGAATTCAAAACAATGCTCTTTACTGCTTGCTGAATTGTCACATACTATATGTCTCTAAATCCATCTGAATGTGCAATTTCCAACTCCTGATTAGCACCAGGAGCCCAGTCAAGGATGACAGAACAGCATCCAATTTTGTTGATCTCTACTACAATTACAACAGTCAAAAACTGCATAGGGGCCATCCTACAGCTTAAATCTTTTGAGAAAAAACTGTTTGAAAACATGTTATATCATAGGGGTTATTGATGGGAATAGGGTGATTGACAGGAAATTTTAAAAAACCCAAACCTTTCTAGGATGAATTACAGCACAAATATGTAACCCACAAAGAATGGACTGACTTCAGTGTCAATGTCTGCGGATGGATTCCCCACAAATCACTGGGTAGAAAGTGCCACCAGACATTTGCAATAGCTCCAATCCCAGAGCAAGATGCTTTCTTGATTCCAAGGATGCAGTGCATATATTGATTTAAATTTTCCATGTTCTCCCTGAGCGAGTCAGAAATTGCACTGAGTTGGATGTGTGACAGTGAGAGTGTTCAGACAAATTGGTGGGGTGGAGTTAAGCCACAAACTACCGGTGTCCAAAATGCCCTATCAAGGAACACAGAGGATTGTTTCCTGAGGAGTGTCAGCTATGGTTGCAGTGCTGATTTAATACAAAAATGTGTGCACCTACTCTGCCCTGATCCCCATTTTTCCTCTTATGCCTTGTTGAATTTACCTCCATCAGCTCTTCCTACCAGAATGTGATTCCCCTCTTTCAAACACTTTTTAGTTTGATTCACTTTGTCTCATCGAGTATTTGTCTTCTTCCTATTTCTGATTGCCACTGATGCCCTTTCTCCTAGAAGATATATTCATCTATTCATATATTCACTATTTTTTTCAGATTTTATTTATATCAGGTCAGGAGAAAAATATAATAAATTACTGGGACTGTGGAGTGCTCACAGGAATAAATTGTCAAAGACTTTTAATAAAATTATGCTGGTTTATAAGCTAGGGTCTTTGTAAACAAAGGCATTATACAGAAAAAAGCTTTCCTGTCTAAGCTCTGATGACAGTCTTGAGAATGCCATGCTTTGGTTACTCCATACTTAAACATGGATAGATCATTGACAATTAGCTTTTCCCAAACCCTGTGTGTCTCTAAGGACTTTTTCATGGCCAATGTTGCTTTCACCCCTTACTCCATGGGCTCATTGCTCCTGATCCAGATTTTGTCCCAGTCAGGACAAAGTGAAGAGGGAACTCCCACAGAAATGCCAGCAGTGCTTTAATCCCCCAAAACACTTCCCCTTGAAAAGTAGAGCTGGAAAAAAAAAAAAAAGAAAAGAAAAAAAAGAAAAAATCAATCTATCAATCTTCACTAATATAAACCTTCAATCCCAACCCAATCCATTATGTGGGTGTGACCTGCCACTGGTGGGACTCCTGAAGTTCAAAGCAAGTGTCCTCAGGTCCCAGTTGTCTTGCACGCTTGAATTTGGGGGTAGCTAGTTCACCTGAGAGTGCAGTTAATTTTTTAAGCTCTTCATTAATTTGAATCCTAGCTCACACATCTTGTTGTAAATTGAATGCATTATCTCCTTTTTCCACCACATGCTATTATCTAGGTACTTCTTGGGTAAGAAATTGTCTCTATTAGCATTTCTGTCATGCAGAACAAGCATTCTGTCAGTGTTGGCAGCTCTTTTTTACTACAGGTCTCAAATGTGAATTGAATTTTATATAAATTTCATGCTGTGACTTAAATTATCTCCCTTGAAGAATGACTACCTGTAACACTCCTTTTAGTGGAGAGTCCTCAAAGAATCCCAGCTATGGGACTGAGCAGTGGAGTTAAAAATCAAGGAGCGGGTTTTAGGTGAAAGCACATTTTATCCAAAGCATTTGTCACAGTAATTTCAGCTGTTTCCACCTCAAGGAGGAAGGCTTGCTATGATTTTTTAGAGTTCCAGGTATTTCTGCTGTTCTACATTCCTAAATATCAGTTCCCAGGTGTGAAACTTGGCACTAAGTTGTTAAATCCTTCAGCTTCTAAAGCTTCTTCAAAATATCCTTCACATGGAAGGACGCATAATTTTGGAAATCCAATCAGCAGCACATATGGTGTGCTGACTGCATTTTTTATACCTCAGACGTCTGCAGAAGACATGGGAGAAGCCCAGGAGAATCTTACACGGATTTTTAGTGCTGTCCAGAATCTCCCCCACAGAGAATTGTTGGTATCTCACCACAGACACCCTTTAATAGTTTTGTTCCCAGAAATCCCTCTTTTGAAAATTAACAAAGGCCAATAACTTCTGTCTCCTCCTTCCTGTAGAGGCAGGAAACTGAAAAAGCAGTTGCAGGTTTGTGAACTACAAAATGATACCATAGGAGCATTTTGAAAAACGCTTTTAAAAAAGCTTTTATCATGTTAACTGGTACAGCATCCAGCACAGAGTCACAATCATGTTCCCTGTTAAAGAGAATTAATTCATTTTCATGTTGTGACCTGCAACAGTTTAATTTACCTGAGAGCATTCTTCCTGTTAATACAGGCTGCATGGAAACATGATAACTTCAGGTTAAGTTAAGTGTCTGATTTGTGATGCAGTTTACCTCTGCAATGACTGCACTGTTCAAATTAATTAATACCAGATCATTATCTTTAGATGGCAGGCAGACGTTGAGGTTATGGTGTTTGTGAACCCTAAGCCTGTCTTTTTCTTTCTGGGCAGATCACCAGCAGTTGCTATATCAATTGGAGAGCCAAGGTCTAGGCCTTCTGGCAGTCAATTGGTTTTGTAATTATCTTAGTAATAGTTCTCAGTTATTATTCAGTAAAGGTCGTCTTTCCTCTGCTAATGGGTCACGGCACCCCCC
>VZTI01000839.1:2017120-2154051 GCA_013397865.1 Struthidea cinerea
CCCCCCGAGGGATCCAGAGATGGGCCAGCTCTCCTTTTTATCATGCAAATGACTTGCCATCTGTGTGCCACCCAGGTTCATCTAAGGCAGTTCTGAAAACACTGATTATTAATATCAAAGCTGCAGATTCTGACAGGATTGTAGAATTGGTTTTAAATGTTTTTAAAGATGGGCTTTGTTTCCTAAAATTTTCAAGACTCTATTAAATGTTGTGGACAGCTTAGTGGCAATTCTCTACAAGTAATACAAAGACTAAAAACACAAACTTTTTTTTTTTTTTTTTAACTAGATCACTTGTAATCTGCCTGTTTATCTGTAACATATATCTTCTACTTAATTCACAAATTATTATATTTGGAACACATGTTGAAAATGCTTTTCCTTTGAAAATAGCCACAATCTGTAACGTTAACGTTCAGACAGGTTACTGATGCACATGGAAAATTTCCCAAATATTGAAATGTTTACATATTTCCAAGTCCTTTATTTTGAAATCATATTTCATTCTTTTAGTATTTTTACTAATATGCTATTCAATATAACTCCTGTATATGTTCATTCAAGAATATTTTGGGTTTTCACTGCTGTTACACTGTCTGGTATGGTACTCTGCCTTTCCTTTCAGTAGCATTAACAGTTAACAGACCCTGATACCCTTTTTTCCACCCCATCCTTATGACCTGCCTGCCTTTATTTCTGTCCCATAGTATTTATTTCTGCCATGTGGTTGCCTGGGGGAAGTTAGATTACCAACCAAAGTTATTGGACTTGAACAGAACTTTTTTATTCCCTTCTCTAAATCATGTTTACATTGCAGGCTGTGCTGACAATGAATAAAATGAAAAAGTTAACAAAACTGATAAAGTCATCATTTGCTTCTACTCTGTTGTAATAGCCATGCTGTAATTGGTGTTGTTTCATATAAAATTACCATATAAATTGTGCCATCCAAAGCTGCAACAGAAAGAGCAACAGTATTTACAATAAATGGCAAATCCCTGTTAATTATTGATAGCCTAATAAACACACCATTATAATTCAGTCTTATTATTCATTATTAATAATAACTCTTATTTGCTATTCATTGTGCAAGGATCAATTATGATTAACTGTTCTAAAAATGAATGGTCCACATGAATGTTTCTGTTTTCAGCGCCTTTTCCATGGAAGGAAAGGCTTTCCATATTAAACTGCTCTGTTCAACAGGACAGAACATGACTGTACCTGACCAGTTTACAGACACCAATATCCTGATCCTGGTGCCTGTGAAATCTGCTATGAGCTCTGTCAGAGACACTTGATGATTTTCTTTCCTTGGAGGCCGTTACTTGGCCCAAAGGTGGTTGATTTATGACCTAGGATGTTCTTGGCCTTCTTGGCCACCTGGGCAAACAGCAGTTTACCTTTAACAGTAATTAGGTTTTGCTTTACTGCTTAGTAATGTCAGAGAGCTCTTTTTAAAATAAACTCAGCCAAAAATTCATTGAGGCATCATCATAAATCCCAGTGGCTTCAAAGCTTAATTTTGCTGGGGAAGGAGGCTGAATTCCAGGCGTTACAATGGCAGTGTGTCCTCGTGTGGATCTGCAGAGCGACTATCAGATGTACTGTGAACGAAGATGTCTTCTCCAGAAATGATCGATTTATTGAGCCCTTGGTCTTACAATATTTTTTTACATAGATGCAATCAGCCCAACCTTTCTAATCTGCATTGCCAGAGTCAGGACTTTTACCTTCTGGTGTTGGTAGTGTCACTGCTGGCTGTAGGAAGGACAGGACTACAAGTATTTGCAGCCAGCACTACTCCCTTTTTCCGCCAGGCTTTTGATTTTCAGACCTCTCTTCCAAGCATAACTCAACTGCTAATTGTCACTAAGAAATAGCACAAGAGAATATTGATTTCTTACAATGCAGACCAAATTCTTTCTTTGTTTCAGTTTTTATGCTTCTGACCAGACTTTGGCTGATATTTTGCTTTGTCGCTCGTTTCAGGTTTTTGATGCGCAGGTAACTCCATCATAGCTCCTGTTAGATATTAAATGCTGCAAATTCCTTCTGTTATGAAATGCATTGAGACCATCAATCGCTGCTCACCAGTGCTCCTGGAGTGTGCCCTAAGCCTGCCACACTTGGAAGTGCCCTGAATTTTCCCAGTGACTTTAGCTGAATACAGGGCAGGAAGATGATCACTGTGTGCCAAGGTAAGGCCTTCCTTCAGATCTGACTGGATTTCACACTGATTTATCAGTGGGGGTTTAAAGTACACTGTCTGCAGGCAGCATTCTTGAGTTATCCAGGGTTTCCTGGCACAAAGGTGTTTCTGCATATGCACTTTTTGTTTGACAAGGGCTCTCCACTGTCTTTCCCCAACTGCCCACTTCAGAATTTAAAATAGCTGTAAAATGCTCGGTATTTTTCCATGATGTGCCAGTTCTCACCAGCTGTGATTTTCCAATACAGTGATGCACTATAAGGCAGCCAACTGACTTGTAAAAGGATATGAGTTTGTGTGCCAAGGAGAATTTAGCATAATGATTCAACTGCAAATATAAAACACAATTTCAAAGAAGGAAGAGAAGAATTTCAAAGTGTATATAAATGTGATATGTATAAATATATTTAATTTTGTTTCAAATAATGTCTTACTCTGCCATGTGTATGGCATCTAAGACGCACTGAACATTTTTAGCACGTAAGAAATTATTCATTTAGTTTATGGACACAAAGCAGTGTATAAACCATGTAGCTAAATAAATGCTTTGTTTCCAATTCTTACGTGCATTACACTGTGACATATCTGGAATTATTCCAGAAAGTCATTTCAAGATAAGTCCTGCCAGCAGAATGAAGTTACAGCAGAAGCCTTGGGTAACTCGTGGCACCTCTGTCAGCGCAGATCCTGCAGCGCAGGAGGAGTGTGGGCTAACACCACGCATGTGCCTCACGTTCACACCTTTCCTTAAGCTGTGCAAGGCCATACCGAAGTGTCACTGCTTAAGCAACGCTGCCATTGCCCAGGGGACGTGTCTCACAGGCTTGGCTGCACAAGTCACACCTTCATATTCGGGCCTTGACACACCTTAAATAAGAGCAGGATTTGCTCTCTCTTTAACTGGTCAGTAGCCCTTTGCACGGCATCCTTAGGCAGCTCTCCCAACTCCCCATGAGGTAATTAAATATTGATCTTGCCCCTTTTACAGAAGAAGAAAATACTCATGCTGTGTTTCAAGCAAAGATCATTTTTTCGTGGTGTCACGATTAAACCCCAGCCAGCAACTCAGTTTCACAGATCCTCTGCTCACTGCTCCCCAGCAGGATTGAGGAGAGAATCAGAAAAGTAACAGGGAGAAAACATGCTGGGTGAGATAAAGAGAGTCTAATAGGGAAAATAAAAGCACACAAGCAAAGCAAAACGTGGAATTCATTCCCCACTTCCCATGTCCATGCAGGTGTTCAGACCTCCCAAGAAAAGCTGGGCTCCATCACTGCTAAGGCTGGCCTGGGGACACAAACCATCACTCTGAGTGGGTCCCCTTGCTGCTTCTCCACCAGCTGAGCATGACACCGTCGGGTATGGGACACCCTGGGGTCAGTTGTGGTCCGCTGTCCCAACTGTATCCCCTCCCAAATCCTTGTGCCCCCCCAGCCCCCTTGCTGCTGGAGGCGGTGAGGAGCAGAAAAGGCCCTCGTAGTGTAAGTGCTGCTCAGCCATAACTAAAGCATCCCTGTGCTGTCAACACTTTCCAGAAAAAACCCAAACCAGCCCCGTGTTAGCTCCGTGAGGAAAATTAGCTCCATCCCAGGCAAAGGCAGTGCACACAGTCTGTTACTCCAATTGATATAATTTTCCAATTAAGGTATAATTAATGTAAAATGCACTAGAAATACTAGGTAGGAGTGAAACTGTGACCATCTACTGTTATTGAAAATGTTCTATGAACTCCATTATGCATTGTAAAATAATTCTCTACATGTCAGTGATGTGAGGAGCACAAACAAGAAGTTGCTTTTATTAGACCTGCTTTTATTATGCAGCCTAACTGAGAGCAATATTGTGTTTAAGAATAAGCAGGGAAGTAAAAAATGAGGGATTTTGATCACAGAGAAATCAGTTTTTACCATGTGCTGTAAATATTACTGAAGCAGCAGCATGCCTGCTTTTCAGAAGCCAGAAAACGAACAAAACGAAGGGAGGAATATCATGAATCGTAATTTGCTGAGAATGCAAACTATTCAATGTATTTGGTTTTTTCTTTTTAATTTTATTCCTTTGTTTTGTTTTGTTTTTAAGTAAGGTAATATACATATTTTGATCACTTTGCTGGAACCTCAAAACATGGAAGTACAGCACCAATGAGACTTGAAAACTCCATCAAACGCCTGCTGAAAAGTGTCTGTTGCTGGCGCAACTGCAAGATCTTTTGCTATTTTTTCAACTAACATTTGCAGCATTTCCCACCTAGTGCAGGAAATGGTGGCTGCTTGCATAAACATATATTTAAGGCTTAAAAGAGCCAACTTTGAAGTTAGTCCAATTGTTGGTGTTTATAGAGGAACGAGTGTGTCAGGAGAGAAGCTGCCTGTTCATCAGCTCGCTGTGGCAAGTTTGCCTTTGAATTCAGCAAGACAAGAGTTAACCTCTCACTCCCCTTGCAGCTGAAATACAGCTCTGGTGCAGTGCACTCCTGCACCATCCTCCACGTTGCCTTTTGTGTGTGGTATAATTATCAGCTTCATTATAATAACTCTTGCATTTAAGTATTATACTTACCCGAGGGCAACCTGGGAGATTTCATATTTGCAAGCCCCATTTCATCCTTCTGTAATAAAAGTCTACACTGAACATAGGGTGGCACCAGGCAAACATCAAAATGTCTAATATTCAGAAGATAAAGGATGAAGACTGTGATATACTCTTGCAGAGAAAAGAAGACTAGATTGAAGATTGAAGGCAACTAAACTAGTTAAGCCCAATGTATAATTATTTGGCAATTTAAAGACTAGATATTCAATAAACATTTGCTTACTTATCAGATTAAACAATAAATAAATTAGTCTTCATAACAGAGGAATGATACAAAGGTTTTTCTTTAATTTCACATTCCCACTTAAGGTTTTCATATAAGCAGATTTTGATAACCTGGGAATGCAGAGCTGTGCAATCTGTGGGAAAATAGCAGCACCAAGAAAGTTATATTTTAGTTTTTTACCACAGAGATAAGTTCAATAACCAGGTCAGCTTTCCTAGGAGAAAAAGAAAGCAAATAAACCCAGCCTCCCACCTGAACTTAATTTGATGCAGATGAATGAAACATCAGCAGGCTTTTGGACCTAAGTGAAAATGGGAAAAAATGAAAGGCAGTACTTTTTGTTGGGAGATAATTTTTTGTTATTTTACACTTCTAAGATTGGAAACCTGCCTGAAAAATTGGAACTCAAATATAGGTCTTTGTTTGTAAAACTACGTTTTTCTTTAATATGAACACAGGAAGCTTGGGAATATCTCATTTTATTGCTTTTGCGATTGTAGAAAAGAAAAATCTGTAACTTTATGTGCTATATTCCTGTGCCACATACTAGATTAATAGCAGTAGAAGGTCATTAACCAGGCTAAATTTTAACCCATTCTCAGTGCAGTCCTTTGGGCCTGTCTCACTGGGGACACTCCTATAATATATAGCATTCATTTGAGTACAAACCTCTCGTTTTAATGATGTTGTCTTCTTAAACCATGGGTTGTAGAGCTGCTGAATATCAAACATTGTTCAGCACACCCTGATGTAAAATATTTCCCTCTCACATATTTCCCTCTATGTGCCACATAACAAGTGTTCAAACAATGCATGGATGTGATGCTAAGGCAAAAGGTTCAGTGGTGGATCTGTGGTCCTGTGAGGTTGATAACTGGACTTGGTGACCTTAGAGGTCTTTTCCAAGCTTAACGATTCAATGATTCTCATCTGGAACTTGCACATGCACCTTCCCAGGCAGCTGAATACAGAACTTGTGCATTTCCAGCCCCTGTGTGCTTGTGTATCTACTTCTGCCTCTCTTTTCAGCTGAAGTGGCTTTCCCTGGGTGAACTGTCAAGGAGAGCGCGGTCCCCAGTGCTGCTCTCCTCTGGATGGCTCCTCTGGTCTCATCTCAGAGCAAGGGCAGCCATGCCTGCGAGTCCCAGGTTTTGGGGGAAACCAAGGAGGTAACAGAGAACATGGCATTAGGGGCAAGTGAGGGCTGAGGTGAAGAACTTCAATGGCAGTAGCTCTGCTAGAGGAGAGACCAGGAGCTGGAGGGAGTGGAAGAGCACAGAGGAGTTATTTTATTCTGAAAGCCCAGTTATTGCATGTACAAAAGGTGCAGTTAGTATCATAACACTTGGATATGCTGTGGTATATTTTCTAATATTCATAGTGAGAAAGAATCAAACTAATCCCCGTTCAGTCCTGGCAGTATGGAAGTGCCTCCAGCAGCCAGTGCAAGGGACTGAGGATGGAAACAGCAAAAAGCCTTGAAAAGCTTATCTAACCCTGTAATGAGCTCATCCAGTGCCCCAAGCCCTTCTAGGAAGGCAGGTACACCCAGCACTCGGCACATTGGATGCCATGGCTGGCTGCACTTGCTGTGGGAGCTTCATAACACTGACAAAGGGCCTGGGGGATTTCGTTAACCAAGAGTATGAATGATAGCAGAGCTAATGCACACTCTCAAACACTCTGTGCTGTATTTTGGGGTTTTTAGTGGTGTAGCCAAAGTGTAAAAGTGGATGCAGGGCTTTTAAAACTTCCCAATAAAGAGAAAACATTGTTCGAAGCCGTGGAAGCTGCATATCCACTGGCAGAACAACTGATGCAGTTTGCTTCTCCAGTACTGCCCTGAAGTATCTTTAGATATTCAGACATAAAATGTAAGTACATAACCTGCTGTAAAAAGCTACAGCAGTGCCCTTGGCAAGCTTCCCTGGCCTGTGGAGGGTAATTACATGTGGAACACAAACATAGCTCCAAAATTGACCTCATCAGAGGTCCAGCTTTTTCTCATACAAATGCTGTGACATCTACCCATGCTAATAAGAGTATTTGTGGTATCTTGATGGAGAATTTTGTAACCTAATCAGAGCTCACATGGCAAAAAAAAAAAAGGAGAAGATGCTTTTCCCATCAGTTCCAAGAAGGATTTAGATCCCTACACAGCGCTGCCAGGCCCCAATTTCAGACTGCTGTTATCCTCCAAGTCAGGAGTGCAGCTGGAGAGGTGAGCAAACCAGAAAGATCAGCTTGTTCTGGATGGAAACATGTCTACAGCAAAGGCCAGCTTGGAAATACAGCTTTGTGTTTCAGCCAAAAGTCAGACACAAATGGTCACAGCTGAAATGTTACATCAGGCCCTGGTAAGTGGTCACAGCAAACCACACAGCTGCTTAGGAAGGCAAGATCTTTAAAATTTATTCTTTACAGGTAAAATTGTTAATGTTCCTGTCTCGTGAGTGCTATGGTCCCTGCAAGTGCCATATATAAAAAGGTAAAAGAAAGAAAACATCTGCATTTTTAAGATGTTTTCACAATGTTTTAAGATAATTTTGTCATTGGGGTTTTTTAGGCATTTACCTAATGCTTTTGATGGAATTATGGGGTTTATGCTCTTAGATCACCCTGTTTGTCCACAACAAATGATCTTTATCATGGCTAATACCAGGCTAGTCAGAAATGTTTAGCAGCAGTGGCTTGTGCTAGAATTATGAGTTCCCAAATTTTCTCTGGAAACATAGAAGTTCCGATAAAAACTTTAGAGCAGCTAGATTGCTGCTGTCCAGGAGGACTTTAATAAGGAGTTTATAAGAGAAGATTATGGAGAAGAGGGAAAACAGATCCAACAAATAATCAGCTCAGGTGTGGACGAATGAGATTCAAGTATCATTTCTGCAGACAGAGTTGTGGCACATATGCAGGGAAAGAAAATATAATAATACATTACAAAAATTATTGGATAAGAAAATGAGCAATTTGATACAGATTTATTGTTTAAAAATTGAGGTGCAATATTTGTAGTTAAACATTTCTGTAAATGAAAGCTGTGTATATTTCTCTGTACAGATGATGAAGGTGACCCTGATTTAAGTCATCCCCTCAAAAAAAGAAAATAGGAACATTTAAATATGTAAATCAGAGATGAGCTAAGTATAGGGAGGGTTATCAAAAATGTCTGTTATCTTTGAACATGAACATATGCTCACTATGCTAATTCTGTAGGTTCCTTAGATCAAATGCTGGTGTCTTTCAGTGTTTTGCATTGCTTTAAATTTTGACTTCAGATTTCATCCACAATTTTCTTTTTCTTTTTGTAAGGTTTTTTTTTTTCCAATCACCAAATGCCAAATTGAGAAGAACCCTCTGAAGGGAGAAATTTTGCTGTGTTTCTCTGTTGGACTTGAGAAGTTGCATCTTGCTGGACACTGCAATGAAAACAGTCCAGAAGAATATGAGACCAGAACCTGACCACTCCATAATTCATAAGTAAATGTTACGTATCACAGAGCATAAACTTTATTTAAATTTTCCTTAAAAATGCATGCTTTTTAAATGGCTAAGGTCAGAGAGCCCCAAATTTTTAAATAGATTGGTGGCTCAAGGTTGCTGGTGTCCATATGTACTTGGGGTCTTTGTTTTAAGAGATGGTATTTGTCACAAAAGAAAACTATGATTTCACGTATTGAAAAAAATTCCTTAGTTCCTGATTGTCCAAGAAAATTTCCTGCAGGTTTCTTCCTGAAAACTTACTGAAATACAATGAGAAGATGAAGTTTGACAGCTGTTTTATAAATCTCATTTCCATTTGGGTTTTTTTTTTCTTTGAGATGAATATGTTAGTAGTTTATATTTTCATTTCTAACATGATCCTCAAAACATTTTCTTATTGGTTTAAGCACTTGCATCTCTGTCTTTTGTGCCCCCCAAGAGCTCTTTTGTTAAGGCGTAAATATGTTCCTAAAATAATGAAAATGCCATTATCACCCTTTTTTTTTTTTTCATTTAGGTGCCCAGGAAGGGAACCTAAAAGGCGTTTAGCTAAAAGCATTCTTTTAGTAAAAAGAGGTAACATTAACACAAGGATCTCTGCAGATCATTAGTCTGGTTGTTCTCTAATACGCTCTCCGTTGAATTTAGTTTACCAGAATACAGTGTGAGATAAACTGCAGGCACGTCTGTGAAGAGAACTGGAAGTTTTCACTCATTGCTCACCTCTCTCTCTTGGTACTGGGCTGATCCATGGAGGGAGGATTCATTATATCCTTATCTCCAAGCTGAGGAACAGCCCAGTCTGAATCCTGTATGGCTGAATCCCAGCAGAAAAGAACAGGCGACTTAGTACTAAGTGATATTGTAAAACTGCTACCTTGTGTTTGAAGAACAGAAACCACAGGAGGTTCTAAATGTTGTGGCATGAATCCCCAAACTCTTTATTTTTTACAGAGTAGTTGCATTGTCCACACTCTGTTCCCACATGGCTCTTGGAATGTTCCACAATACCTGAAATGATACATTTTGGGAACTGGTAAAAACCCTGGAACAATGCTGTAAAAAGACATCAAAATATTTTACTTAAGAAAGAATGTTCTGATTTTTTCACACTTTTTGAGACGATGGTATTTTGACTATTTGGTAGAAAAGATTTAAAATATTTGCTCTTTGAATGAAATGACTGATAGGGATTTTATGTGTGTAAGTATCCATTGCTTCCCTGGGTAAACTGTCCTGCTGGCTACCTATCTGTAATATACTCCTTTGAATTCGGATTTGTTAGCATTAGCTTCTAGCCATTGCATGAAATTAAACTACATCCTACCCTTTATATCAACCATAAAAATGAACATTAGCCTAAAAATTTTACAAGAACAGTTTGCAAAATCAGCCAGGTTACTGGTTATTGTGGTGGTGTTTCAAATCTTAAAGTATTTACAAGCAATTTTGATATCAAAGGCAATGGCTGTTAGGAGCTACGGTGCAGCGTGGCCTTGTAGGGCAGCCTTGTCACCAACCCACCTGCAAACAAAATAAAGCAAATAAGCCTCAGCATCTCCAGTAAAAAACCCAACTCTGATGTTCTGTTGTCCTTTATAACAATTCAGCAACACCTCTCTAGCAGAGGGTTGGGTATTTTTTGGTCGGCTAAGGGCCAGTCGATGTTCTTTGACTCAGGTTGTACTCTAATCTTGGGTGCTTTTTGAATTTAAAGAGACCCGAGGGAGATTTGTGGAAAATGACTTGGCATTTTTCCATTACTGCTAATAGGATTAGAAAAGTGATGAATTGTCACTGGAGGTTTTGATATTTCCTAATAAAGAAGACAATCTGCAAGCAATACTTGCAACCAGCTGTTGCTATTTATGGTGCAACTCCGTTTAGCTTAAGAGCTGTTTGTTTTTCAGCACTCAGAATCTCCACTACCTTTTTTACAGGCTGATCCGTCCAGGTTTGTCATCCTTCCTGTATCCAGCAGTTGCTTTGCAGGAGTCAGAATCTGCAGGAGACACAGAGTTGGGATGGATGTTCACGTTTCATGGAAAAGGAAAAAGCAAAGCAGGAAGGAGAATTGTCACAGATTTCTTAGCCTCAAATGCTTTTTGAACTGACCAAGCTATTTGGGTAAGTGACACTTGCCCAGGTGATTGTTCCCAAGCTGAGGGTCCTGTAATCTGAGGGTCAGTGCAGTCTGTGATGAGAAGGGTCAGTGGGGTTATTTTATTGTCTCTGTTTACAGCAGGTACAACACTGCCCCTACTTTACTCATCGTGTAACACTTAACTAGTTTGCTAAATAATGTGGCTGCATGTTCAAAGTTTCACACAAAACCAGAGTTTCACAAGACTTGAATAGTTTTCATTATCATGTTTTGTTCACTGATCATAGATATGATGAGGAGATTTATACCTTTTCCCTGTCTGTGAGAAAGAGCTAAACTAATGTACGTATACTCGGTCAAAACCTTTTGAATTACACCTTTCTTGGTTAAAATAACAAAGTCTAGTGTGTTAAATCCCTGACATTTATGAAAAAAAACACTATATTGAATTTTCTTGACCCAAAGCCACTTGTTTCAAAATGTTCAAAGCATTTCATTAGAAAACTTTTTAAGGACATTCCAAATTTTATTTTAATTTTAAACTAACTAGGTAATAATATTTGCAGAGAAAAATACTCGTATAAAATGAATTATTTTGAAGTTTTTATAATAAACATAGGTTATTTCATGTGTTACCTCACATCAGACTGGGAAATTTCATTCCATTTATTCCTTATTTTTAAAAAGGTGAATGTGGTGATGTTAAACAAGTCAGAGCACTATTTTTAATAACAGAAAGTGTTATTATTCAATGGAAGTGCCAAGAAAATAGGTTTCCTCACAAAAAACAAAACTAAACAGTAAACAAAGGACATTTCAAAACATTTGTGGACAATCAAGTGGCTTTGGTGTTTAAATTGTATTGACAGTCCTTGTCCAAATAACAAATGGTTCATGTTTAGACATAACCTAACCTATAGAAAAAAATTGGAAATACTCTATGAACACAGAAGAGTCAACACTTTACCTTACTAACACTCCCTTAACACCAGGTAGTGTGTCCTGATAGAATTGATCCTTTGGTAAGGTTAGAACAAAAAAATGGAGAAAGCAACTCAGATTAACAGACTAATTTAAGGACATTTATAACCCATTTTCACTGCCACATTGTGCCAGAAGAACAAAGCAGCAGAAGTGATATATAGATCATTGATTTTTATCCCTTTCAGAGCAGCCCTTCTTAGTATTTTTAATGAAACATTAAACGATTGTAATGTAAACTGTAACAGAATGGCATAGTTTTATACTTTCTTAATTGGATGCTAATATCCATGTCAGTATTTGCATGAAAAGTGGTGTACTAAGCCAAAACATCAAGGTTTTTAAAACTCATAATCATTCTTCTGCTGATACCATCTGTCAGCTTAATCTTCACCTCCCAGAATTCAAGGAAGAGGGTGCCTTAGGGGGAAGGAAAAGAAAAAAATTACAGTTGTGAAAGTACAGTAAATTGAGTTTAAACCATGGGCTTAAAACCCGTTTGATTATATAGGCCTTATTAATTATTAATTGTCAAAGTTGGAAAATAATTAAGAATTGCTGTTGGGGCACTGTCAGTCGTCCTCCCTGAAGGAGCTGTGGGACCCACTGCAGAAGGGATGGAGAGCAGCACAAATGCACAGCTGGCACAGCAAACCCCTGATGAGGAGTCATGGAGCTGCCTCTGAGAGCACCTGGAGCCCATGAAATTCCCTCTCCAGCAGTGAAAATCTGTGTCCCCTCTGCACTGCAGTGGAGGGGATGTGTTTTAATGTTGAAATTCTTCCATTTTTTCTTACCTTTTTTTTTTTTTTAATTTTCTTTCTCTTTTTTCTCCCCAGGGAACACTTGCAGCTTTTCATACTGCTTTGAACAGCTGGTCAGAGGAAAAGGAAGAAGTGAAAACTTGATCCACTGATAGCTACTCTGCTGCCTTGCTAAGAACCTGCTGCTGTGGCCTTGCTTGCTTGCGAAGACGTGCCACAAACAACTATAAAAAAACTAAAGCAGGATGTAAGAAGTGTGCGGCACATTCATAGGAGGTGGTGTTTGCAGGAGTCCCCAAGGCAGCACCGCGGGAATCTTGGCTTCAGGTTTTCCAGCTGGGACATGAGGTACAGCGGGAGGAGTGTAATCAAAGGAAGGCAAAGGGGAGAAGAAATATAGTCTTCATATGGAAAAATCTTATTTTGGCATAGAAAATCAAAAGTATTCCAACAAAATTTTCTTCCAGCCTATGGAATCAATGAGCAACCACGGTCCTCTCCACCTCCTTACAGGGCAGAAAATATCAGACAGGACCAGACATATCGCACCAGACAACTAAGCTTTTTTTCACTAATTCTACTTTCATAATGTCCAAAATAAAATTAGGCATGTGATTAGCTGAACAGGGTGGACAAGTTGGCATAAGGAGAGATACTGTTAGGTTCTAACTTGCAAAGTGGTCTTTTTTTGCCCCAGGAGCTAGTTTATGTATGTTAAATCTTTGTACAGAGCAGCTTGAAAATCTGAGGTTTCATAAGGTTTTTGTATGTATGTGCATACATACATATATATTTATTTATTTCTATAAAAGGCACTGTACTTTCATTGTACTTTGTAATACACATTTAACTGCATCCCCACATCTCATATGAATTTTCTGAATTATTTGTCCTATGTTTGCTTTTCTGTGATTCCAGAATGACTCAAAGTGATCCTACTGAGCAAATTTCCCAGAGTCAGGGTCCTCAGATTGGCATTCTGGTAAGTTAATAGCAGAAGACTGAGTTTCAGAATACTTTGGAAAATGGGATCCCTATTTTTCTTTTCTCTTTCTTCCTCCCCACCCTTCATTCAGTAAGGAATTGCAGATAATCAGAGGAAGGGGAGTGTTTAATGTATTTCCTCGTAAGTTGTTTTAAAGCTCAATTAGTTTGTCCTACTTCCATTTATTAAGACAGGACAGAGTCTAAAGTACACAGAGACACAACACATATTCATTTAGCAGTGACAAGTTAACCAGACTTTCTAAAGAATATTAAACTCTGTTCAATCAGTGTCATTCTCCAGGTCTTTGTTTGGTCCATTATGGGGAATCTGAATGAGGAATTAAACTCCCACATCAGATAATAGTCAGTGGTTCTGATGTGAGAGAATTTCCATAATTTATCTGCCAAGGTGATATTCCACCCAGGGCAGAGGACCAGCCAGAGGCAGGCAAACCACATCAGCCTGGCATGAGTCTATTGAAGCCTCAAACAACACAAACGCCCTGCGCTGCCCCTTCCAAGGAGACATTTTTTACTGCAAGACATGGAATCACCTCCCTTCTGGAGAAGTTAATTGTGGTTACACCAAAGGCCAAACTAATTTCATCATCAGCTTACAAATCAAAGTTGGGTCAATAAGGACCAACATACTACTTGAAATAATAAAATCCCTTACAAGGGGAGGAATTATTTGCCCTCCCTTTGAAGTATTTCTCTTGGGAAATGACATGGAGAAGGGCGGAAAGTGACACCATCATCTATTTTATAAATTCTAAGTGTCTTTTCATATTCATAAGCGTTTAAGCCAGAGCTTCTTGGCTTTCCATGTTGTTTCAAAGGTGAGCTGAATCTTTTCTTGTGAGCATGCTGGTCTTACTTCTGGGTTTCACCTACATATTTCTCTAGAAGTCCACTTTAACTCAGAACCTGGCAAGTAATTTAGCACTTATTTATTGAAACATGTGCATGAGCCTTGAAACCACCAGGCAGTTGCAGCACAAACATCTGTCTTTTCAAAAGATAACACCCTGTCAAAATGCCCTGGAGCAGAATCTCTTCCCTTGGTTTGAAGTAGAAGCAGCAGCAGCTACAGTAGTTAGAGAGGAAGTATTTCTGGAAAGATGACAGCTGGGTTGTCAGACATTAATGCTGAATTACACAATGCTTGTATGCTACAGCAGAGATGTAATAAGCAATTATTCTTACATTATCATATATAGGGCTGCCAAAGTACTGTCTGAGAGGCAAGATAAAGGGCTTGGGGTCTGTACTGGTTCTGTTGATGCTGGGGGGTTTCCATCAAACGATGTTAAGTCTATTTTCAGTCTTGTCATCTAAGGAAGTATCAGCTTAAACATCTGTCATGGCAAAAAGATATCAACGAGTGGCATCTTCGAGGCAGAATTATCCCCAGCATGAGGAAAGCAGGCAAGCTAGTTACTGTAACTGCTGGTGATCAGAAGTTAGCTGCTTCATCAGCAGATTTAGTACAGAGAGTAAAATCATATTTACTTAATCTTCAGTGTTGGAAGTCTCAACAAATTTCGTTGTACTTCACATATGTCATTTTTACACAGCACTGATAAAAAGATCACAGCAGTCTTCAAAGAAAGTAAGAGGTCTCTGGGTAGTATTTATTTAGATCTTTTCTCATCTGGAAAGAGAAAATAAAAGAACTCCAGTCAGGGAGAAGGATGAGCAAACATATTGAATAGCTTCTTTGTCAGAGAAAACAACCAAGCAAGCCCAGGGCTGGAAAAGAGATGACTCAGGGTGATATGACACAGGTCTGTGCAATTATAAATAAAGAAATTAAGAGAAAGGAATTGTTCCCTGTTTCTCAAAATAGAAGAACAAGAGCACAGTAAACGGGCTGTTCAGGTTATAGGTTCAAAACCATCACAAGGTCATTTTCCAACATCCAGTTAAATGGTTAGTTTAGTTAAACTAGTTAGTTAAACAATTAGTCAAATTCATGGCTATGAGCCAGAAACCTATTTGAGGTTAAAAGTCCAGCAGCCAAACGGATGGAAGGAAAAAACTCCATAGAGGACTTAGTAGATGTAATTTCTGCCTCAGTTGCAAAGTCTTATCCTTGTAATTTTTCCCTAGGTATGCACTGCTGCAGAGGGGCTGATGGCCCAGAGCAGACCTGAC
Source organism: Struthidea cinerea (assembly GCA_013397865.1). Classification (NCBI taxonomy): domain Eukaryota; kingdom Metazoa; phylum Chordata; class Aves; order Passeriformes; family Corcoracidae; genus Struthidea; species Struthidea cinerea. The sequence goes on from VZTI01000839.1 coordinate 2,032,627, forward strand.
GTGGATGTTCTCATGCTCTAAATCACAAGGCTGGAAGTTTAACTCATTCCAGTTGTCAGGAACCCACTGAAGTCAGGTGACCCATGCAGATTTATTCTGAGGGCCTCTATATTTTTGACTATCAGAGAAAAGGAAAGACCTTAGGAAAACAAAAAATACAAACAGAAAAGGAAAAAAAAAAAGGTTATTCGAAAGTCTTTTTATTACCTTAAGATGCCAGCTGTTAGAAATTCTATTTGAAATAATTGTGTGGTTTTCCAAGAAACAGCATTCAACCACTGCTACATCTCACCTCCTGGCAAAGCTTAGATAAGGACAGTTCTCCAGACCTGACTTTGCTAAACTAAGGCAGGGTGTTATTTTCAGTCAGATTCCTCCAAAATGTTCTTTAGTCCTCATCTCACACCTCTGGTTTCTTATATTTCAGCTCAGATTAAGCAGTAACTCATCTAGACAGGCATGAAAATAGTTGAATCCAACACAATTAAATAAATTTACAGTCAAGTTAAGAAAGATCAGTGTGTTTCCCTTTCCACTTCAGGACCATGCAACACCCAACAGCCCAGATATTTTTGGGAAGAATGAAGGGCTTCAAGCACAATAACAACTAAGCAGAAGCATTACTTAGACTATCAACTGAACCAAATATGGCTTATGCCATCTGAAGTCAGTTTTACGTGACATTAATACATAAATATTCGGTAAGTGTGTCACTGAGAGTCACTAAATATTGTTTCTCATGTTAAACAGGATCTGCTTCCCCTTTCATTTTGGAGAGACCAAAACCGGTGAGATTCTGCTCCACTTTCACTTTTCCAAGCTGAGAGAGAATTCTGTGGTGTAGGTGTCTGTCCAGCTGTGGAATTCAGGTCACGGATTCCTAATGCCTCTGTTCCAGCACACCTGGTTTCCAGCTGGGCTGTGGCTTCATCCTTCCTCTGGCTGACCCACAGCTGGGCTGATAGCTGCCCAAGGACAGTCAGCAATGCCAAATACCCATTCAAGGGAGCCTCTAATGAATCCCCATTGTAATTCCATCAATTGTGCAAAGTGGATTAAACGCTACTTGCCACACAGGTGAATGTTTTCTGGGGTGTGTATTTATTGGCAAGAAAAATTGACTAGCAGGATACCTGAATTTTATTCACAATTTCTATTCATAGCACACAGACACATTCTACAACTGTAGTCACTATTCAGAAAAATCAACAAAAGGCTACAGCATTATCTGAGCTTCTCTAGCAATTTCCTCTCACACATTAGCCATGCCTTACTTTTCCTTTTGTTGTCCAAGGAAGTATTATTTGTATAATGTTCCACTGTCCTTTAAATAGTTCTCCAGACCATTTTTCAGATGAATTAAGACTAAAATTACCTGTTATTGAACTACTGTTATTCCTTTGTTGTCTCAGATTCTCAGTTTCAGATGTGCCAGGGTTAAAAAAAGTCCTCCCTAACTCCCGCAAAGCCCTCCAGGGAGTCCTTGTCACATTCAATCTTTCCCTGTCTCCATGTTTCTCGGGGTGTCTTCTGAATAACAGCAGTTTTGTCTATTTTATTTGCTCTTTTTCTTACACACACCCAGTTGAAGAAAAGTAATTGAAACTCTGGCATCTCACCTTGCGATATCTGTGTGGTTTGAACAGAGGTGTATCTAGAGATCAAATTTCTGCTTATCAACAGCATAAATGTGATCCTGAGCCTGGAGACATCAGTGAACTCTGCAGGAGTTCACTTGCTGAGCAGGTGTTCATGGCCCATCACAGGAGAGATTTGGGGTAGAAATAGCTTTTCACCTCTGCAAACTGAGTAGCTTTTTGCTGCAATTTGCACCTCTGGACCTACCAGTCAGTACAGCAACACCCAGGTTACTCTAAATGTGTCTGCCAGCCCAGGCTGAGCACAACACTGAGGCATCAAACAGCTGTGTGTCTCTTTCCTGGATTTTGCTGTAAAACATAAACTGGTGATGCTGCAGGAGCTCTGTCTCTTGCCACACTTGAGCCACAGCGGCTGCACCTCTTTCCATGTCATTATGCATAGCCTTCTGCCCTACCATCAGAAAATTATTCCTATTTTTTACATAACTGACCATTTTCTTTTAGCTATGCAATTTCTTTTTTTTTTTTAAGTAGAAGCATGACTTTTTTAAATGTTAACTTCTAAAAATAAAAATAATCACCAGCATTAAGCAACCTCCTACAGGAATGAAGCAGAAACAGGCCAGTCAGACCTCATCAGACAAGCCAATGTTCTGTTGAGATAAACCACCCCGCTATTTCCCAGAAATGGAAGTATCTCATGGAAACGGGTCTGAGCCAGGATTCATTAAGCATCTAGACTGCCTTCCAGAAAAGGGGAATCTTTTAGCCCTGGCAAAGGCTTTGAAGCACTTGTGGCTTCCAGGCAGCTTCTTCCTTGAGGCCCCTCAGCAAGGAGTTTCCTAAAGGCTGTGGGCAGCCCTGTCTGCAGGTCACCCCTGCACGGGGAGGGGCTGACAGAGCCCCCACCCTCTAAACCTGACCCTGCAGGTGGGGGAATTCTCCCCAGTCCTCCTGGTGCCAGCTGTGGTGTCCCAGGTCTGCAGAGCTGTGAAATTTTTGGAAAGTTCTTTGGACATCTGTCTGAGCTGCCCAGGATTTTGGAGAGCACCTTGAAAACATGTTTTACTCCATACCTTCATGGAGAAAAATTTGGTTGCACCAACAATTGTCTAATTTGAGGTCTTTCTGTAAAACTGCTAAGATGGATGGAAAAATTTTTGACCCTGAATTTATCAAAGAATTCTATTCCCTAAACATCTCCAGTGCTGAGCTGTTCTTGTTTCTAATAGTGTGTGCTTACATCCTCTCCTTGCATTTCTGTCAAGAGAGACACATTTAAAACCTTAAAGCTGATTTTTTTTTTTACCTAATAATTGTATGTTAAGGTTCTGAAAGTCTTTTCCAGGGATTATGCTTTAATTTCATTCTCAAGACCTGACTCTTATTAAGCAACAGTGATATTGGGATATTAAAAAGTTAATTCTGTGATGATTTTTACTAGTCCCATCTTCTTTCAGAACCTCACAAATTATCATTTTGTTATTATGGTCTGCTGGAAACCTATTCTTAGTATGAATGATAAGACAGGTGTTTGTCATTTTGAAGACTCCAGTAAAGGTATTTTAAGGCAGTACTTAGCATCATAAATTAAGTGTTCTCTAATAATCTACGTGGAATGTTCAAGAATATTTTCCATGCAATTATAAAAATAGACTAGGGAAATTATCACACATTCTCAAGGTTGGATTACATTTTTATGTCTTATCATAGAGCAGCTAATTTCTCGCTATTTTTTTCAGGACCTAACCCCAGTTGCTGGCTCTTTCCAGAGGCAGGACTCTGGACACAAATGGCACAGACAGGTAAGATACAGTGGCACCAGTGTCCCAAGCAGGTCTTAGGATGTTTGTCCCATTGCTTGGGATCACTGTGTGGTGGGACGTTAGTGGTTCCAGAGGGGAAAAAGAAGAATCACAGTGAAACACCAGCCAGAAAATGGGTAATTAAGGGTTAGAAATGCTCTCATGCTCCACCTCTGACTGCTGCACTTTCTCTGCAGTACATTTTCTTCTGCTTTTGCCCAACTCGTTTTATGTTTTACTGTATCCAGTGAAACAGGTTTGAGTGTTTCCCTTGTGAAATCATAATGAAGCAACCACACAGCCTTGCTGTCAAATCCATTTTTTTTTAAATTTTCCCTTGATTTGAACTCTCCTATTTACGCAATTCTTCACAGTTCTTTTTATTTCCATTCTAAGTATTTCCTATGCAAACACGGCCTTAAAATATCTGCTGGCTGCTTTCCCTGCCTTATGTTTTAGCCAAGCTATATCTAAATTACCTTGAATTTCTTTTTTTAGCTCATGTGAATGCTTACAATTCTTTGGTTAGGTTTTCTGTGGGGTGTGTTAATGCTGTGCTTTGCCACTCCTCTCACCACCAATGCCCTCTCTCCCATCAGCAGTGGACTTATGGCTCTGGGATGTCCAAGGGCAGCTGCTGGATCACACCGTGAGGATTCCTGCTGAGCTCCTGTTGTGGAAGAGCTGGCATGGAGAGAAAGAAAAGCTGCTTTTAAGGTGTGGTGAGATAAAAAAGAGTAGCTGCAACTCTGTGAGAAGCTTCAGGGCTGCTCTTGCTCCCCTGGGATAGTTGACGGTACACATATTTTGTCTGGGTGCCTATTTTTATCTTAGGCATTCCTTAGAATGGGGCCTCTTTTTTATAAGAGATAACTTCTTATTACGATTGGTCTTTGATCTCCAAGTGGAGGTCCAGACACAAGCACAATTTGCAATTATTTCTTAACAGCAGAAATTACAATAGTAGTTGTGTTACCTCTTTTAAAGTAAGTTTTGTCTCTGCTAGTGAACATCTGCAATTTGAGCTATTGTTCCTCAGTTGAAGGTGGGTTTTTTTTTACAATGAAGAATTCTACTATCAAAGAATTGGAGAGTTCTTTGGGTAAACGAACCTCCTTTAATCTCCTTACCCTTTCACTTGGATCATTTATTCACTATAGAGAGTTCTTTGGGTAAATGAACCTCCTTTAATCTCCTTACCCTTTCACTTGGATCATTTATTCACTATAGATCTAATAATTGAGAGGGAATCCATACAATATTTTGTTCTTTTAACTGATGATGAGGTCAACATAACACAGGTGGCCTTTTTCCTTCTTTCTCATTCATTTTGGGAAAGGTGTGGTGGCCAAATGACACTGCCACAGTCCAGAGTCCTAATGTCCCTAAGGGCAATGAGGCAATGACCTCTCTTTCCTTGTCTAGTGGTAAATTTTTAGAAGATTTGGGAAGATTTATCTTCTCAGGGGGGGTTAGGAATTTTCATTTCTGTTCAAATTTATTCAAACAAAATGAACACAAGTCACTTTTAAACACAAAAGTTTTGTTGTTTTTTTGGTTTTTTAACTGCATAACTGCAGCTGACTAGATGTGTTTTCTGCCTGAGAACCTGGGTTAGTAAGGAGTGTGAAATATTGCTACCTGCCTTTCAGAAAGTAGAAAGCCCGAATATTGTTGCTGTGCAGCAGAAGTGATGGGGTTCTTGAGAATATGAGTGGTGAGCAGTTACTCAGATTAATAAACAGGACGTCTGCAGTCCACTAAAGAGCATTGGCAATCACTCAGACACCTGAGCACTGCACAGTGAGGGCATTCACACCAGAAAACGTTCAAATATATTGCTGAAAATACATAACATTTCTGTGAATAAATGAAGCTCAGAGTCATGCTCGGTGTACTCACAATCTAACTAACAAAAGAGATTAAATGTGAGTGGGAGATGCATGAATTGAGATCTAATCAGTGGAAACACGCAGTAGAATGAACGAGAAAGTGATTAAATGTGTCAAAACAGGGACTGGGAACTGGATTTGGAGCTCTCAGCATGTTGCTGGGCTGTCTCTGTGCAGTGTTGCACTCACTGTGCACTGTTTTGCCTCAGTAAAGGGGAGTGGGTGGCAAATGCAGGCCTGAAACCCTGTGCCTGGACATAACTGAGTGAGCCAATGTTTGGTCTTTTGTGATCAGAATTTATTCCAAGAGACTGCAGAGGGGAGGAAAGGGTCCAAATCTACATTCCTCAATTAGCCCAGGCTCTATTAAATGGCCTTTCTGCATTTGCAGCTCCCTATATCTTGATAGGTAGTAGTTAATAATTTTAATTATCTTCAACCAAAACAACCTGGCATCTTGATATGACAAACTTGTCAGGGCAGGTAAATGTACAGGGCTTCATAAAGTTGACAGTGGCTCTCTAGGCAGCAACTGCTCTTGATGGAAGGTCCCCACACTGCTTAAGGTGGGTTTGAAATATTAAAATAGAAATGGCTGCTTTGTTTCCTGGCTGCTCCAGTTTGAGCATTAGGTCACATCAAAGTCAAAGTGTATTTTTTAATGATCAGTGCTAGCTGTGGTGCTGAACCTTGAAGGGATGATGTGGGAAAAGGGGGATTAGGACTAAATCGGTTTCTCTTTAGGATGCTGGCAAGAGAAAGGCAAGCAGGAGCTAGCAGGTAGTGGCAATGATAATGTGCCATAGTCACTTTTCAGTGTATCTCGGTCAGAAACGGAAACAAAATTACTTCATTGACACTAAACAGGTAATCCAGCCTCCATGCCTGGATTATTATAAATAATTAAGAAATATAATAAGAAGAATTCATATGTGTGAAAACTAATATTATTCACAATGTCTGGTTGGAATTCAGACCATTATTGGCATTGTGAAGTGTGTCCAAATTTGAGGTTATTGTCCTTAACTGACCGTGATTTCTTCCATCCAAAAGCTTGATAAATGACACAATGGCAAGTTTTGGATAATTAAATAAATATATATAAATTAATGCCCAATATTTCTCCATTCCACTGTCCCAAAAGACCTTTAACAAACACATTTTCAAGGAAATGATAACTTTCTTTGTGTTATGAGTAATGCAATATTAAGCATATACCTCAGCTCTTGAATTATGGCTTCATCTTTGATGCTGGTGATCAAATATTCATTGCCTTGATTATTCAAATAATTAGACATTTTATCAGTTTCTTTGAAAAGCTCAGAAGTAAAGAGCCAAATCCCTTGAAGGGCTGTTCAATATTTAGTTTACTGTCAGCAGAAGAGTCATCAGGCAGGAGGATACTGCGACAGGGAAAAAAAAAGTGTTGCAGAAAGTCTCAGATTTTCAAAGTGAATTCTTTACAACCTTTGCTGTGTTGTAGTTACTTCTTGCTAAAAAAATTGGAGGCCAGATCCACACCTGAGGATACTTATCACAGTTTCAGGAGCTTTAGAGGAAACAGAGCCATCCCTTACACAGCTGAAGGGCCTGGTCAAGCCTCCACTCTGCTTTGACTTAAGTGGTGTTTAAAGACAATACCATGAGGAAATTTTGCTTCTCACCCTTGCAGAAGAGGTGGTGCAAGGCTTTTATTTTTAGGCACAAAAATAGAATTAAAGATCATATATAATTAAAACTGGAGATGTAAATTCCTCAGTTTCTTCATGAGCATCAAATAGTGGCACCAGTGACATCCCAATGTTTTTAAGGTTATAATTTACCAGTGGTATAAAAAGAAAAATTAATATTTAGATCTTTGTTATGCTTAATTGTTTCAAGCTTTCTGACCGCTGTGCGGATGTTGTGGAACATTAGAATAAAATCAGCTCGATGCTCATGCATAATATGTGAGAAGTTTTTTCTTTGCTATAATTTCTACTCTTTCATTCTAATTGTCATCAGCCGAGGATGCAGGCTGTAGCTGTCTTGCTAAAGATAAATACAAATATAGTAACAGTTTTTTTTGTTCAATTTATTCACCCTGCATATATGCACCATGTAAAGTGTATCTCTAAAGAAAGATAAAGAGAGTATTTCAGCGTGTGTGCACTGCAGAAATGGGAGGTGTAGAATGTATGTGTGCTCTTTTATTGCGAGACAAAGTATAAGAATGATTCCCATCCCTTTCTGCTACAGATTTTGGTTATGGCTCCATGCTCCAGATGCTTATGGAGGCATTCAGAAAAGATTCTCAAAAAAAGTCAGAAATTGATTGACTTAAATATTAATTATTTTGTAGTTTCAATCATTGTAAGTATTATCTATAAAAAAAGAGTTCACCACAAATGCTTCATAATAAAATACTGTTATACCTATATATCACTGTAGGTAACATTTTATGTACATAAGCTCATAACAAGTTTAAATGTTTGAGTTTGCCATCCGAAACTACCTCATTCCAATGCATAATACAGAGTTAAAAACAAAATGGTTTGGGTTTTTTTCTAACTTAAGTGTTTGAGGTACTTTTATGCACATATGAATAGTTAAGTAATTTCTGAAGAAAAATATGTGCCATCCATCATCAAGTGCTACATTTTCAAGAGGCTTTTCTTTTTCCTTCCTACTGGATCAGAAATAGAAACGTTGCAGTTGTTACAAAGTAGTCAAGGAGAAAGAGGACAACTGGGAGCATTAAAAGCAGGCAAGTGTTTTTATTTTCATTTTGGTTTTGTTACCCTCCCAACTAAGACGTGACCTCACTGGTTTCTTTCCTTCAAGAATTTTTTATTCATATCAAGAGAATCCAGGGTTTCTATGAAACTCAAAATACTAAAATAATTCTTTAAGCAGTATATAAAGAATTCATTGTCTTGCAAAGGCCAAACAAGTTAGAGTGCCAGTGAAATAATTCACTGCCCTTCTCTGATGGATACTATCATTGCTGATGAGAATGGAGCACAGATTTATTGCCAGCAAAATACCAGCAGTGAATGACTGGTGTCCAGCTGGGATATGGACTGGAAGCACTGCATGAGAAACAGAAATCAAGAGTCAAGGGAACACGTTATGGAAGGGCTCTCCTGCCACAAGGCCCTGACGCCGACTCTGCTGTAATAAATCCCCAGCCATACAGTAGCAGTGTTGTCAGTTCATAGCACTGTCCCTGTGAAACAACAGTCATGACTCCAGCTGAGTGTTTCCTCAGCTTCAGAACTTTGTAAACATCAGTGGGAAGGGAGGCAGAATGTTGAGTAGAGATTTAGTGTTCATTCTTTGAACAGCACCTGCTTAGGAGGTGGAAGCAGAGGTTTCACTGAGTGCTTCCTCAGCAAACTACCAAAAGAGTTTTCTTAAAAGGGCCTGTGGGTATCCAGTAACCAGAGAAGACCAAAGAAGAGGGAGGGAGCTCCATTGTCTCTGACAGCTCAAAGAAGTGGAGTGAAGAGCATTGGTCCTGGTGAAGAACACACAGAGGAGATGGGATTCTGAAGAGAAACACTAAATCTGACAGGCAATCAAATCAACACATCTAAACCTTTCTCATTTTTCTTTCTTTTTGGAGGGGTTGAGCGATGTCTGAATAGAGTGAATTTGAAACTGAGCCAATGGCTGTGCCTTCCCATCCCTTGGGTAGTCCTTAGTCACGGCAAGATTTTACAGAGAAGCCTGCAGTATTGAATTTAAGCAAGAAGTAGAGAGACAAATATTATGCTTGAAAGCAGCCAATTAAACATGTAACTTTTTAAATGGAGAGATGTGAGTAAACAGCATCCTAAGCGGAAATTCAATATATTTTTGTATTATTTCATACAACAAGATGTGACCTTTATAGTTCTCCAAGTGTTTAGAAAGCTGGATGCGTAGTTCTAGAACAGACCTTGTCCTAGAGAAACTGCTGAGCACAGCTTTTATATTGTTGTATCAATGCAATTTATTTACTGTGAAATGTTCACGTTATTGAATCCTATTTTTCTCCCAGCTGGTCAGACCATAGAAAGCAAACCATCCAGTTTAAATAAATAAAACAATACCGTTGTGCTGGTAAGTCAGAAGATAGCAATTCTGTGTAATGGAAATGCAAATATGAATGCAATTGTTATTTCATGGATAAATGGAACTTGCAAAAAGGTGGTGCAATGTTTTTCCCCTCTTTTGTTCATCTCATCATTAGGTCACACACTAACCCATCCTTCATTCACCATATTCCATACTTTTTTGTGCACTTCTGTTGGGAAAAAAATGGCATTTCAAAAGGGTTTATGAACATTTCTTTTCTGACCTAATAGGTTGGTGGGCAGAGGTTGAGGTATCGAATTACCCAAGGTCTCCAAAAGTTATTTCATAGGCACATCCTCTTTACTGAAGATCACTTCCGATAATAGCTGTTTGCCTGTGGGTCTCTTTTTCATGTTGGAGAGTATTCTCACTACAACATCCTTTTAGGCAGCTCTCAGCACTCCTGACAATAAGCTACTTACTCACTTTGTCCTCCCTCTATTTTTGCACTCATTAATTTAAGAACAAATGTATAAACAGTCTTAAATTTCCAATAAACATTCTTATTGCCATATTTTTTTTAGTGCTCTAAAAGATGGTGAATATTTTGCTAACATTGTTTCTTTATTTCTTTTTTTTTTTCTATAAACAAAATGAAGTTTAGAATGGTCTGGGGTTATGAGAATCAGAGGATTGCAAAGTTAAAGGTAAGCAGAGGGAGAACACAGTGAGGGGCAGGGGCTGAAGGCTCTGCTGGGCAGATTTCTGAATCACGATGCAATGCAGAATGAGGAACTGAATGCCTGGATTTAATGGTTGTCACATGAATTCTCCTTTAGTACTTCTAATATGTGCATTGTCCTTGAAAAGAGAGGCCTGTGTACAGAATTTTCCCCCACCTCGTCTGTGGTGTGCAGCCCTCGGGGACATGGGAGACTCACTTGGAGCAGCAGCTGCCTTTCTTGGTGCTTATCCGAGGCAACTGGAACTGTGAAACTTTTGAGGATCACCTTTCACATTAAATCTGTTTTCTTCAGGAAATAAATTCTCACTTCAGCTTGGCCTGTGCTATATAAGTATACAAATCAAGAAGTGTTTCTGATTGAAAGGGCACATAGAGATTGCTCCAGGCTACTAATACCATCCTTGTGTGAAACAAAGAGAGATAACCAAGAGCGGGCTCAAAACTGATAATACACACAGAAAAAAAAAAAAAGTGCTATTTTTTCCAAGACAGCACACCTTCATCACCACTTGCTCAGAGAAATAGTGCTTTCTTTATATTTTAGTGACACTTACAAGGATTCCTGCTAAAAGATGTAAAAGCAGGATTCAGTACCTGTGTTAAGGCTACAGTATTTGAAAATAAACTGATGAAGAGCTCAAAGATTTGGATGAGAATGCCAAAATATTTATATTTCAACACACAATTAATGCTGCAAGGAAGAAGAAATTTCAAACTATCTTCTAACCAAGGACTTTTGCAGTCTTATCCTCAATATCTTTGAATCTGAACTTCATTTTATCTTCCAGCTGAGTCTGATTCAATTGCCCCATAAAGGACAGAAAAACTTTCCATTAGTTTCAGTGTGGGCTAAGTGAGGTGTCATGGACAAGGTGAAACAGATAAATGAGCATTTACAGAATAAGGTATGAGCATTCCCGAGTCACAAAGGGATGATATGGTAATATAGAGTACCCTATGGGAACGCTGAGCACCTGGAGAATGATTTCCATGAGGATGTGTCCTACCTTACAGCTGGGACTGTCTCCTCTGAGGTCATCACAGTGTGTTATATATACACAGCCTTACGGAAACTCCCCCACATCAAGATGGTGACGAAATGGCACCACAAAAAGTGGGGTACACGAGTCCGTGCTGGGTTCTGCATTGCAGAATGAAGCCTGAACCATTTCAACATCCTCTTGGCCCAGAAAAATATCTACATATCTGAAAGGTTAGTTTGAAATTCAATTTGTCCTCTATATTCTATAAAAGTATTTCTTTAATTCGGCATGGCAGAACCAACTATGTAATAAGGCACTTCTCTTTTCATACTTTTAAAATAATACTTTCCCAAGTTATGGGTAAAAAGGTCTTCATCTGCAGGAGAAAAGGGTAGCAGATTTGTCCAGTAACATAGATCATTTTTCTTGCCTGTCTGGAATTTTTATTACAATGATAGATCCTTCACAGAGCAAAGAAAATGGCAGGGAAAGCATCGACAGCATTCTCCAGTGCCTGCTGAGGTCCATAGCCGTTAAATTTTTCAGGCAGCATCTCTGATTCAGAATGAAAATGGACAAATGAAAACATGAACTGAGTTCTTCAGGATGGGAGTTGCAGGAAGAGCTAGAGATGAGATTTATCAGGGTATGGAATAGGTTTCTAGTGGAAAGTTATGGCAAATTAGCCTGAATATAGTACTCAGATATATGGCAGGAAGCAATTGCAGAGAGTTATGGCAATAAGCAAAGTAGCCTCCAGGTCTTTTTCATCTGGACAGTTTGGGAATGAGTCTGTGATTGGTTTCTCTCATGGCACAGTCTGCAGCTGGTAAGCAGGGAGGGGAAAAAAGTCAATATTATTTTTTTAAAAGTGTTCCCATTATTTTGCTCTCTGGCCAGTACTCATTACTGTATAAGTCAAGTTCCCACTTACCCTATAGCACCCTGGAAACAATTTTGATTGTAGAAACAGCCAATAGCCTCTTGGAGGGGGTGACACAAAGTAGGGAGCCAGAATCAGGAGGGAAAGACCAAACCTGCTCATCTCATCACTCCCCCCACTACTAAGAGCACTCAGCTCAAGAGAACATTTTTTTCAGGCCATGTTCAATCTGCCACAGTTTTAAAAGTCTCAAGTGATGGGGAATATTTTCTCACCACTTCCTGGGAAGTTGGAGTGTGTCAGCTCCAACTAATAAATATCAGGTTTGATGGTGACATTTACAAGTCTCCTGCTCCACTGAGCTCAGTGCACAAGTTAACAGCTCACATCCCAAAGTCAGTTCCTTAATTATCTTGTTGTTCCCCTAAAGATTTGTCAGAAATTCATCTGATGATGTCCCAGATGGATGTGCTACACCAGTGAAGCAGGTTTTGCCTTCAACAAGTCTTTCTGGGTTCCTGAGGACACCTGGCACTGCAGGAGGAAGTGACTCAGCAGTTGTTTCAGTGCTTGTTCCTCCGACCCCCACAAGATTTTCCTTAAAATGCATTTGCTTGAGGGTTATTCAACTTTTTCATCGCACATTGAACAGAAAGAAAGAAGAAAAATCTACCCTCGAACAATGTTCTGTATTATTGAAGGCAGTTTGGGGAAAAGATCTTGTATCTAGGGCAGGGTAGAATATAAATTAACAGGGAAAGGACACGAGAAAGTTTAACACAGTGTGTGGAATCCAGGATTTTTTCATAATTAAATTCTTGCTTCTTAAAGAGACATGGACTCTTTCTCCTTCACAGGTTTTCCACTGAAAATTTCATATTAGCAGTCACAAGACAGGAAGAGAAGAGACCAGAAGATCCTATTGCTCTGTAATTGCATCTTTTTATCTCTCTCCTTCATGAAACATTATAGGGAACAAATAAATATAAATTTCACACTTGTGGAATGATATCTTCTTTATATGCAGAAATTAATTATAAAACCTTCCAAAGTAAATCGTTATGATCTCATCAAATTACTGTATTAAAAATCATCATAAAAATATCTTTACATGTGAGACTCTCAAGTATATGAAATGTAAATTAATTCTCAGAAAACCAGCCTGAATGAATGCATTAAGCCTATTCCGTGGGTGGCCATACAGACACTTCGAAAATTTTTTGTTAATATCTTCAATCACCTACAGTGGCATAATAGTAAAACCCTCAAGCCCTCCATTTTATTTGCTGCAACCATAGCACAGAAATTAGACAGGAGACTTTGGAACAAAATTACGCTTAGATTTCATTAAATTGTTTTATTCCTGAGCACCTGAAGTAAAAAAAAAAAAAAATCCACAAACTACTCAATATGTTCTTTGACCAAATAATTGTTTAGTGGATAAGAGATGCAGAAGCGATCATCTCTATTTACCTTGAGAAAGCTATACAGCATACATAAAAGCAAGGTGAACAAATATGTACTAGCACAAATCCACAATTCTACCAAAGTGTCTGAATACACACTTTCCTAGAAGATTTAATACTTTATCTAAAGGTAGGCAGGTATTTCAGACAGAGGCCTGTCATTGTTTTCATTAACTTAAATGATGGAAGACTGTACTCATGTAAAATTTACAGTGTACATTAAACCATCGAGGGTAAAAACAGTCTTGAAGCCAGGATTAAGATTCAAAATCATATTCATAAATTGGAAAGATGCTCAAGATTCAACGAGATGACAATGGGCAAGTGGCAAAGTCCTATTCAGCATCACAAGAGAAGAACAGAGCTGAAGTACCTGTGAACAGTGCAGGACTGTGGCAGAAGTGCAAATCTCATCTGGCTCTGTGGTAACACCACTGGCATATATAACACATGGGAGGTTATTATTCTTTGGTGCTTGGCACTGATAAAAGTCTCATCCAGAGAACATCACTCAGGACTAAAGTATCTTGAAAAAACAAAAGAAAAACGCTAAACAAAAAACTGAAAAACTGTAGATAAATTGGCAGGAGTTGAGAAGCATCAAGAACAGGAGTTTAACAAACATCTCTGCATAAAGACAGAATGCATTGCAGCTTTCGTTTGTTTGTTTGTTTCCAAAAAAGAGAGACAGAGAGAAGAAGAAGAGAGAAGGGAATAATGACAGTTTTGATAGTGAGAGTATGTTTTTAATCTATACTCCATTAAATATCTAAAGGTGCAACGAGGACAAACCAACCCCACAAGACTGAAGATTGCGATGTATTTATTTTGCTTAGAAGATACATAAAATGAGTGTAGAACCAAACAGCCACAAGTGCAAGGCACAAACTAACTCAGTCCTTGCTCAAGACATAGTTCTGTACCATTTTTTACTTCTGAGAAACACCATGGTACTTGTGCAGGGCAACAGGGAAGCAAAACAGTGGAACTGACATTAATCATACATTATTTTCCACTTCAAATGTCAAAAAAATTATCTACATTATTCACCAGTTTTGACACTTGCCATAATAGTCAAAGAAAGACTATTCTTTCCCTTTTGTGACTCAACCTACAAAAGCTCTCTCATTACTAAGGACAAGACACAAGAATTAAGATTGCATCCACTCTCAAACAACAACAACAAGCTCTGCACAATTCTCTCCAGCCGTTCTTTCCTACACTTCTGACACGCCACATAGGCTAAGAACTTTTAGAATCTGGATCCCATGAAATGCTGTTAACTGCAATAAGTATCGCTGCTGACACATTTTAAGGCATTTTCAGTCACAATTAATAAAGGCAAGCAGTAAGCATTATATTGGGAAAAAATGCTTGAGCTAACATTCCAAGGTGGGGTGGTTTTTTCATTTTTCAAAAATGTCTGATTTGTATATTTAATAGTGGCATGGACTAAAGACTGGAAAACTTGTATCCTCGGTGGTGGAAATGTAAATAGTATTCAACTTTAGATCTAAGCAAATAAAAGAACACCATTCCCATGGGCTCTCATAATCAGATACTTAAGGTGGATTTTGGAGCAAAATACTAAGCACAGATCTGCCTTTAGTAGCTGTCATAACTACTGAGTGCTAAGGCAGAAGGTGTTCAAAGGATACAGATAGCATTTAGGAATTTTGGTCTTCATGAAAAGTTATGGGATTGACAACCTAACCACCATTCCTCTGGAAACATCCCTAGCTTCTGGTGGAATTTTTGAAAAACCCCTCCTGGATGTTTCAGTGGTTTATACAGCACCTGTTTGGACTGAGCAACTTCAACTTCTTTGTCAATTAATCTTTTCAAACACATAGAACGAATTTTTGCAACCTTGGTTTTGCTGAGCATTAACTCCAAGTAAGTGGCATGCTGTTGGTATAAAAGAAAAGGTAAGACTGGGAAGCAGTTGTCCAGAAAAAAAAAAAATTCTGGAGAGGAAAGAGAATACTAGGGAGTGATTTTTGCCTAGGGAAATTAAATAATGGGAAGTTATAAGGAAAGGTTGAAGAACGAATGACTCCATGGCAAAAGAGAATAAAAACACAGGACACATTCACAGTTGCCTTCTGAAATACACTTCCTGCTTCTTCTGCCCAGGAAAAAGCTATAGTTTAACCAGAAATTAAACTTATGTCATTTACATGCCTCTTGCATCAAGAGAGAGGTCCAAGCAGTATTTTGCTGCACATGCTGATATTTTATCCTGCCTGTGCTATTCATTACCTTCATTACCAGGACACTGCCAGAAGTACTAAAATACAAGGTATTCAGCCTTCTGTGGGTCCTTCGTCAGAGTAAGGGGAATTCTTCTTTCTGTGTGACTGATCCCAGTCCCTGGTGCAGCCTGGCCCGTGCTGCTGATCTCAGCTGCTGGGGGTTAGTGATAGCATTTCCTGAAAGGAATTTCTGCCCAGTTTGGATGTGGATGAAAATTTTCTACAGATCGAGTGCTGGAAATCCCTTAAAGGACTAAAAATCCCTTAAAGAGCTAGAAATGCCTCTCCTGAGCTTTCCTTGCCTACATTTATTCTCTTTCCTTCTCTTATTTCTATTCCTTTGGCTTTTCTGTTGTCTCTCACAGTCACAGAGCTGGATGATCTCCCATGGCAGGCACAGGCTCTGAGCAAAGCACACTGAATATTGCAGTGTCTCTATTGAAACGACTCCTAGTAACCAAAAAAATACACCTAAAGAATGCCATTGAAGCACCTGCCATTCCTCCCTGGATCACTGTAGAGTAGACCTGACCATAACACTGGGTTTCTTCATATTAATGTTTGTGGGCAAAGCACACACTAAAAAGAAAAGCAGATATTTTTAATAAAAACACAGTAAATATTAAAACAAGCAATCAAAGAAATAATAAACTCTTCTCTCAAAAAAACAGTTTTGGGAACAAACTTCTTGGAAGCCTCCCTGTGTTAGTCAAGTTTCTCCTGAAAGAAGGCTTTGAACAAGGTACAACAATCTTGCCTTGTTTCAAAGCTTTTCCTATAGAAAAGCCATCACTAGGTCTTGTTAAAGTGTCTAGTTCAGCATCTGCAGAAAGAAAGTGAAGCCAAGAAGAATAGTAAACAATTCCTCTCACACCAGGTACAGAAATAGAGATCTCCTGTTGAATTAGATAAAGCAAAAGTGCAACTGGGGTGTCAGAGCTGCTCACAGTTATCAGCCCTCCCCAGCCACACACCCCACTGTGCATGTTCAGCAACAGCCTCTCACCGGACACAGGCAAAGCAAACGAGGTTGTTTTGTGAACAAAAATCCCCCTCAGCACAGGCACTGAGGCTGCCCATGCCTCACCTGAAGCAAACACAGCTGGTTTTGCTGACATGCATATTCACTCCCTTTGAGTTTTTTCCTAAGTCACCTTCCTGACCCTGGTGCATCCTGCTTCCCATTCGCACTCCTATCCTGTGAAAAGATGGGGAAAAACAGAGTGGCTAAAGCAAATGCTGTTCTCAGCTCTGTCCAGCACCACGTGCAGGCTTCATTTAAACCTATGTTATGGTGATATTTGGCCCAATGTTTTCATGGTGTTTATTTTCTCCCCCTTGGCCAACTGGAGCTTCAGGGTCCTCTGTCCAGGATTCTCCCCATTTGTTCCCCTGCTTCTACCTCAAACACCTGGGACATCAGCTTTGCAGAGAAAGTGCTCTCCTTTTTTGGTCTGCTTTACTGTAGGACCGTTCAAATGATGTGAAGTGAGATAGTGGCAGATAAATTGAGAGTTCAATTGACTGCTTCTATTTCCTTTATTTTGTATCTTCTCCATTTTTGTGGTTTAAAAAATATGTAAATATCACCCAGAGCTTGAATGTCACCCTGCTGAAGAGGAAATATTAGTAAATAATGTGAATTTAGGTACTTAAGCAGAGCATCTACAATGACACTGTAACGTCTGAAGGGATATTCTACAATTTTTACAATTAGTGAAGATAATTAAAAAGTTATTTTAAACAGACTGAAATACTAATTATTGCTTTAGCTGAGATTCCATTCATAGCAAGTTACATTTAACATCTCATTAAGAAAACAAATGCAAGAAGGATCATTCATATCTACTTTGTTTTTGGGGCAGCAATAAATTCAGTTTATCATTAAGGTATTCAAATTAATACAAAATGACCCAGTACATTTAGCAGAAGAAAACTTCTTGTCTTTTCTGAAACTCAAAGAAACCAGAAGCAAAAGAAAAAAACAGTGAGGAAAAAACTCTATTACAGCTCAAATTCGAGGCAGCAAATTACAAGATTTTACTCTCAACCCAAGACAGAAACTCAAATAAATAAAAAAATGAATATCAACAAGAAAATCTGACACAGGCTGCCACTTCCTTCCCCATTCACTAAACTATATCATCCCTTGTGCTTTGATGAATTTAAGGAGCAAATCAGTTTTCTTTCTAACCTAAAGATCTAAAGAAGATTGCCTGTAGAGTAGGGAATAACTGAGATGTTTGACAGTTCCCCCCATGAGTTGTACCCAAATATTTTTGCCTTGAACAAGAGAGTACTGGAAAGAGCGAGTTTATGGAAGTAATTACAGAACATTGCAGTTACTGGCTCTTCCAACGCCAGCTTAACCTGCTCCCTGCAGGATTCCTCTTTACTCAAGACCTCTGAGGACTTGGATTACTCGTGTCAGCAGGAGTTAAAGACACTTAAGGATAGGAAGAACAAAAAATCTCAACTTTTGCAAGCCAACCTCATCTGCCTCTCAACCAAGGGTTGCCCAGATTTTATGGCCTAAAGACCCCGAGGGACTCCTAGCATGGAAACTAATGCCAGGGAAATAGAAATCCCTCCTAGCAGTATCCCAGGGCTGTGCTGCCTGGAAATCTTTACCCTTATTGAACCAGATTTCCTTAGGAGAGTTTTGCTCCCCAAATAGCCTACTCCATCTCAGAAGGGAACTCAGAACATTTGGGAAGTACAGCAGGCTGTTCTTTGGAAGGTTGTACCCCACAAACTATTGTTTTATCTTGAATCTTGCCTGCAATTCCCATGTCACTGTTCAAGAACATTTCTGTGCAGTCGATCATGATAAATTCCTCCCAAAACTTCTACTGTTTTCTTCCTCTTGCTCCTATTCTTTTGCTGTTACTTGCTGCCTGTCTTGTTTCTGGCTTTGTGGCAATCATGCACCAGTCACCTCTTGGGGTTTTCTCAGAGATGTATCTTATTGTAATTTAATTTTGGATTTTGAAGTACAGACCTTAGATTTGATAGAAACTCAGGCCAGCCAGTGTTTCGGGAGCAGAGCTCACTGGATAGGGCTTGGGTCTTCAAAGACCTGGATTCCTCTCCTGTCTCCAGACCAGGCACACTCAGCAGCTGTGGACAAATCATATCTTTGCACATTTGGCATTAATTTTCAAACCATTTTCAGATTAAGATCGTTCATTCCCGTGTGCTTGTATAGAACCTGCTACACCGTGGCCCTGATTTCACTTGAGTTTACTGATGTATGAAGGAATAACTACATTTTGGAGTGGAGATAAAGGCTGAAATCAGTAGAACAACTGCCAATTATTATTACACAATAATAAAATTGAATCTTATACTATCTACTTATTTCTTAGCTAGTTCTTTCTTTAAGACCTAGTCAAAATTATCTCCTTTTTTAGTGTATAGAGGAAATCTAGCAAATAGCCCCAGTTTTTTAAAACCAGAGGAAGTGGGATGTGTAAAAAAAACCACAAGTGATCTATATTGAGACAAGGAACCAGGTTCATTTGCTTATTCTTGGAAGGGTGCAG
This sequence comes from Struthidea cinerea, assembly GCA_013397865.1. NCBI lineage: Eukaryota > Metazoa > Chordata > Aves > Passeriformes > Corcoracidae > Struthidea > Struthidea cinerea. Next base: position 2,051,843 of record VZTI01000839.1, read on the forward strand.
TGATGTTCTTCCAAGTTTAGAGATTATTTACTTTCTGAAATATGTTTTAGAGAGTGTATTATGGTCATATTCACAATTGGCCTCAGAGAAGGACATGGACTTGGAGCTTGTTCAGGGTAATTTAATCAATCTTATACAAAAAAGCAACAGCCAACCATTATGGCCCAAGTCAATACTAAAATGATTTCCCAAAACTCATTTCAAAGTCACTTCCAGGAATCAACTGGTAGCTTCAAAACACTGAGGCTCAATGATAAATTTAATTTTGTCTAAAGTCTGCAATTGAGCTTTTTTAAATAAAAAATACGGTTTATTGCCATTTCCTTTAATAAAATACTGTGCTTTGGGTGGCATGTCGTGTTCCTGGTAAATCCTCATTTTTTAAGGTAAATCAATATCTTTTGTACGGTTGGTACCACCTCATAGTGACAAGAAATACTAACACAGCTCATTTTGTACAGGAAAAACAAACACATGGCATATATTTAATCTGCCTGCCTGCCTACCAGATGGAGAAAAGAAGGGCCAAGGCACTGATGGAGTAAGTGTTTAATCACATCAGCTTGGTGGCTTACTTACAAACACAAACAAGTCCACTTGCACCTTTGGGAACTCACCATGTCTTCTCCCAGCTTCTGAAAGTGCTTGGTGGTTAATATTCTATTTACAGATGAGAGAGATATGTGATATGATCATGAGATAAGAAGGAAATAACATCTCTGTGACTGCTGGCTCACCTGGATACCTGTATCATAACTACTTGAGAGCTAAGCTGTTCCATTTCATGCACTGAGAATACCTATGATTAAAAATTCTCATTTTTTGATGAATTTTTCTTACAAGTTGTGCAAATATATCACAAGTAACTCATAGAAATTTCATGGGCAGCATCACTTACTTCACCAAGATGTTTATTTAGGTACAGCCAGTGGATATTTTGACACTTTCTTCTTCACAGGATAAGGATTTGCTCGATGACAAAAGGTGTGCCAGATTTTATCTCATTTTTGGGTACTTCAGTTCCTGTTTAAATCACTGAAATTATTCTGTGGGATAAAAGGATACCCAGAGGAGCAGAGAATGGCAAATGTTTGTCTCAGAATACTCGGTGTTGTGGGAGGGGGCACAGGTCCTGTAGCTCTGCTGACTTGTTGATATTTGTCTGGAAAAGGGGGCAAATTCAACTCTTGCAAGAAAGCAGAGTCACGGCCTGTCTGGTTTGTGTCACTGGGCTGTCACTGATGTCAGCTACCTAAACAATCCTCACATGCTCTACAAATCAGAGAAATTGGACTCAAGAGGAATACTGGGGAACAAGAAGACGAGAGAGATGTATTGGAGGGAACAGCTGGGATCATAAACCAAAAAAACCTATATATTTTTCCAGGACTGTAGGAATGTCAGTATTTCCCTGTCTTGTTAAATGGGTCCAGGAAAATCCTGCATATTTTTAAATTCCTCTGTTGAATCACGGATTTTGTCTGCCACTTATTCCCCTTTTTTTACTTTCTGTCCTATTTGGTTTTGGTTTGGTTTGGTTTTTGTGGGGTTTTGGTGGGTGATGAAAGGTGTGAAAAGTGAGAGAGAGGATAAAAAAAAGAAAAAATTTTCAGTGATTCATTAAAGATATTACTAATACAGTAAATATATATATATATGTATATTTATATCTATATATAAAGATGTACCAATACAGGAAGATTACCATAAACTCTACACATACCTTTAACTTCAGGAAAAAAAAAACAACCAAGAACAACNTGGGTGATGAAAGGTGTGAAAAGTGAGAGAGAGGATAAAAAAAAGAAAAAATTTTCAGTGATTCATTAAAGATATTACTAATACAGTAAATATATATATATATGTATATTTATATCTATATATAAAGATGTACCAATACAGGAAGATTACCATAAACTCTACACATACCTTTAACTTCAGGAAAAAAAAAACAACCAAGAACAACACTTTTTGTCTGTTTTCTTAATTTCCTGGGGTTTATTTAGACAAAAAAAGAAACAGAATCATATGGAAATATGTAAATAATGATGCCAAAAATAAGCTGTAAATTAAAAAAAAAGCCAAACCTTTAGAGCTAGTTACCCAAGTATTTGGTGCATTTTATATTGCATAGTCTGTTAATAAGAATTGGTTTTCAATAAAAATGGTAATTTAAGCGGAATTTCAAGGGCTGATATAGAAACAACTGGGTAAGGTTCTGTGGCTTTGCTTTGCAGAGAGTAGACCAGACCATCATTGTTGTTGCTCCTGGCCCAAAATCCATGAGCCAAGGAATCACAGTGATGGTGCTGCTGCCAAGTCAATTAGCAGCACATAATCCAGGAGAAATAATTAATTATCACATATTCACCTTCTGCCTTGACATCTGTGGAACTTTCTGTTGGGTCATTTACCTGTGTTGGACTCTTTGGGTGTTTCACCCAAATCACCTCAGCCCTGGCCTCTGGATTCAAAAATCTACAGAAACAAAATCTTTGGCTCTCTTAAATTTCTTAACTTGGATAACTTTGCTGACAATAGGCACAGGGTATGTAAGGATTTGACACTGAGTTTTCCCCTCCATAGCTTTGGATATGTGGGGCAGGAGGTTACTGGGACCAAGTGAGCAGCTCCAGAATCTTGCTTGGATCTCTGAGAGGCCTCTCAATTTGTTATTCCAACCTCCAAAAAAAATATTATCCAGTGCTCCTAAGCCTGTGCCTCTGGTGAAGACAAATTATTATGACTTTTACTATTCATAGGGCCACCACAATTTTTTCTCTTTAAAAGAAGCAATTTTTTTGGTTCTTTATGTGTTTTGCACAAAGTTCCCTATGGTGAGCTCAAGCAAAGTGAGGAGCGAGCAGGATATGCAAAGGTTCTGTCCCCTCTCAGATTCAATAACTGGATCTATAACAGATGGCTAATTACAAAGATAACTATTAACAAATCCTAGTAATGCTTAGCTCTTCCAAAAACATCATGAAGGGGTATTCTGGCACACTGTGTTCCAGCACTGCAACTGAAGTGAGCCAAACATAGTCTGCCCTAGGCTGGTGCAGAGAATGAAAAAACAGAATATCTGGTGTCCTGGTGGCTTATTTTGATTCTCTCTAACTGCGACCCTTTATCAGCCATGGAGCTTTATTCAAGACCAGCAAGGGCTGAATAATTGGATTTTCTTGGCAGGTAACCTTTCTTACTCTGCCAATTAATCCAGAAGAAAAAAAAAAGGGCTACTGATCTCCTGTGAGAAGAAACAACCAAGTGATCAAAGACTGGATTCCCTCTCCCAGCACTCCTGCCAGAGACTATGTGTGATGCCTATGTGGGCATACTGCTCATGCACCATAAAAGGGCACATTGTTGGGTTTTTCATTCATGTGGAAGTTCAGTGTGAGCAACTGAGGTCCTGGGTATTCATAAATATGGAACAGATGCCCAATATAATCAAATTTAGCCTGAAAAATTCTGGTGGAAGAAAGGAAATTGGTGTGGTAAAGGGATACGAAAATCTTAAAAGTGTGTGCTGTGATGGACAGGCTTTTCCCTGTGCACTCTGGCCAATTAAACTCTTTCCTGCAGCTCCCTGTGTTCCACAAGACTGTCTCCCCTCTCCTTCCCCTTCTCCTGCTCCCATAGCTTCTGATCTAGGTACTATTTACAGAGAGTGAAATACAGATGAGCACCCTCTTAAGCAGATGGGAAAGTTGACTGTGGACTGCACCGTCCTGGAGGAGCAGAACAGACCTTGGATGGCTGCAGAGAAGGTGTGATGCCATACTCTGCATGTGGCAGGAGCTGAAGGCTGCTGGGGGCTGTATCACTTTCCCAGGATCATCCACATCTCCCCAGATGGTTCTGTTCTGGGGGCTCATAGCCCTCTTACCTTTCTGAGTAAATCCACCCTTTAGTCAGTGAATCCTGCATCAGGAAGATTTGGAGTTGTTTTGAGGGACCCAAGGCACTTTTGAAGTAAAGGCAGAGATTCTTATTCTCCATGTTCCTGAGCTCTGGAGCAGGGTCAGCCTTAGCTGTCCCCTTTCAGCCCTGCATGGCACAGCTGATAAAGAGGATTCCTTCTCTCTACCAAGAGGCTGTTCATTTATGTGCTGCCTGCCCCTGGGAGCAAATCCGAGCCATCCAATTTGTCCACCTCACTGCACAGGGAACCCTGTGCCCTAATATAGTTTTGTGCTTATTCCTGGCAGCTGGGCTCAGAAAGGAAGGAGCCGCAGAGAATAAACTGGTCACTGGCTCTGGCTGAGCCTGACATCAAGAGGAGCTGTGCTTTGGATTCTCTGTTACTGATCTTCAGCTAATGTAAATCAACTTGATTCTGCTGGCATCAGTGGAAATGAGCTGATTCAGGCCATTTATAGTTTCTTCTCATTTGCTTACTGCATCCTAATGACTGCCAGGCACAAAAACACCTGACTGAGGACGTTAGACACAAAGGCTTTATACCCTTAATATTTTGTTCGGTTAAAGACTAACAAAGATGAGGACTTTAACTTCTGATGAGAAAGCCAGGCCCCTGAACACTTAGCACTAATAAGGTGCTTTTCAGTTTCTAAGTGCTTTACAAACATTAATTAATTATTCCTTTCAACAACACTTGGTTATTTTCAGTTACTAGAGTGCATGTTTACCGAGTTAGCTCCATTCGTGCACAGCACATTGTTGGCAGGCAGCAGGCAGGAGCATAAATTGATCTATAACCACACGCTGTAATTTGCAGCAGATTTGCTTCACCAAACACCATCAGTGCAGCTCCTGAAGCAGCTTGGAGGAGTGACCACTCCTCCCCGTGTCCTATGGTGGGGATAACCTTTACCTTCCCTGCTACACTGAGCGGAAACAGAGAATCTGTTTGCTGCACAATTTAGCTAATTCCACAGAAACATATGTCAAAAAGGATCTTCACACAGCTGCAAAAAAGTAGCAACAAATGTTGTATGTGTCACACAGAAATACCCACTACACTACAGAAATGACACAGAGAATAGGCAGATTTCTGGTAAGTGAGGTTGCCACGGTGAGGTAGCAGAATTTCCTGCTTGCAACGGTTATCAAAGATACTAAATATTTCTTGTCTGTATCAGGAAGCTGACAGTATCTCAAAAAAACCCAAACCCTCACCCAAAAATCAGCCAACCAACCACAAAAAAAGAAGCATGACATATTACCATAGCCAAGGGGAGACGGAGGATGACCAGAAGGCAGGAGCTGGAGTCTCACATTCTCGCCTCAAAAAGAGGGTGGTACAGGTTGCCCTGAGAGGTGATGGCTGCCCCATCCCTGGAAACATGCAAAGCAGCTTGGTCAGGGCTCTGAGCATCCTGATCTAGTGGAAGGTGTCCCTGCTCATTGCAGGGGGTTGGACTCAATAACCTCGAATGTCCCTTCCACTCCAAACCATTCTATAATTCTCTGATTCTCTGCTTCTTTGATTCAATGATTCTATGATCCCTGCCCTGTTCAAGTCACACCAAAGACGTGACCCACATCTTGGCTTTCTAGAAGAGTAACCGTAGCCACTGAGGTCTCATTTAGTTTCCCATCCCTGTCTCTCTCTCCCCTTACAGCACATGCCAAAGGAAAGGAATGCTTTCTGGCAAAAGTGTTGTCTGGATCTGTGTGTTTCCACTGGAAATGAGGATTTCAGTGAACTGTGACACATAATAGCAACTATTACCATGGGCAAGACCTCTGCAATAGAAAACAAGATCTTGGGAAGTGTTAAGCTATCACTTTTTAATTAGACATGCCCACAATTTTTCCAGGGAGCAGACTTCTGACATAAAATGCTGAAAAGCACCAAGCTTATCATGACCATCAGCAGAAACCAGGCACAACCTTCTTCCGTGTCTCCTGCCCAGGTCCTGGTTAGTGAGGGGCTGGTGCAAGGTAGCAGGACACCAAATGCTGCATGTTCCCAAATCTCATTTTACAGAGCATTCAGAGCAGTTTGCCCCACACTGCCTGCTGCCAGCACTAGGGTGATTCCAGCTGCTTCCTTTGACTTTCTTCAAACTCTCTTTGCTTGGGGCAATCAAGGACGAGACTTAGCGTCATGCACACCACAGGAATTAAAATTACAGAGTCAGGAACTAAATCTCTCAGTACCAGTAACCTGCACCCCAGGAGGGATAAGGAACACCAAACTTTAATGTTCTCAGACATACAGCCTAATTAATCAGCCTTCATTCACCTTGTTCATATTTAAAGTGTTTTGTCTGCAGGTGGAGCTGTGCTGGCACACACCGGGAATGTACTGTAGGTGTCTAAACAGAAAGAAGGTGCATTGGCAAATACTCTTTTCCTGTATAACTGTATTCATACCTGGGCTTTGCAAACACTGCTATTTTCTAACAGCCCTGCTCAGCAAATCTTTCAGCTGTATGAAAGGCCTGAGACTGGTTACCAAGCATTATCTTCAACATGGGTGTTTACAGTTCCCAGCATCTCTCCTGAAAGAATCTCACTATAAGTAATATACAAGTATTTGCTGGAATCAGGAAGAAAAAATTCAGTCTATTTTCAGTCTGAATAGTTTAAATTGGGTTCTGAGATTCTTTGATGCTTTGGCTGGGAAGAAAACAAAGCCCCCTCCTGCCGATGAGTTCTAATTCGCCTCCGTCTACGCTGGGTACAAAGAAACAGTGAGGTAATCAGGCTGTATCTGCTCTGCAAATACACCCAGCCCTCATTTGAGGAAATGGCACGTTGCACACTGATGCAAATAAAAGATCTGGGATTATATTCATTCATCCCAAAACAAATGCAAAAATAATTTCTTTCCTGAAGTGTTGAGAAACAAGAAAGCCATTTTAGTTAATGAAATACAAATATCTCTATCTATGGAAATACAATGTAATTTTAACCTTTAAAATTTTTAGCTTCTGATATATAATTATATTCCTACTTCTGACTTCGGGAGATTGTATGCAGTCACAATTTTTCTTAAAGTTAACAAATAGTGCAGAAAACAATTAAAACGTGTGGTATTCTAAAGGATTTCTTTTCATTGCTTATAGACACATGTCAATATAATTTTGCATTGATCCTCTGTAAAATATTTATATCTTAAAATTATAATGATTACTGTAATACCACATGTGACCTCAAGATAAATGTAATAGGATCATAGATATAGGCTAAGTAGTTTTTTGCAGCAAATGTGTTGAGAATTACACAAAGGGTAGAGACCAGTAATGTGCAGAAGCTGTACAAAATCCTTCCTCCAAGGAAGGGACATAACAGGGTAGTGGTTCATCTCTTCCAGTAATTATTCTCCACCGTTAGCCAGAACTAGAACTTCTAGAGCAAGGTGACAAATCCCCATGAAAAATGTGGAATGAGATGGGTACAGTTGAAATACCTTTCCAGTATTCATCAGGAAAATATGTGGTTCATGCTGTGAAACATGAAAGAGTTTTATTTCTTTCTGAAAGTGGGATTAACAGCCCCTGATCCCAAACTCATTTTAAATAATTCACCCATGGATGTTCTCTTTATTCTAAATATCCCCAAGTTTCAGACTTTAGGTATGCTTTTGGTCCCTGCTACATTCCTGGCAACAAAAAACACCAACTAATGTAACACATATCAAAATTATTTTTCTCCACCTTTTGAGTTCACTGAGTATTACCTACACCCACATGAGAAATGCAGCCAATTAGTAGAGTCTCCATAGCAATGACTTACACAAAAGCATCTGAGCCCAATAGCAATTTTCAACAATGCAAACCTGTGATTTATTTATGCCATGGAAAATTCCTTTCACCTTTTTATTTCTATGCAGGAGCCAAGAGATAACTTGCACTTGCCTCTTACAATTTTGTAGGAAAACAGAGCAGGAAAGAAGAAAATAAGAAACATGTTCACTCTTGCACTTCTCCAAATGTGGGTGTTGGATGTGTTTGCAACATAAGTAGTTGCAGCCGATTGGCACCAAGCCCTGACACGCTCCCTGTCTAATAAAATGTGTTTCTCTTGATACCAAATTCTAACTGGGGGAACTTGCTTGATATATTCTAAATGTAAAATATGTTAAACATCCTAGACATTGAATATGTGAAAAGGATCATTATTCACAGGCTCCTAATCAAAGCTTTATTTCATGTCATTATTTGTTTGGTTTTACATGATTCCTGCTTGCTTGAGTGAAAATGTCTGGTGTTGAAAATTGTCACATTTCTCTCAGAGAAACAAGGCAAGGAGCTGTGCTGCATTCAGGAAAACCCAGGCATAATGGCTTGTTTGTTTGTTGTTTTTTTTCTTTTGGAAAACTCTGCACTGTTTGTTAGGTTTTAAATTATTGATTTATTTGGTGATTTACTTTGCAGCAAATTGAAGTCATATGCAAGCTAAATACAGCTTCACTTAAGTTAATTATGATGATGGGGACTATAAAGATTCAGAAATAGACAATTGCATTTACTTGACATATACACTATAAGCCAAAATATATCCCTCTTCCACAACACATACTCTCACTATAGAGTAAATGTAACTTAAACCACATTTATTTCACTAACAGCTGCAATGTCTCTGCCTGTGAAAGCTTTTAGGTGCTATGAAACAACAACATGGAAATATTTTAGGCTCTCCTGGTTTCCCTGTAGGGAGAGATCACCCCCATATTGATGTCTCCACAAGGGGTCTAAACCACCAAGTGGGGCTGGGGACAACATGATCTCCCCACCTTTTTTCACTGAGAGCCAAAATACAATTAGTGTTTTCCATGTGAAGTATTCACTGAATTATCTTTCTTTTTCTGTACTTGTTGGGGACATAGATGTTCCTCAGAAAAATAGATTTGGAAGATACAAATATCTGGATGGAAAAACTGGAAGCCTGGCATGAGCTGGTGAGAGCGTGGAATGTGGGCTGCAGTGCACAGAGATCTCACCTGTACCTCACTGGAGGCACAGGTCCATGCCTGGAGTTTCAGGTCTGCTCCCATGGCTTCCCCAGAGAGAAAGTTTGACTTTTGGTATGGATTTTCTAGAAATAAAAATACACCACAGCAGAGATCTGCCTCAGGATGCAGCACAAGTGATTGCACACAGAGCAAGATGCAGACGATCTGAAGGGAAGTTCTGTCCCAGATGCACAGCAGATTTTGGCATGCTGGCTACTGATTTAAGTATATTACAGCTAACGTTTAAACTGACTAGGCAGGATACTTACGGCAGCATAAATCTGAAAATCCCAGTCCAGCTGTCTCTACTTTGTACTGTCAAATCCACGCTGCTGTGGGTGTCCTACCTGGTCAGATTCCAAGTTAGCATGAACAGCCAAGGTGCAAACACCTGTACTGTGAAACAAATGATATTCCAAAGCTCACCTCTGCATCAGGGCATGGGGAAGAACTGGGGTTCCTGTTAGTGAGAGCCAGAACCACAGAATACAAAGCATCACATTCCCACACTCTGGACCAGCCTCACAGGAGAAGTCTGGGAGACTTGAGATCCTTAAGCAACCACCTCTCTCAAGGGTTCTGGACTCTCTCCTCTGAAACTGAGCACCTGAAAGCCCTGACTAATCTGAAAAGAGATGCTTTCCACCCAGAGCCCTTGCTTAATGAAATCAGTATTCCAGTCAGCTCCATCACTAGAAAAAGCAGCTGCAGTATGCAGGGGAACATATTCCGTTTTCCCAGCTCCATGTGCTGGCATTTTGCAAATGAAATTTTCTCTGACTTTTAGGCTATATGAAATCTTGAAATGAAAATGAAATATAATTGTCAATGAATGGAAAGTAGTACTTTTTGGCCAGCTCTATTTGTACATATAAAACAACCTAGATGTCCCAAAGAGTCTTTCATGCCATCTTGAATTATTTCTTTTTTTTTTTTTTTATTGAGATCTCCAAAGCCAGCTGCTTAGGGGTCTTCAATGCCCAAATTCCCACTCATTATTTCATTTGACACTCAGATCCCTTGAGCAGCACTGAAAAATTGCTAAACCTTAATATCTGTGCGAGACTTCCAAACAATAGCTACAATGAAGAAACTGGTCTTGGCACTAAAAACCAATGAATATGTAAGACAAATTGTATCTGGAGAGAGCAAACACATTAAAACAGGCTACCAGTAGCATCTTTCAAAAGATATCTAATGTAAACAGCAAACTCTTCAATAGCTCAAGGGGCTTATAGTCAATAAATTTAACAGGTTGCAAAAAAAAAGTCAAAGCTAAAGTACAGTATGTAAATGGAAGCTGGAGTGCACTCTTCTTTTCAACCTTAGGACAGAGTTAATAGAGGGGAAATGACAAAATACATAAAAAGGAATACACAGGATTTGACAGAGTATGTTTTTTTCTTTTAACTTCAAGGCAAACTACCAGACTATTTTGGTTTACAGATAAATCAAACAAAGAACTTTTATCAGTTTGCATAAAACTCTTATTTTCAACACTGGAAAGATTAGGCTTCAGAGCCTTATTCTCTATGTGCATGAGGAGGATTACAAGGGAAGTGGTGAAAGTAATGACCTTGTCAGGGATTAGCTTCTACGATTGTATGGTAAATAGCTGTGTTTTCTATGCTTATGGATTAAGATATTCATTGACAGTTTCTGTAAACTAGTGAAATTTATGGATATTTTCAGTAATAGGGTGATGACAGTAGCAGTATCTGACAGCCCCACTGCTGCCTCTTGACATTACCTGCAGTGTTGTGATGTTCAGCCCGGGGAGCCGGATCCTCAGCCTTGCCAGATTTGTTCACAGTGGCTCAGTGTTTGTGTGACAAAAAATGTTTCCTTTTGGAATTCCCTCTATTTTACAGTTGTATGGTCATGCTAGACACAAAAATGTATTGGACCCATTTGGTCCGTTTTGTTTTTCAAGAGCTACACACCTGACTCCTCCCAGCTGACCTAAAAGCACGTAGGAGTGTCCTTTTCACAGACTTACCCCACACATTGAAAGCCACAGTTGGTTAAGCTGTCAGAAAACTGAAGTAGCTCAACTGTTCCCACTGAGATTCCCTTCCTTCAACTTTTTTTAATTTGTTGTTTCTAAGAAAGTCTTGGTAAGAAGACAGGAACTACATGTGTGGGGCAACCAAGACCCTTGTGTTGCCTGTGACAAGGCCAGTCTCCACTCTGACTAAATGGTGACTCTTTGGATTAAAAGCTGCTGCTCTGAGGAAGGCAGAGCAGAAAATGCTGTGGAGGCTCTTGAAGCCCAAGCCAATATCTTAATACAGAAGGTAACAGGCAGAAAGCCCCTCTGAGTAGCTCAGTATTTCTGAAGACTGTCTAGCTAGCTTACTCTTCCCAAGGAAGTTGAAAATAAATTCACCAGAAACGGTCAGCTGCTTGTCTCTGGGCTTGTAAAATGTAAAACATTTTCTGTTTACCCTGATGGTATCATTTAATTTTGCAGATATATTGGAACCTATTTATTGTGCAGGATCATGAAAGAAGAGGTTTACTTGGTTTACTTACTACTACTCAGAGTAATCTCTATTGTAAAATAACTGGATAGAAGAGTAAAGACAGTTTGGTTCATGAGAGAAACATTCCCATGAGGGAGAGCATAGCATAAACTTGGATAGGTTGCCTCGAGCAGTTCCAGCTCACTCTGGTTGGGTTCTCCACACAAAGCAAAGCACAGTCTTCTGGCAAAGAAATGAGGGCTTATAGTAGCCTATATACATTTTGCTGCACTAGTTAATATATAATTATATTCAACAGAGAAAGATTTCAAAGTCCTAGTATCTGACTACCTGAATCATTTCTACTACAGATGCAACATGTTAAGATTTTTCTTGAACAATATTATCTGTCAAGTCTGTTAAGCTGTGTGAAATAGTGCCTGGGCTTCTGCTGTCCTTTTGTGACAATGGAAAGTGAGATAAGCAGAGAGAAAAAAGAACTGGACCTGGGTGGAGGTTTTTGGAAGTATAGCACAAAAGTACTTTTAGACAGGTCCATGTAAGGCCACCACCAAAACTGATCAATAGGTCTTCACAATCATAGCGATGAGTATTTGTACTCCCAGTGTGCACTTTCTTAGACTGTCCCTGGACAGCAGCATGTGCCTGCAGTGCTGTAGGGGTGTAGCCAAACATTATGCAAAGCAGTCACACTGGCAATGGCAGAAATCTCTCTTCAGAAGCACAGAGCACACAGTTCAAGCTGCAAAATTCATTCAGAAAACTCAAAAAACAAGGAGTTTAACCTATGCTGACCTCAGTGTTGCTTGAAATGGTTTAAAACCTAGGTTATGTTTGCCCTGAAGTTTTGTAGTGGTGGAGACACAAAAAATCTGAGCTTCAGCTTGGTCTGTGCATGCCAGTAATTGGCAAAAAATTTGCTATCTACCCCTGATCAAGGGAGAGGTGCTGGGACATGCACAGGGTATGAATGATGAGCTCTCAAAATGGAAAATTATTCAAAACTAATCACCCAGGGAACATAACAGGCTAATCAGAAAGTCCAATAGAAATAGATATCTTTCAACAGACATAAAATAATCCCTTTCATGCAGTTGAGCTGAGAAATCTTTATCTCATGTAGGTAATGAAAAATACACGTGCACTGTGATAGATGTAGTTCTGCATATGGCTAGAAATTCCTTTTCTTGTAATTACCTTTTCTCCCCGTTCATTCTTCGTTTCTTTAACATAGTCATCCAGTGGACCGTTTCATGAAAGCAACCTTTAGAACAGAGATCTCACTGTTTCCTAAAGAGAAAACAAAGGTTTCTCAGTGCTATATTCACCATAGCAATACCCAGGTGATTACACCCACAACCTAACTGCACTGGCTGATTTCAGCAGGAAAAAGCAAAAGACACATATACTCTCTATATCCACAAACTGGGAAATAGATAGGAGGATGTTGTGCTTTCAGAAGGCATTAAAAAAAAAGGGGAAAGAGTAAATGCTTTGGCTTTCCTTTACCATTGTTTAAAAGATGTAGAGGAAACCCTTCTTTTTCTTTTAGTGCACTTTAGAAAGTTTCATTTTCCAATGGTTTTGGACCGTTAGAGCTGCTTTTAAAATCGCAGTGACAATTTCATATTCTAGAAGGAATCTGAAGATGTTATCATGCATTCCAAAATATTTCAACTTGCACATAACTTAACATTAAATAAAATCTGGCTCATTACACTCATAAACCTAGAAACTTTAAAAACTCTGCATTCTTTTATATAAACTCATTTACTTGTCTAATCTGTCTAATTCAGTAAAGAAACACCATTTAATATACAGCCATAATAGTTTCTTTAGCCATACTTATCACAATTTATAATTATAGTTAGGCAAGCAGTATTTGAAATAGATGTGATCTGGTTTTGCTTTGTCTGACCTTTGCCTTTCAGTGACATGAAAAAAAGGTCAATTATTAAACCAAACTATTTGAAAGGTAGTATTCAGTTAGACAGAAAACTACCTCTCAGACAAATGGTATCATATATAGTAAGCAAGGTCAGATGAAGACAGGATATTCAAAACCAGGTAATAAGAATCATTTTAGAATCAATAATGTCAGAAAAGACTTCCAAGATCATCAAGTTCATTGAGATTTTATCCTTCTGAACAAATATATATAAATAAATGTTGTCAGTGGTAGAACTACAAATGAACTTGCCTTGTCTTTTCTTACAAGGTGGATTCCAGTATCTGTAAACATAAATTTGGAGTACACGCTCAGTTTTGGTGGCCAGAATGGCAGTGATAATCAGCTGCAGGAAGACAAAACTGCCAAAGTAGCGAGAGTCCCACTTTGGTGGAGAATACTGAGCAGTCTCATAAGCTATTTATGCATCTGACAAACTTTGAGAAAAGTACTGGAACAAACTTCCTGCCTCCCAGGACCATCACTGACACAACATCCTGGCCAGACCCCGAGCAAGTGGCAATTCCTCAAAGCACTGTAGCACAGGTTATTCTCTCACTGAGGACCAAGACAAGCATTTTTATTTCCTGGAGTCCAAAGGTCTTCAGCACAATGACATGGTGATGGTTTTACAGGTGAACACTATCTCACAAGTGACTCGATACAGAGCTGTTCTCAGAAAACTGCTCACAGAGCCTTTAAGTCTGTGTCACCCTCTATTCCATCAGACCCACACACACTGAAGAGGCCATAAAATCCATTCAATTTAGGAGACTTGTCTTATCAGCTCACAAGAAATGAAGCTCTGCAGGTCAAATCTTGATTCAAAATTGGATTCAAGTACCTTTGAAATTATAAAATTATGAGATAGCTGAGCATCATCATTATCATTAGCAGCCACCCCTGAAAATGCTTGAGAAATGATGCCAACAGTTCCTTGGAAGGAAGTTAGAGAGATATTGCAATTACCAACTATGTTATATCATTTAAGTATATATTTAGCTTAATTGTGGTAAAACTTGATAGTATTCTTTTGATTTCATAATTACTAGAAAAACTGCAAAATAAAACACATGTCTTGGGGTACTGGAAATTTGATGTGGTTTATAATCAACAACATTGTTCACAATGACAGATCTGAGTATACAGAAATTATTTCACATTGCAGCACTGGTGCTAACACTTGCTTTTCCACTTGCTTTTCATTACCATTGCAAAGTAGTTTTCCTAGACAGTGCTTATTTTAGTCATGGCAGAAACTAATGAATTTTTCAGACTTGTGTCTGGGTTTTATTATACTCCTATACAATCTTTTATTATACTCCTACAAAATCTGGTTTTTATGTATTGTACTATCAAAGAGTGGGCTGAGTATGCCCTTACTTCCCTTTGAATCTTTTTTAGAACTTTATAATTCAGAAATTTAAACTTCTCTTGACCCATTATGAACCACTCACCTCTGAGTCTGGCCTTTCTTCTCCCTCTGGGTCACTGTGAAAATTATCGGAGGTCCCAAAGCCTCTCTTCTTTGGCCCTGTTGTACTAAACAATGTAAAAACAAGGCTATAAACAGTGCCACTCTCAAGAGCCTGCAGTCTGGTATGTTTACAGGACAGATTTTAGCAAAGTAAAGAGATGGCTGGGCTATTCCTTTCAAGCTAACATTTGTATCTCTAGTCTGTACTAGAACGTAAGCATGATTTAAGTTGGTAAGACAAGGGGAATAAATAAGTGATAGGAAAAGGGAAACTCAAAATTCCTCCCTCCACAGAGCTGACATGAATGTGGGTATTCACAGCAAGAGACCCAGCAGAGAAAACAAGGGATTTTGTGTGAGCAGCTGTCAGTCTGAACATCATTTTGCTCTTTCTCAAAACTTGTCCGTTGAAGAGGCATGAACACCACTGGAGTGATTCCCAGCCCTGTTAGATCAGAGCTGCTGGAGAACCTCTCCATAAGGAGAATCCTGTGGCTGCCCTGGTGCACAGGGAGGAATCCAGCGCTGAGTGTATTGATTGGCTTTGTGCTGTTGTGTAGATGAATGTAAAGAGGTACAAAAATGTGCGAGGGAAACAGAAAGTCCGTTTCGTTGATGTAGCAAGGCACCAGCAGCCAACAGACTCTAAACCCTACTCCCTGTTTCTTCTGCTGCTTTCACTCAGTCAGTTTATTTTGCTCCATAGATCGATCTCCTTCTTGGAAAAAAGACTGACAAAGGTCTTTCTTACCTCTGTCTTCCTGTTGTGGAGTGGGAAGTGTGTGTCTGTGGAGTGCCGAGGATGTGCAGATGTGAAACGTGTGAGTGCTTTTGTGGACACAGGGGTCTCCTGTTACTGATTAGGTGGAGCCAGCTCTTCCTCTATATCATGAGCGCTGAGCAGGCAGATCCCAACACAAAAGTTGTCTGATATGAAGGTGTGGAGAGGGCAGACTTAAGTGAAATATTTTCCGTATGCTCTAAATTTGCTTTTTCTTCCTTGTAGAGATAAGGTTTGATTGAGCACCACTTAATGCAGAGCAGAGGAAGGAAAGATATTGTAGGAAGGTAGACACTATGGTAAAGAAGAACTTTAGAAAATTAAGTGCAGTTGAAACAGTAAAAGCAGTAGAAAATCGAGATTTTCACATGAGTAAAACAATGAGTTTTTTCCCTCTTACCATCTGTTGTTACAGATAAGTACTCCTTGCCTACTCCATACTCCCCTTACAGTGTCCTTATAGGAGCAGTGCAAAGGCAATAATGCTGGTATTTGCAAATGCAGTTAAAGCATTTATTTAACTTGAGGGTGGATAACCCTCCCAACTGAGAGCCGCATAATGATTGTTTGAGACATGCACTATGTATTTCAGAATACCAGAGGAAAAGCCAACCATGGGAGTATTTCCCTGGTGAAAGATGGTCACTGCTGTAAGAGGTCCAGATCTGCTTCAGAGCATGCTTAGATATCCAACAGCATCCCAGGACAGCTCCAAACAGACAGGGATGTAGCTGAGTGAGACTCCCCTACTATTGTTTCAGCTTGAAATCTGCCAAATACCTAATAAACATGCAAAAACCTATTGGTCAACTTTTGCAAGCTCTAGGGAGAAGAGGGAAAAATGGGGAATCATGTGAAGAATGATATAAAGGGACACAAAGCAATCCCATAAGAAGCCAAACTTTTACTATCAGTGTTTATGGCAGTGATTTTCACGTGAACATCAGTGCTGCCCTAATTCACAAGAATGATGAATGCCTTACTACAGGTTAAGGTAATGGGACAACTCAGACAACATTGCAGACCTCAGCTAATTTCAAATTATATAAAAATTTTGGCATCTGCATACTTTAAAACCATACTTCCAGCAGCTTAATAGAAAATTATACCCTGCTTTTTAGTAGCATAACCTATAATTTATTTTTCATTAACTGCTCAAGTTCAATTTTGGTACTATAAAGCTAAAGCATTTTTTAAGCATTTGCTTTCATCAATCATTTGATTTTTTTTGTGACACGTGGCATATCTTATTCAATGGTATTGGTTAATCAGTTTTTAAATAATATTCTGTTTTCTAGAATACCAGGAAGATTGTATTTAGACATCTTTAAAAATGTAGTGACAGCAATTTCAATCAAAAAATGAGAGGAAAAAAATACAGTGAATAGCAGCAACTGAAACAAGTTAGAAATAAGGAAGGCAAAAGCAGTATTGGAATACTTTGGTTTCATTCATACTGAACTTTTGATGTTGTGGAAGACTTACGTGGGCCTTGTATATAAGTTAATACTGCAGTAGATCACCATTGCCATCTCCTGGTAAATAAACCATATAGCTGTATTCTAGATTTTTTTCTAAACAGTCATATATTGCACAACTGTAGAAGCAATAAAGCATTTAGAGTATTTATTGTGAAACTATCATTGCATTTTTATTCTTTGCTCACATAAGACCTTTATAAAGAACTGCATTACAGTTGATAAATAGTGGTATTTGTTCCAATGCACTCTTTATGCTGAAAAGAAATACTGCTAGTTATGACTCTGTAAATTAAGGTGAGATGATGGGGTTTTTTGTGATTGAAACAAATACCAGCCTAAGGAAAACTCCCCATAACCAAAACAAATATCCACTCAGAGAGATGGTGTTGGTTCCCACTGCGCTGTGATGGGACTGTGCCACAGTATTTAACCAAAGCAATGTTCAACAGCACCAAGCCATGGTACCCAGAGACAGTTGGGACAACAGCAGTGACAACAGCAAGCTGTCATTTCACTTTCTGGTATTTCTAATCCTTATATTTTATTACCACTGTCATTGTCCTTCCTGCTGTCATTTCCCATTCCACCCCCTCTCTGCCGTAGCTGCTCCTTTTATGTCTTTGTGCAGCTACCTGCAACCTGCTGACAAACACAGTACACCCTGTCCTGCGGGAAGTGGGGGGAGCAGGCTGGTCCCGGAGCCAGCAGGAGCAGCACCTCCCAGAAGAACTCTCTGTGTGTCACACCAAAGCCAGCAGACTCTCACCTACTCCAGCACCCTCACAGCCACATGGGGAAGGAGAATGAGGTGTGTCTACAACTCATTACCCTTTGCAGCAGAGAGCAGCACTCAATGTGATGCTGAGCCTTGATAAATCATCCTTTCAATCAAATCAGTAAACAGAGGGAAATGCTGTCTAACTGGCGATAAATTTCAGGTAAGTTCAGCAAGGAGTGACGATCAGTCAAAAGCCTGTGCCTGGCTCTGTTTGTCTATTGCTTTTGCAATGCTTCTTTCTGCATCAGGGAAAATGAATTTCCTCACTTGGAGCTGCGTCAGCTGCCGGCATCACCAATTAATGTGATGGGGAACAACCCCTGCAACAAGAGTTTGCTTTTCACCATGCAAGCGAAAGAAATATTTGTGATATTCTGGAAGAAACTAGGGCCAAAGACTTTCTGATAACACTGAACTTTCTGAAGCCAGAGCTGCATCATGAAGAGCTTCTACTTAAGAGCAGCCTTTGCAGTGGTGACAATTCAGTTTGAATCTTCCAGCTCAGCACCCACACAGCCAGGACTGCAGTGGATGGGGGCAGTCACAAACACTGGGAAAAGACGGATAAATGCAGGCAAGTGCAATGGCATTTTAGAGCTGTCATAGTGTCACAAGGAGTAAAGATTAACTGCAGCTCAGCAAGAACTGTGAAAAGTTGCTGGCTGTGGATACTTGGAAGGAAAAGAGCTTTGGAACAAAAGTGAGAACAGTGTCTTGAGGGACCTTTATTTCTCATCAAACCCGTTCCCTCATGAGGGGACACAGAGTTGGTCTTGGACTCACAGAGGCATTTAGAAACCAGTCTGTGGCAGGTTACACTTAATGATCATAATAGCTATTAAAGCCAAAAGGGACTGGAAACACAAGCTTAATTATTTGACTATCCCAAGGGATCCAGGATCAACACACAATACTAATAGTATCTCCAGTCATTGTTATTAGATTAGGCCTAGAAACTTGTCCCTGAAGCAACACTGTAATTATGTATTTATTAATTTATCTTTATTTGCTTTAGCTTCTCCACTCTTTAGAAATATGCATACTTTCCATTGCAAAGAAATTCAAAACAAATTCATCTCATAGAGGAAATGGGTAAAAAAACCTGAGATCTGAAAACAGAGGAGTAGAACTCCTAGCTTCCTTTGGAATTTACAAGTTAAAAAAAAAAAACACCACCTGCATTCGGGAAAAGTAGAAGACGGGTGAAAATTAGAAGCTGAGATATATTTCCCTTTCTACAGAAAGCAGCACTCAGATCTGCAGCTGAAATGAAATCAAGGGCCTGTTCATTCTAATAGCTTGTGTCTTTTGAAGGAAATCTGGCCTTAAAACAAGATAGAACAAAAATGAGAAAAGAATGCCATTACCATTGCCCTCTCCATATTGGTACCAAGCTGCCATAAGACTCATGGCAGGATGTGCTTCTGATGCCTCTCGTGACCCTGCAGGATACAAACATGAAAGTCAAAATGCAGGTTCTTCCCATTCATTCCTCAGTCTGCTCATTTCTAAGAAAAAATATTTTACAGTATCAATCCTGGCAGTAACAAACATCCCATAGCATGGGTTGGCAAACTTAAGACAGAAACCATGAAAGTTCAATGACTCCAGGGCTATCCAGGCATCAAGAAACGAGAGAAACTCTATGATCTTTTGTAATGGTTTTAAGGTCTCAAAATCAGGAGATGGAAAAAAGCTGTAGACAAATTTTTTGCACAACATAAGTGAGGGCTGCAAGACTGTCCTCCCCCTTTCTCTTGAGCCTGCATTTTCAGTAATAGTGCTTAGAATATTTTCCTTAAAGAAAAAGAGGGGGCAGTAAGAGGGGACAGGAATAAAAAAATATTTCAAAAACTTGATGAAACACAGCTCATTGCTGACTGTCCATCTTGTCTTTGTATGCCACATCTTTGAGGATAGCGAGTCTACTAAAAGCACTGCATCTTTTCCTTAGCATGCATGGGTGGGAAGATAAAGATTCAAGCTTTTACATTCCAAAAGAAGGACTATTTTTAGGATAGATAAGTCAGAGGTACATTTGAGAAATGCAGAAAAATGTGTCTTCCTAGAATTGAGTGTACTAACTAACAAGACCTATATAGCAGGATTATACTCCATGGCTTACAAGAGTATTGATCTGTGTGTACTCCTCAGTGGTGTTACATTCATTTTAGCATTGATCTCTTTCATTACACCACTGCATCATGCACTCTCAGTGTCATCTCAGTGCTCCTCTAAAATCGGACTGTCTTCTGTTGCTGTCAAGATGTACAGATTGTGCAACTTCCAATTCAAAACATCACAAAGTCTGCTTATTCACACACAGACACCCCTCACCTTTTAAAATAATAATAAGGACCTACCATCCCTTGATCCCCCAAAACAAGTTAAACACAGAATGAAGAAGACATTGTCAAGTGCTTTTTCTTCAAGGATTTTTTTACTCTGTGCATTGTTTGTGTTACCTTTCAAAGAAGCTTGAAAACACCATTTCTTTTCCTCACGGCTCCTTTCTATTCCATTTGGAAAACATTGATTTTGCTTCCCCCTGTGATTCTTATGCAGCACAAGTAAACATGGCTCTGTTTAATATATGTCCAAGTCTGTGCAATGCCATCAAATTCACTGTAGCTCTGGGAGAGAAACCAATCCCTTTGTTGGCTTCTAGCTTTGCTACAATGCAAAATACCACAATTCTTGCACGTCCAGAGAGGTTGCTGGTTTGGTTAATTTGCTTATGCATGCTTTATTCTTCAAAGCACATGACTGGGCACCAGGAACTTATAAATTCTGATGTCAGTTTTAATAACACACTGTTGCAATTATGAAGAGACAGGGATACATGGATCAAAAGCTCATGGCACAAAATGTTGTGCAAGTACATGGGCAAAAAGCCTTCTTTCCTCATGGTTTACTGAAACAATATACATTATCTTGAGTTTATCACTTAAGCTTCTGCACCAGGTTTTGTTTACTGCACTCCTGGTGTAATTTAGAGATGAGTCTGTTGTCTTCAGGCTGGTAAATATGAGGACAAAAACCTTAGAAAACCTACTACAACTCCCTGCAGGAATTGTCTCCTTCCCTGCTGAGTGTGTCTTCAAGACTATATGCTGTTTTGCCAGTTTCCACCATATTCTGTAATTCTGAGCAAAAATATCTTATCTTGCAGCCTTCTAATTATGCCAGCCTGGGGAGCAAGTGCATGGCATCTCAACTTTTGTACCTTGGCTACTCCACAATAATAACCGTCGACTTCACTGTGTGATGTCTGTGTCCTATCCTTCACACCTTTGAAACTGGTATGATATTTGTCTGTCTGAGTGGAGAGAAACACCTTGTTCTTCCCTTGCATGTATGTTGCAACAGATGAGAACAAGCTGGGAAAAACACCTATTATTTTAATCTTCATTATTTCCAAGTTTTTTTCTCTATAAATTCCCCTTTTCTGGCTTCACACAGCTCTTGATTTTTCTTGTCAGTATTTCACTGTCAACCTATGTTCTTGTAGCCTTTTTCCTACTTTAACAGTAATGCCATATTTTATTGCTGCAAGTATAACCCTCAGCACTTCAGCTACTGCACCACAGACCCCAATCCAGTGTTTAAAGATGGGAATCTTTCCAAGAACATCCTTAGGCACTGGCACTGGATCAGACACTATGTGCAAGGATGGATTTCTCATATCCGTAGGTTAACTTCTGAAAGAAAAGGCTCTATCCAGCGGGAGAGTTACTTACCAATGTAATATTTTATGCATTGAGCTCCAGAGTGTCGCAAGATGACTTTAAGTATCACAGCAGACAAAGTAATTTCACATAATGAGTTAGTTCTTTAAACTGTTACCTCACTTAACACTGAACCAATTAATCAGGACAAGGAAAAAATTTTAAATGTACTACTGCTTGTGCACTGCTGTACCCCAATGCATTACTGCTCGCAGCTCAAAGTCCTTTTCTTACAAAGATTAGATCTCAAAAACCCAGAGCAGTTTTACTTGCTTGCACTGCCCTTTTCTAATTGCTCACAATAGGAGCTGACAGGCAAGCAGTCAGGGAGACATTGTTTTCACAGAAATTGCGTATAAAACATTCAGCAGCTGTGTAAATACATCATTTTTAGAAAGGGGACTGTCCCTTAAAAGCATGGAGATGTAACACTGTTCTTAAGTTATAATATCAACAACAAAAACACTGTTTCCTTTTCACCAGTCACTGCTGTGGGCATGGGCTGGCCAGAGGAAATATAGTCCTGAGCAAAAGAAAACAGGCTGGATCCAAAACTACTGCTTTTTAATACAATCAGTGGCATTTAAAGGATTCATTCAGTATTTTCTTATTTATTTTGAAAATGCTTGAAAAACCATCCTGTGTAGGGACTCAGATTTGTTCTGGCTGGCGTAGTCAGCGGTCAGATACTGGGGCTGTGAATGTCAACCTTATGTCAGTCAACTTATTCCTCTCCCTTGGATAGGAAAGCATCATGTTCTCTATGTTGTACCATAAAGGTGGTGTAATTGGAGAGGAGAAGAAAGGGAATGTCATTTCACAAATGATTCAGTTACAGTCATTCTTCTCCTCCCACTTATTTTACTGAATATCTGACAATCAAAAAAGGTGCAATTATCTAAAGTGAAGAAACTGCAATATTAACAGAAATGGTATTTTGCCACAGAGATTAAGCATGGAATTTCAAGGGCTCATTTGTCAATGTGTTGCTTACATGTTATAGGTAATCTCTGAAAATCAGTCGAGTTATACTACTGGGAAAGACAGTGATTAATGAGATCCTGCCTCTGAGGGAGATATTTCAGGTGAAAAGAAACAAAAGTACAATAGACAAGTGGCAAGGGTCAATGAGAAACTCAATTGTAACCACCATGAACTAATTCACAGAGGGGTTATAGGGCTATATGAGTGCAGAAAAATGTTTGGGGATTTTATGCTCTTTTATTTTAGAGTAGAGAAAGAAAGTGGCCAGATTACACAGTTGCCATAGTAATGTAAACTGCTATTTAAAATACTTAAATATATTTTAAATATTTCTATTGCTGGGATAAATTGCACTGCTCTGAGGAGCAGCATGTTGTGCAAAGAGGTCCTTCCTTTTTCTCTGCCCTTTGAAATTTTTAGGAAGTTTGCTGAAGAAATGTAACCACCTCTCTTTCTTTCAAGCCCACAGCTTGTCTCTGTTTATGTCTCAGCTTTTCTGCACTCCTTTCAATTTGTAGTCTTCCTTCATCTAACTTTCACTGCCTCTTGTCCTCCAGCTTAATCCATGGGTATTTTATTTCCCTTGACTCCACTATTCTCTTCCAGTTTCATTAGGTAAACTTTTCCTTTACTTTCACAGCCCTCCACACTCTGTCATCAGAATGACTTTCAAAAAGTAATTCATTAGCAGCTCTCATAATAATAACTTTCAGTCAAGAATGACTAATTGTAAAGGATTGCCTTGATGGACACAACAATCCCCTGCACATCCAGAGTCAGTGGCTGCTGCAATGAAATCCCACCCCCGTGTTTAGATATGTGACACTCTGTTATAACAGATATTTAAATAACATTAATTTACTAATTTCCTAATCTTCCACTCCAGCATTCAGTCAGATAAGCTCCTGACAGAAGACAGGCACATGCAGAATAAAGGATGAGGGAAATGGGGACTGTAAATGCAGAATGAAGTGTAAAGTGAAACGTTCAACACTTCCAAAATGCCCTCTCTCAAAGGCACTGTTGCTCGTGGCTGCTCTGCCCTCCACACTGTCCCAGGCTGTTAAACTTCACCCAGACATCACTACTGCAACCCAAAAATTTTAGTTAGCCAGAAGTGTTTTAAATTGTCGGAGTTTATCCTACATCCATTAGCTCTGAGATGATTATGCAATAGATGGAAGCTGAGCCATACACAGATTACCCAAAAAGACAAAAAGCACTGCAGAAAAATGTGGAATAATGCAAAGGCTACAGGTACCAGGACAAAATGGAAAGACCTTTCCTTTTTCCAAAAGCAGGAGTTTGGTCTTTCCTTACTTAGTTTGTTACATGTGTGTAAATGAGAAGACAAGTCAAATTATTGGAATTTCGTAGTTATATAACTAATTTTAAAAAAAGGAAGCATTTAATCCCCTGATAACTATATCCCATCCCTTATTTCTTACCTCTCCCCTCCCACTTGGAGTGGTGCCGCATAGCTCAAAATTCAGCTGTGTGCTGAGAAAGCAAGGGAGCAGGCACACAGCCACACATGGCACAGTCAGAGTATCAGGTGCTCAGATTCTTTACCTCCAGTGCTGCAGGAAGCAGAGCTCGTTTGGAGAAGGGATTAAAACCAAAGCAAGGATAACATTACAGTGCCCACTGCTCCTGCTATTTTTAATGTGGTGCTGTCATTTTCATTATAAACTCATATTTCCTGGTTTTATAATTCGATCATTAAAAAAATTGCTGAAAGCTAAATATTAGCAAGCATCTCTGCTTACCAAAAAAATGAAGAATTTCCATAGAGCAGGGAGAGGAAGTCTCAGATTCTGCTTATTCTAGTGGAAAAGTGATTCCAGCATGACCAGGGCTATACCAACACGGAGCCTTTGCCAGAAATTTTGCATAATATGGAAGAAGGATATGGCCACACTCTAAAACCACAGGCACAGTGCATGACACTTCAATGGAATGCATGGGACTAATTCAAAATGTCAGACTTCTCCCAGATGTCAGATAGGATCCTTGCTCTTTGCCTTAGATCTATTTTGAAGCACAAAAATAATTGTATAGCTCAGTGGTGCTACCCGGAATAGACCCCCAGCTGTTGGATGCAGACAGGAATATTCAGCTCTGGAACCCTGATGCTCTCTAACAGCCCTGGTAGAGCCCAAAGCAGCAGCCAGGCAAACCAACAGGGCTCTGCCTCCAAGCTTTCCTGTGTCAGCTCCCTGTGACGCTTCCTACCTGCACACGGAGCAGCTCTGGGATGTGGGTGTTCCATGCGAACTGAGAGGTGAGAAATGAGCAGCATTATCAAAGGGCTAAGTGCTCTCATATGAAAGTATCAACATTTATTAAAAAGTTGGAGACAGATGGAATGGCTTCCACTTTTTTTTTTTCCGAGGATGATACCTGTAAAAATCAGTTTGAAAATGTAGCCCCATATATATGGCAAGCATATATAAATATATGTGACCAGTGTGACCTTCTGGTGACATCCACACTGTACCGCAATAAAAACTGTAAAATGAAAAAATACTGCATAGGAGAATTAACAGAAAGACAGAACTAAAGAGTATCATCATCTCACGCCCATTCCCTATCATCCCTTACAGCTCAGTGATCTCACCTGCATGAACAGCTCTCATAAAGTTCACATTCTTAAGACAGAATTATTTTAGATGCTCTTTTTTATATGCTGCTTTTAAATGCAAAATTAGAATTTATTGATAAAACAACAAAACAAGCATTTACTAAGAAAAATACTATTGTTTAAAAATGCAGACTATCATTTCATCCCAGACTCTGCCTCTTTAAAGATCTAAGTGGTGTATACAAGCTTTTGTTGTGTGATGCAGTGGTTACCATGGTAATTTATATATTTTTTTTTACGTTTTGTGAAGACGGTGCAGTCAAAAACATAAATAGCCTGAGCCCCTGGCAGGGTAAATTGTACAATGGCATTCTAGAATAAATTTACATGGTTTTTTCTTTTTTTTCCAAAAACATATATTAGAGGCTAATAATTCTTTGTGCAGAAAAATACTTCACTTTTCTTATGAGTGCAATTATATTTGATTATAATTTTTAACTATACTTGCTCCAGGATGATACTAAATTGTATAGCCCTTCATGTGCCCATTATCTACAGTTCCTCCAAGACAGTGATCCAAGTTGATGGATGTGGGAGAGTTGGGAGAGTTTCCTGGAGTACTACCTGGTTAAAAGGGTTTCGAGTTTTGCAGGAACACCACCAGAGGGATTTATAATACACCATCAGAGAGACTTATATTTGCTAACCAAAACAAAAATGTATCCTGGAATAACTAATTGAGTTGCAGACCTGTGGAGAACTCATATATATATATATATATATATATATATTTATATATATATGTATGTATGTATGTATATGACAGCCTGGAAGCCAGGAAATTCATTTGCACCTTGTTTAGGAAAAGAAAGGCAATATTTTTAAACCTAAAATTTTTGTTTGCCAGAATTGTTTGGTAGCAGAAGTGTTGTACAGGACCTGACCAAAACTACAGGCAATGTAATATCTTTTCTCCAGCAATGGGTGAAACATGCTATCAGGAAAGACTCCAGGAACAGGGCAGACTGATGAAATACATCACCTGTGTGCTCCCCCATCCTCCAGTCCTTTGCAGTTCACAGACATCCAGGGCCAGACACAGTTTCAGCAATCTCACTGGAATCATTTTCCATGAGTTTGTCCTTGAAGTCCAGTGACCTTTTGCTTTCCACAGCACCCTGGGGCAAAAAGTCAAAGTTACCAGGCCGAGCTGTCTCAACAGCAGACATCACTGTATTGTATAAATATAATGCTGCTTTGATGCAAGGCTAAATGTCTAATTTTGCTAATGATTCTGTGCCCAGAAACAATGTGTGATATATAGTTAACGATAGTTTTAAAATGCTCGAGCAAGATGAACAGAGGGATTAGTATTTGGAACTTCTCCAGAGTACAAGCTATGGGTTCTCACCAGCTCACTTCTGGAAGAATGTGGAAAGATACCTCTCAACGAAGCTGACAAGCTGGAACTGCTCTTTCT
Source organism: Struthidea cinerea (assembly GCA_013397865.1). Classification (NCBI taxonomy): domain Eukaryota; kingdom Metazoa; phylum Chordata; class Aves; order Passeriformes; family Corcoracidae; genus Struthidea; species Struthidea cinerea. The sequence continues at coordinate 2,078,499 of VZTI01000839.1, forward strand.
CCAGTGCTCCTGCTTTCTCATAGGCAAAGATTCCTACTTGGAATTTTGCAGTGAAAGAATTTTGTCTCATGTCCTGGTTTGCCTTCTACTGGGCAAACATATGGCTTCCCAACGATTTTAAACTCATTAGGAGGAATCTGGCAAAGCAACAAATGTTTAACTAGCCAACAAAAGTCATATTCCTGGAGGAATCTCTAATAACTATATCACACTGAGTCCTTCACATATCTTTTCACCCAATACAAATTAGTGTAGCTGTTGATAGAAGGAAATGGTGCCAGTTAGAACCACTTGAAAATCTAACACCTTCCAAATTCACAATAGGTTATGCTTATTAAACAATTTGAAAGTAAGAGATCTTTTAATATTAAATAGCTGAATTTCTACACAAGCCATGTGAAATACTGGAATACAGGAATTTTTTTTGTCTTCATAAAGTCTTTCTCCCTCATGAGTATGAAAGAGAATGTTTTTAGGGAATGTACCAGCAAAGGAAAACTAAGTATCCCCTTTTTTATGAGTAGAATAACACATTCCTTCCAACTGTCCTTATTAATTTATAAACAGCTATGATCCTAGGTTGTTCCGGTCATTCAAATTTATGATCAGAATAAAATTATTCTCAATAGAGAGTAAAAATGCCTCCTCTCTAAAGCTTCATAACGAGTGATAAGCATTCACTGGACCATAATTACATCTTTCTATTTTTCCTGTGTTGTTTCAGGTTTCAATTTTTTTTTAATATCACCATTTTAATTAAGCTTTAATCTTCACAGCACTAAACTAAATTAAAAGGATCTTTATAGTGTTGCTTTGGTAACTAACAGAAGGGGTAAAATTACCTTATCTGTTTGTTCACCATGTTGCAGCTGTAAACATCCCAGTTATGGTCTTTAGTTTGCGCATTTTCATTAGGAAAAAAAAGAAAAAGACATGTGACAACGAAAACAGTTATCGCTGCTGGAACAGTCCTCTAGCAGGATCTCACTGTGATTGTCATGGACAAACTTGTAGCTGGGACCTCTTTGCTGCAAAAGATTAAATACGAGCTAATTAGGCAAGACACAGAGCAGGCAGAGACAAGTGAAAGCAGCAGTACCCATCACAGAAATTCCCACCTCCTTGCCCTTCTCTCTGGTCCCCTTTATTTCCTTCAACAATCTGCAACACATTAAAAGTTAAACATGAAACTTCTTATGATGTTCCCACAGTTTCCTGCAGATAATTAGTGACAAATCTTCAGAACACACTTGCCATGTACCTGCCATGTCATTGTCCCATTTTATATCACTGTAAAACACCAAACAGCAAATTGAGTTGTCCAAGACTATCAGCTAAACACAATCCTACATCATAGCACTCTAACAGAAACATGCTGAAGGCATGAAAGCACACTTGACCTTGAAAAGCCTGTATAATTTGGGTTGTGGAATAGGTAAGAAAAAGGGGAAGAAAATTGTTAGACCTTTCTTTTAAAGCTAAGATACCACAGATCAAAACAAGAGCAAGTTCTTGTTATTACCTAACAGAAAAAAGAATACTTCTTAAGATTACTTTAAAAAAAATAATACTTTTATATTGTTTCAGAGTTCTACATGTCTGTTTCTCTTCTTGGACCTTTCTCTGTTTGATTGCTTCACCCTCAGTAAGGGACTGATGTTAATTTCCATTAAAAAACCCCACAGACCCTGGCTACAGTGGCCTGAAAATGCAGTTTAACCTAAGCTTTGAGAACCCTCTAGACTGAGGGTGAGTGAAGAGCTTTCGCATTCCACCAAAAGGAAGAGCCCACGTGTGTATCAGCGTCACCCAAAGACACAGCAGGACCTTTCACACCTGTGCAGAAGAGCCTTCCTGACTCCAGGAAATAAACCAGCACTGATGCAAAGCCTTTTTAATTACAAATAATTCCTTCAATACTCTTTTGCTATGAACTGTACTTCTCAACTCAGCAGGTTTTTAGGGAGACTGGATTATTTACAAAGCAGTACAGGCAAGGCCCTGGCACAGGTTGCCCAGAGAAGCTGTGGCTGCCCCGTCCCTGGAAGTGTCCACGGCCAGGTTGGACAGGGCTTGGAGCAACCTGGGATAGGGGAAGGTGTCCCTGACCAGGGTGGGAAGTGAATGATCTCTAAGGTCCCTTCAAATCCAAGCCATTCCATGGTTTTATGAATATGGAAAACCCTTGTGCCTACACAGCTGACTCCCAGAGCTTCGGCTGTCTCATAGAGAGATTGACTTCAGAGCTATTTTTCCCTTCAATTTGGCTATCCATGTGCATTTTACAGTGTTCTCAGTAAAGCACTTAGAGCCTCAAGTTCATCATCATCGTTAGCAGCGAGGTCAAATGTTGAAAGTTTTGTTGTTTTGGTTTTTTGTTTGTTTGGTTTTTTTTTTAAAAGAAATTCATTTAGCAAAAAGGGTTTAACGTGCAGCACTCTACAACAGAGCTGTCCTACAGCTCTGATTGCAACTTGGTTTGAATTTTCAACTTATTTTCAATTTTCAGCTAAATAAACACAAAAAATGAAAGCCAATAAAACTAAGGCAGATAATAAAGTGCTGTCAAGCTGTGATAAAGTCACTCTTCACCAAAGATCCATCTTCTCCCACTGAGAGATCCTAAATTTGAGGCTGAACTAAGAATGACAGAACAGGCAGCACTGAAAATCAAAAGCTTTCACTTGGTAAGATTTCTTTGTTTTCTGATTTTGATGGACAACAAAATGGTTGAAAGTTACAACTCATTTAGAAACATGAGAAAAATGACAAAAAATAGAAGGTACCAAATTAAAAAAAAAACCAAGAACTGTCAACCACTGAATATATAAGGAGGACAAAAATGACATTTTATTTTGCATCACCTTTTCTATGTCCTGGAAAAACCTTTTTTCTCAAGTCACATGTGTAAAATATCTTTGGTCTTTCTTCAGTAAACCATAGAAAAACAGACTCTTAAAGTAAGCTTAAATGTAGGTCTCATAGCAATTAAATATGACTAATTATGAAATAGAAGTTCTATCATTTGATATTCACTGAAAGAACTTTTCCCCAGAGTATTTTACCCAACATATCCTCCTCAGAATCATGTAAACAGATGAGCTGTATTGATCTCACTAAGCCTGAAACTTTTTCTTATATAATGCCTTTTTTTCCCCCAGGAATGTTCGAATGTGAGGAATATTTAAGTAGCACTTAAGCAAAATAAAATTGCTCTGTTCAACACACAAAATATTTCAAAATACTACCTATGTCTGTAATCATGCCATTGGCTGTTTGCTGATTGCTAATTGTTGCCATCATTTTCATCACACAGGAAACAAATACCCCTGCAAGTACCCTGCAAACACTGCAAGAATGATCTCAATGCATCAGGGTAAAGCAGCTGCCACAAATCCGTCAGATCAGTGCTGAGAGTGCAGTCAAGCTTCTTGTGTACTCTCAGCAAATATAATTATTTAGAACCTAGGGGTGCTTCCATGTCTCCTTGCTATTGCTTCTATTGTGTAAACAGAAAATGAAACCCTCCCTGAGCAGGGACCAGGCTACAGGCTGAGGGCAATATGTTAACATACAAGGAATGTGCTTTCCATAGGGAATCTAAGGAGCATTTCATAGGTTTTAAATATAATCCAAGAACTGTAAGAGCAACTGTGGCCACAGCTGGGTTCCACCTGTTTGCCTCTCTGACAGATGTTCAGGGCTCTCGAACCCCTCAGTTAAATACCAGCTGTACCTTAGTCAGGGAACAGACCACATTCATTGCCAGGCTGCAGGAATTGCCTGCCCTGTCAGACTACCTGTTCGAGCAATCTGCCTCAGAGAATCACCTCGACATCCAGACCACTTCCCCAAAGCCTTCCCATCACTGCAAATGCACATCCATTGGGCTCCAGCAAAGATTCCTTCATGCAGCCTGGCTCTCCCTGACTTGGGAGAAAAGAAACACATTTATCCATGCCAGCCATAGCCTGACGTGCGTTTACTCTCTAGCAGAGCTAAATTAGAGGCTCTGTGCTCATTAGGAGTTATTCCTCCCCACATGCAGCACTCTCATCATCAGACCCATGCAATGGACTGGATCAGGAATCAAATCTAGCTGAAAAACGACCAGAAGACAAGTCCACTGCATGCTGAGTTTCAGCAGGATCCTCTTCCCACTCTATTCACCATCTGAACAGAAGGGACAGCACGGGCCAAAAGCAGCTGAAAAGCCAAGGCACAGCAACTAAATGCTTAAGTAGTGCCTCAGCTAAAGTAGCTCTCCAAATATTTCTTCTGTAGCACAATCCCAATAATTAGAGTTGCCTAGAAAAGACAGAAAACTGACACTGGCACAGGTCTTGTATGCAGAAGATTATCTCCTCTGTAATATACACTAGTATTCTGCAGAATTTGCTTGGAATTTAAAAATAGCAGTGTATAGAAAAAACGAGATTTCATATTAATGTTTGACAGCTAGTCTGTACAGGGAAAGGTTTTCTTTTTAATGAATGTCACTGTTTTTCATATATATTCCCCTAAAACTTACAAAAGAGTATGTATTTAATACAATAAGCACTATTTATGGCTTTATCCCTAATGTTAATCTTAGATATCTGATTATTTCTTTTTCAATAATAGCAGAAAATTACTTTGTCAATTATATTGCTTTTCCTGTGCTGAAATATTAGAGACTAAAAGGCAAATTCAAGAGAATCCCATTCCAAAAATACACTACATACTGGTTTATAACAAGCACTTCTAGACCATGACCAGTGAAAACATTCTCTAAAAGAAAGTAGGTGGTAGTCTGGGCAATTTTTGGCTATTTGAAGTCTGTTCTGCTTTTGCTGCATATTCCTAATCACATCATTTGTGCTTCTGTGAGCTTAGTCCTCATTTTCTTCTTCTTCTACCATTTTCTTTGTAACATATATTAGCTTATTTTTAGCTTTGGTAAAGTCCCTCAACACCATGGTTTCATAATCTCTCTCCTTCCAGCTGCTATATTGCTGGGGAAGCACTATTAGAAACTCATCCATAGGAATTCAGTCTCTCTCAGTCTCAGACAACTGCTCCATAGATGTGATACTTTGCTTAGAAAATTATAATGCGATTTTCTTTAGAAATTTATTTCTTCCTTGAGGTAATTGTCAGGAATGTAAGATGGTCAAAGAGCTCTCCCTTATATTTAAATAGGTTCCAGGCAGAATCACAGATTATTTTGTTGCTGCAGTTATTGTTTTTGCAGTAAAGACAGAACCATCTGTTCCTTTGAAGAGGTGCCAAATCAGTTGAAAATAATTCATTCAGGCATTCAGTGAACCACAAGAGCTGATGGTTTAAGGATTCTGGAAGGTTTCAACAGGGAACACCAAATGCACTTTGCCCAGTTTGGATAAAATTTTATTTAAACAGTGGGCTCTAGGTAGTTCAGGAAACAAATAAGTGCACACAAGAGAGTTCTTCTCTTTCTGTCTACCTCCTTCCCATATCAAACCTGCTTTAATAAGAGTCAACAGTTACATATCATGTGAACATGACCAGCTCACACTATCCAAAGGGTAGTTATAAATTATGGCAACAACTTTAGTGTAGTCTTGCATATCAAAAATCTACCAAATGGCCAAGACATGTCTGGTTCATAGCTGGTTTATGTCCCCAGGTTGTGCTCTTGTGGCACAGCTCTGCCTGATGGCCATGTCTGCTGTGAGTATCAATAGCAAATATCTCACTGATGGGCACTTGGGCACAGGAAGGGCAGGGCACCGTGTGCAGCATGAGAAAAGAAGAGGAGGGAAGGACTATCTAGAACTAATCCATGAGTCTGGACAAGATGATGAATTGCTTGACAAGTCTCTGATAACAGAGACCAGCAGCAAATGAACATAAAAATATTCCAAGGACCTCCTGAGCCTTTAACCATTCCTATTTGCAATGGTTTTCTGATGAACCAATTGGCAAGTTAATATTAGCTGGTGTCTGAGAGAGAATGATTTCCAAAGCATTTTCCACTGTGGGTTTTATAATGATGAAGAATTGTCTGCACAAATTTATAACTGAGTGGGTTAATTAAACATTACCCCTGGGCATCTGAACATTGAAGAATGTGTCTCTATTCTGAAAGGAACACTTAATCCTCCTCAGTTTGATGCATTCCCTGTATTATTTAATAACAAAGTTTAGTTTATTTATTGCTAGAATTATTTATTATAAGCATTGTGGAAAAAAAAATCAGTGGCTTAATAAGGTTTAGTTTTCTCACTTATCAAACTCATTGGGATGGTAAATTTCAAATAATGAAAACCTATGTTGGAGCTGCCTTCTTTCCTGTAAAATATTGGAAACAACTGAACACAAACATGACTGATATTAAGCATTGTTTAAAGAAATTATGAAAAAAAGAAGTAATATATTAAACCACTGTGTAACACCTTCCAAAGCTGTGACAATTGAACATTCATTACAATCTTGTTAAATAGCTCTTCTCTCAGTAGTTCTAGCATCACAATGCAGGACCTTAATTAGGTGATGTTTCTTTCATCCTTTATTTATTAGGTTTTCTAGCCAAAATAATAATAAAAAAAGATTTGTGGCTCTAATTAAGTACCACCATTGCCATATCTCTTTCATATATTAGTAATTTGTTAGTTAATATGAACCTGCATTTTCTATATTTTGCTCATGATAGATGTGCCAAACACAACAACAGAGAGCAAATCAAAATATTTACAACATACTATAATTTCCTTTGCAGCCTAATGTCATAATTAAGAAACAACTAAGTTTATGAATCAGCTTTGCACATTTGCAGGTCATGTGGATGTGTGACTGACAGAAATGACAATCTTTTTAAGAGCTTTTATCAGTCACAGCGTTGAAAGACTATACTTCTAAAAAAATCTTTCACATATTTTTGCAAGACAACAAGTTTATTTTGAGGGTTCCTTTGTCTCATGACTTTTTAGAGACAGATGACTTTCTGTCCAGGGTAGGGAACAGCTTTAAGTCTAAACCAAACAACAAAATTCTCACTTCAGACACTGATTCATCAGACATTGAAGCTAAAGCCTGTCCCTGATCGAGAACACATTGTTATTATCTCTGCACTTTAAACTATTCTTTTCTAATTAAAAAAAACTCAAGCTGTCTCTAGATACATTTTTACTTTATCTGGTTATCTTTAAATAGACACATTTGGGTTTGTATTGTGTGAAATAACCCTGTCAGATATAGATTCGAAGGAAGGAGGCATCAGAAAGGCAGGATGGATTCAATCGATCCCACTGTGCCATGGGGAGGCACTGCCAAGAGCCACATGCTCCCCATGAAAATCTGCTTTAGGAATGCTATCCTGGGGCTTTAGCAAGGCTTTTCTTTCCTAGCTATGGGACCAGCATGTCTTGTACTCTGCATCACTCAGCCGACCTGTCTGTGCTGAAAACCCTCCTCTTTTTTTATGTTACTGCTCTTCCTGCAGCTGGAGACCTCCTGTTCACCCAAGATACCCATCACCCAACATGGGCAGCAAAAGGAAAAAAGATAAATGGTGCTTATCACACTAATCTTGAAACAAGTCAAGATGCCCAGGTGCTGATAGCAAGCATGCTGCACACAGTGGGTGTCCTGCAGTTGTAAAATAAATCAAGTTAAATAAACTGGCCAGCACAAAACCTCAGGATATGCTGAAAAGTGGCTGTACTAATGTACTAGTGCTAATTTGTCACTGTTTTAGGACTGGTGGCTTTAGAAAGTACTGGTTCGTTGGCAGCAAATTTCTGCAACTGTTCAAGATTCTTGTGACAGGAAGCTTTCTGCAAAAAATATATCATTTCCTACCTGATATCAAAATAATAAAGAGAAGAGGAGCAATGTATATTTTATGTATATAAAAAGAGTCTGCCCTCAAATATGGAGCTTTTCTCTGGCCTAAAGTCAGGGGAGAATGGGTGAGCATCAGTGTTACTGAGACTATGATCCCTGAGCAACCCACCAAAAAAGACATACTTGAAGGTGTTTATATAACCAGCCCTTACTGAACATTATTCAAATAACTGCTTTGATGGTATAGAGCTTATTTGTAAACAGCCCAAGCCTTCTGCAGTGCAGCTATGATGGAGGGGTTATGGTGCTTTAACTTAAAATTCTGTAAGTCATTATGAGCTTCTTAATAGCAGATGGATTCTGTTCTGAACCACATCAAATTCCAGTTAAATAAGGTTGTCAGTATCATAATTTTCTAGCTGGATGTAGCATGCAATTGGCCAGAATCAGACAGTTAACGGGCATTTAGTTTCAGTTTAAATACCTAGAACAGCAAATGCTTTAATCAGGCAGCTCTCATTAATAAAAAACAGTGATCCCTTCTAAGCTGTAGTATTTATCCTGCATTCCTCTATGGAAGCACTGAATGCTTACATCTTTATGTATATTAGTTGGACTCCTCTATTCATACTAATGCAATGAAAATGTGCACATACCAGTCACAAGAGCTTTTTAACCGAACAGATAATTGTGCCACAGGGAAGAAGTTCATCTTGTAATTTGTGACAGTTGCACCTACACAAAACTCCAGCAGTCCTGGAGTAGCAATGAGACCAATCATCACTGATAAAATAATCCTGCTTGTAGAGTGCAAGCAAATACTCAAAGCAGAAATCTAATCAGCCTTTCTTGGTAGATACATTCCCTTCACTTGCTTTGGGAGGTCTTAAAACAAGGTCATTGAAAATCCATGCCCTTGGAGAAGGGGTTCACAGGAAAAACTTTTGAGCAAAGAACGTCTGCAGAAAAGGTGCAGCCAGAGTCAGTAAGATATTCTGCAGCAATACACGAAGTAGAACCATGGTACAGACCCCACATGGATTTAAGAGGATGTTGCACAGCCATATGCTACACAAATGTTCAAAAAAGACATTCATCCGCCCCCAGCACAGAAGGGAGCGGTGTAGTGCAGCAGCTTCTCCCACATATGCACGGAGGCAAGTGGGCATGTACAGAGGGAACAGTGCTGTACATTCCAAAGAACACTCAGGTTGATTAAGCCTTGTTGGAAATGCAGAGATAAAACAGAAGGAGAAAATAATCTTATGTGCTTTAATTTCTTACTATTTTCTCTTTTTGCCAGAAGCTGAATCAGTGTAGTAGCAAGCTTTGCTTTTCTGCTTCTAGAACAGAACGCTGACTGCCAAAACATAGGGGTTTAGCCTTTATGAAGTGGCTGTCCTGCATTCTAAAACACTTCCAAAACCCTTTCTTTTGCTACCGGTTACCTGTTTCGAGTCGACCTCTATATTTCACAATAGCAATTTAAAAAATATTATTTAATTAACGTCCTTCGTTTGTATTCACAGTAACTCCCATTTGTATGCATACAACTCAGTCTGTAGTCTATAGCTGGCAAATAACACCACTTAACAGCTGTTAAATAGGGTAATCACCTGTTGTTATCCACAGGTAGCTTTAATTCAAATGCTAATTGCTCTCAGTGCTCTACTTACAAACCTGCCCCAATGTCAGCTGCTGTCTGTGCCTCACCAGATGGATGGGAGCCTTGGATGGATCGCGCTGTCCCTCTGCAGGAAGAAGGTCTGAGTTATAAAAAACCTTGCTACCCTACAGTGCCATGAAGAAAAAAATAAAACGGCACAAAAATGAAACAGTGAAGGTCTTCCAGAGAGCAAGAATTGCAGCAAAAAGTAATGAATAGGGAAGACAAAGAAAAGGAGTTCAAACAGGACATTAAATATTGTATGAGCCTATTTACAACAACAAATTAACATTCACCATTACTACACTCAGTTTGATAAAATTCAGAAACAGCTGTTGCAGATGTAGGTCAGGGTCAGCCTAAACTGATGGAAATGAGAGCTAAACTGCTTGAACAGGTCAGGTGTTAGTAAAAATCCTACTGGAAAAGTAAAATTTCTAGCCTGATACAGGTAATTTTTTTTTCCCCAAGACGTAATTCTTCACTAAAAAGATTTTATTATTTTTCTCCCTTTGGTAAAAATGCCTCAAAACTGAACTAATACTTACTCCTCATAGCCAGAAGCTTCATATTATTTTTTTTCCTAAAAGATCTCCAATTCACCCAAGCTCTCTGGAGGCACAGTTTCATGTTGTGCCTAATTTTATCAAACTGTGTGTCACTGCCAAAATGATGGTTTAATTCTGCCTCCTTTCCCCTCTTAACTCCACTGACGTGTTCCTCACCCTTTCCTCATATTAGATTTAGTCATTCCCTCTGTTTCTGGAGTATGACTCACTGATCCAATGGGAAAGTAATTTATTTGGAGGGAAGATCTACCTACATGTGAGAGCCCCCAGTCAGATGGGATTAAGGCTGGTATGGAACAGTGCCCTGAATTGTCCTGTGTTCCTTGCTGCTGTACAGTGGAGTTCCTGGCTGCACAGCTGCAGGTTTTATTTTGGATCCTCTAACTGTAAAAGGGCCATTCATTCCGCAGTGCTGTCGGATTTTCATACTGCACTGGATGATTTTCCTGTCCTGCTCTCCAAAGGGCTGCTTTTTTTATAGGTGAACAAAGACATCCATCAGTGGCCCAAGAGCAGATGCTCCTTGCTCAATTTCTACCCTTTGATCTGCTCAACTTGGATAATTCTGCTGGGTGCCAAGAACCCAACCCAAAAAGCCCTCTGCTCTGGAGGATACCTGCCTTTCCCCTGGGGCAGAGTGGTGGCCTTGGGAAATGACTGTTAGCACAAGGCTACATTTTTTCCTGCCCTCAACATATTTTTCAATTAAATAGGAGATAAACGTCAGGTGAAACCTGGCTCAGAGAAAGAAATCAAAGCCTATGAAAGTCACAGATAGATCTGCAGCAAGTATAGGCACAGTTTTCAGTTTTGTTCTGAGCTCACTATACTGATTGGAGCTCTGGCCTTGGAGAAAGGTGATGCTCAAAATTACCAAATACAAACTTTAAATTAAAAAGCTCATATTAGATAGTGCCCCAGTTCTCTGATATCTTGTACTCATGGTGAGGGAAGGATGAAAAGCTATTAAACCCAGGTCCCTTTGTCTCTTGGTGTCCTGCTTCAGGGCCATAATTAAAATGAACATCCTGTAGCAACCACCACTTATGTGTCAATGTTCATTTTAGCAAAGTCAATTATTTCAACCATCAAAAGGAAAGAACTGCTTGTTTGACAGTTATGACTCAATAACATATATTTCATTTTGATGAGCATTTTTAAATTTCGTTTTGCATATTTTGCTTACAGGAAGCAAGTAAAATAAAATATTTGTAAAAGGATGCAGAGTTCATGCTTTGATAGACTTTTATAATCTCTCAATGAAAAGCTGTAGGTAGGCCTGCTTTGCCAGTTACATTTTGTCTGATTCTCTTTTGGACTGTGAATAGAAAAACAAAGCTGCAAAATATAGTTGGAAAGTTGAGAATAAAAAAGTTATATGTAAAATTCTATGTTTAGTACAAAAGTACTTTTTAATATTTATTCAATCCTGTATGAAAAAAGAAAACAACTCAAAAAATCTAAGTAAAAATTTGAATGCTGCTCTTTCCTTATTTAAGTCAAAATCAATCCGCACTTTCATTTACTTTTGATGACAAATTAAAAACCAGTTGGTCAAATTATTTCTTTCATTTAACACTGACTGTATGAACAAAAGGAAATAATTCAAACAACTTAAAGAGGGCTTTTTTGTCACTTCTCAAGGAAAGAACCCCACATAAATTAATAATTAACCAAATTTTCTTTCATCTCAGAGATCACAGCTCAAGGTATCATTAAGCACATTTCATCCTGAAACAACAGAATTGCCCAATTTACTCTTTTGTCAGTCACACCAAAAGATTAAAGGTGGCTTGGTGTGAGGACGCACAGCAGTGGGAAAACTTAACCCTCTGGGACTGAGCCACAGCTTTTAGTTGATTCCTGAAGTCAAAACTCATTTTGTTATGAGCCCCAAAAGGCCACTGCTATCTCTTGTATTACTGCTCAAATTAGGATCCTTACTCATATCCTTTTTCTCCCACAGTTTAAGTTCTATGACTACCATGAACACCCACTATAATTCATTCAGGATAGCAGCTCACCTGGAGAACCCAATCTATTTGAAAGTTTACTGGTGGTCATTTTAATTCCAGTAGGCTGTGTCATGCACAATAAATGACATAACAATTAAGCAACTGAGATAATACTGGATAGAACCAGACCCATATTTTGTTCCCCTAGAGGTATATAAGTAAAGGGCACCAAATTAACAAAAACTGGAGGAGGAAAGACCAGAAATTGCAGTTTCAAAGCAGGCTTCTCACAGATCCTCTCTTTCATGCTACTGCTGTTGGAATGACAAATTTTCACCCACCAGGTTCAGTGTAATTCTGGAAAGACCTGTGGAGTGTAGAGCGTGAAGCCACCTTTAAACAGGCATGGGCACAGGTGTTGGGTCAAGCTGTTATTTCTTTTCTACTTATCTATATATTTGCAGACTGAAGTTGAAAGTTGAATTAAATACATAAATAGGCAGGTTAACTTTTGAAAGCTGTGCACTGATATTCCCAGACATGAGTAGGGTGATGGAAGGTGTTTGGTACAAACAACTGTGAGGAGGAGGAAGACCTAAACCTCTAGATCTACTCTTAACGGGCTAGAACCTGTCTCTGCTTTAGAAAGTCACTCTTCCTCAGCTCTCTTCTTCACAACTTTTGCTGAAAATACACTGAGTTGCATAAATCCTGAGGGGTTTTGGCTAGAAATAAACAAAAGCTTAGCAATGGCTTTTCCTTGTATAACAGCTCCCTAATAGAGGCAAACCCCTCTTCCTCAAGACAGGACCTTACTTTACAAGTAGCCTTTAATATTGATGTTCACAGGTCATGAGTCTCCTTTAACAATCAATGATGAATTAAAACAACATCACAGATCTCCAGGTCTGTGCCACAAAGGAAGCAGGATTGTGCATGTAAAGCGTTTCAGGAATCACGCACAGGATGGAGCAGTGCCCGTGGCCCGTGTCCCCTGTGCCTCAGCCTCAGCCCACGACTGACAGAGGACACAGGACAGCACATGGCAGCCAACAGCTGGTCACCCACCCTGCTCATGGCCTGGGCGGGGGGCTGCAACAAAGCCCTTCCTGAACCAAGCAGTCTCAACACATCTCTGCAGTCTTGCTCAAGTGCCAGCAGGTTTTCAACAGCAAGGCTGTTGCAGAGATAATTCTCTCAGTGTAAAGCTTTGGGCCACCTTTGGAGGCACTCAGAGCTGTGTTGCCTCTCCAAACACTGTCGTGAAGCAGGGTGTGCAGCTATGATCTGAACCACAACCAGTTACTAAATTTAGATTAAACTGATTCAGTTATTAAACCTTTGCAGCAATTTCCAAAGCCCAGAGCCACTAGTCTAAACACTCTTTGTAATCATGCTTTCAAATAAAACTTCAAAACTATCACACACCAAGGAGTGAATTATGTTTAGGGGCTGGAAAAAACGGGGGAGGGAAGGAAATTTTTTCTTTAAATGACAGACTTTAACCTATTATTAAACTCCAAACATGAACAAACATTTCCAGTCCCTGAATCAACTGAGAATTTATTAGCTGTCAGAGTATTAAAAGGCATACCTAATACATTTTACTGAGAGCAATTGCTGATAAGTAATCACACAATAAGACATAAGGAGACGTGAATCTGGGCATGTCTGTCAAACTTCCTGGCAAATGACATATGAAGAAATCACATTTTAATCTACAGGCACAGGATCTTTGAGGTATAAAAGGAAAAATTCGATTTTGAGAAGTTTAAAAAAAAAACAATAGGTTTTTTTCCTTTTTTCAAAATTATGTAATTTTCCAATTCAGATTTCCCCTGAATTTTACCTCTTTCAAAACTGAGACAGCATGATGAGCTACCTGACAGCATGGTTCCAGTTTTGTTTAGTATTGTTTACAATTTTCTATCCAGATTATATGGTTCTTATCAAAAAATATATAGGAATTCCAACCCGGGCATTTAAAATGTAGAGAGATTGGATCAGTAGGGGATATTCCTCCCAGGATGAGACCATTGGGGTAGAAGGAATCCTTTTTGTGCTAAAAAAAGGAAGATAGAAAATAAAATCTTATGTGGAACATAGCAAAACTGTGTGAACTGCACCGCTAAAAATTACTTACTTAGGAAGAATTTTAATTCCAGAGCTGTGGTCAGGCAAACGAAGTCTCTCACACCACGTGCCTCCTCTTCTATGGCAGGGAAATCCATTTCTAATAACACCGGATGGTCAAAATTTATTAGGCTGCATTGACCATGGTGCAACATCTCATGTGAGGGAAAACTGCATCATCAATGCCAACATTTAACACTGTCCATTACCCCACCTACGTTATGCTCTCCTGTGCCTGTAATGGTCTGTGAATTAAGTATCTACAAGAATCCATGTAAAAAATCATCTTCTACATAAAATTATTACAGTAACAGATTAGAAATTTAAAACTTTGAAGTTTCTTTATAATGAAAAGTAACCAGATCTTAACACATTATTTCTCTACAACATATTTCTTACATTCTAAAATTAGCTGAAGCATTTTCCAACTCAGCTAAAAAAACCCCACAATTTTAAAAAGACATCTTGTTGTAATACATTAATTACCACAGCTGCTTCTAAATTCTGGCATGAATTTAAAGTCTGATCTATAGTAATTATGATACTTCAGTTAATTTTGCCATGAATTAATGTGTGGTACTTCCTGATTCATCAATAGCAAAACTTCATTTCCTTTAAGTAGCATTTCTTTCTATTCCTCAGGAAAAGTTCTGCATCTACTGAAGTTAAAATACTGATGGAAATTAAATTATCCTGTGACTAAAATCAATATTGTTCTTTAAGGAAGAATACGCTGCATATTTAACATTAATCACCTGATAAATACATAAGAGATAAATAAAGAGAAGTGCAAGTCAAAAATGAGGTCTTTTTTCCAGCAGTAAGGACTTGATTAAATAGGCCAAGAAGTCATGAAAAATAATAATTGCTTCTGTATTTGTGATAACCACTTTTAAATCGGAATTTGTTGCCTGGTTTCCTTCAGTTACAAAAAAGTGAAACACAAATAATATTTTAATTTTTTTTTTTTTTGCATTGTCCAAAAGAAAAGCACTGAACTAGAAGGCTGTTAAAGATTTTGAAATAAAATCAATGAGCTAGAGGCTCTCTTTTACTTTTCTTACAAAAGATAATTCTCATAAAAACTCATTGGAATAAAGCAGAAACTGTTTGGGGTAGAAGTCAAGGAAAAAAATAGAACCCCAATATAAGTACTGTTGTAAGAATATTTGTGTCAATGTACATTCGTGTCAATGTCTGTGTTCATAGAACTCTTCGCCACAAATATAAATTGTAAGAGAATTATGAAATTTCATGTTCTTCCCTTTACAAAACAATCTGTTAATAGATTAAGATATTAACTTACTATAAAAAACTATTTTAATGATTCTTCTTAATGCTTAAAATTAAAATATTCAGACACTTTAAGCTCCAGGCTTAAATGGACCCAGGGCTCATATCCTGTTGCTCTTCAGTCTCCAGTAAAACAATCTGAAATACTTTGTTTGAAAATCTTCTGCACAAAAAATATCTGTGACCCACAATGTAAATTATGTTATTTTTTTTCAATAAGAACATTTGAAATGAAAGCCATTGTTTCAAAATGCAGATTCAAAGTAGACACACTAGCTTTAAATAGCAGGTTAGCTCCCACTGAAATTTTGTTCTGATATTACCAATGATTTTTTCCTATGTCTTTTTAATATTTAAAAACTTTTCTTTTGCATTCTAGGAAAACTAATTTCAATATGTCAGCAACTCCTACAGTGGAAACATTTCTGTTTCTAAAGAAAGTTGAAATCTCTTAATGTATTCTGCACTGAAAACAGGAGAATTCCAGGTTATATTTTACAGACATCCAAAAAGCCCCATCACTGTAAAAACAGAACAAAACACATGAATGTGATGTGCATGTGCTCAAAGGTAATAGGACAGCATCAAACTCCCAATGTTTCCACGGAAAACCTTCCAAAACCTTACGGAGCAGGACTTCAGGCTCATCTGCACAAATGTTAGTCTTTTTTTAACAGAAATGGGCCTTAAATTTAGGTCTGAATATCCATGTTCTAACTGAATTAAAGACAACTTTTTTCTCTATGTGGAGCCTTTCAAAACACTGACTGCTAACTGCCCCCACTCCCCAAGCACCCAAATAGCTTGATTTTACCCTTCTCTAGGGAAGACTTAAGGACAGGCAATAGTGCAAAGAACCGGTAATTACTGAACTTGATTGTGCTTTGAGCTTAGTCCTCCTTAAATAGATCAAATTCCACACTCAGCTGAAAAATGGCTCTCTGAAATGATCTTACTGCACTAAAAATGACTAAACAGATATTTAGCTGGTGAAATTTTAAAAGAATTATGTTAGTTCACCACTGTTCCCAGCACTATCATGCAAGTCCTTGACAGATTGCCCTCAGCAGTGTTTAACAAGGAAGCAGTCAGCAATCAGTGATAGCTCCAAGAAAAGTTGAGGCAATTTCTGTAACAATAGTGGGAAATGCCATAAAATGGATGTAAGGGCTATCAGTCATCCTTTACTAAATGCAACAAAAGAGACATTGGATGTTGTTGTTTTCATATACAGAAATCAGAATGAAATAGAGGGAGCTATTTATACATGCTCAGAGTACAAAAGTTTAAGGTCACTAGCTTTTCCTCTTTAGCAATCTTCTCTTAAGTCTAAATGAGGATTTGTAACTGCGAGCTTGGATAAAGTCAACATTTACCATTAAGATTACAGAGAACTTCTGCTGTATTTTGGATTAGGCTGTCATGAATGCAATGTCAGAGCAGGTTTTTTAAAACTATGATTATCACCTAGACTTATTTGGACTTATCATCCCTGCACAATTAAGATTTGAAAGCCAAATTACAAAAGCCAAGCCGGAGGAGTCAAAAAGAGCCCCAA
This sequence comes from Struthidea cinerea, assembly GCA_013397865.1. NCBI lineage: Eukaryota > Metazoa > Chordata > Aves > Passeriformes > Corcoracidae > Struthidea > Struthidea cinerea. Next base: position 2,095,479 of record VZTI01000839.1, read on the forward strand.
AAGGTTTCTGACAGCTAGTCCTTTGTATTGCTCTAGCTCAAATGCCTGGTATCACTTTATGCCTTTCCACATCTGAATGCAGTTAAGAAATTTAACTCAATGCCATACACCTTGAGGATCTGCACTACACAGAGTACAGCCTGCCCGAATACTGTTCCTTTTGTTCCATCCCTTTGTCTGAGGAGTCAGCTCCCTCAGCTGGTGTGAAGAGCTCCAGAGAGCACAACCGATTTCATGCAACTCCACGGTGAAGAGAGGCCAGGAGGTCAGGGGTTAACATCTGCTATAAATACCACAGGACTTCTTGGCCTGAATTGCAGAATGAGATTGCTTGATGTTTCTACACTGCACGGGCTGTGTCACTCTCCGCCTTACTGCATGACACAACTCAGAGCAGAGGGTCAGGTACATAAAAGGAATAATGCACTTGGATTTTCTCATAGAAACACACTGTGGAAGCCTGCACATACAAGTAACAAGTATTCCAAACCACCAGAATCTTAAAGCACATTGAGTTCCAGTTCTTATTCAGCTCTTCAGTCAGGTCTGAATTGTGCACTAAGATCGAGATTTTATTAAGGTATATATATCTAGATATAATCTAAAGCAACAGACTGCAAAAAGTGCACCAAAAGATCAATTTTGGATTTGGGAATTGAGGTCATAGCCTGCTCCAATTCCATTAAAGAATGTTTTTTCACTGAGTTCGGTGGAGCAAGGGGAGGACGAGCACTTAGCACTAAAAGGATGTTCACCGGGCAGTCTTGGTGGCGCTTTGAACAGTAACTGGAGAGTGGCAGATCGCTGAAAGGCTCTGACCTCCCCCGCAAGCAGCTGTCAGCACAGCAACACTTAAAAGCTTTTTCATATGCTTTTCTCACATATTTGGTAAATGCAATATAGGAAACCAACTTTAATGCTTCCCATACACAGGGTTTTTTTCTGACTGTTCATCTAAACAGGAGAGATGCTTACTGAAAATAGTTGAAGGCTGGTTTTTAAACTATTCCCACTTATCACTAATTGCCTATCCATCAACTCTGAAAACAAAAAAAAAGAAAAGAGAAAGTTGCAACACTGAAGTTGGAAGGACAAGGAATAGTAAATACAACAGATAACCCCTGGTGTTCAAGAACAGGATGGATGGGGGCATGGGGGTTGGAATGACTTTAGCTATAATGTCCCTTCCAATTCAAGCCTATGATTCTGTGATTCTATGACAATGACACTCCTGAAGAGAATATCAGAGCCAGACAAGATCATCTAGAGCAGTGTGAAGATAGACTCTGTAATATCAGTTAACTTAAGGTCAGACTTTGATCTCACATTGATATATCATTTTAAATAATCTCAGTTGCATGTTATAGCCTCAGAATTATGGTTATACAGAACTAGTGAAAAGCTGAAAAAATTGTCATTGCTAAATGAGAAGTTAAATTGTACCTAAGACTATTAATAACATATCATATATTCAGTGTCTACATTATTTTGGTTATAAAAGCATCCTCCTCCACCTAAGGCATTAAAGGCATTAACTTTTTGTGATATAATGCTACTTCTTTCCTGTGGGCATGGTGGATTTTTAAAGAGATTACATCTAATGGGTGAACACAGAGTAAAGTGTACCAAGAGCGTGACAGATGCCAACCGTGTGTGCCACCCAGCCATTCTGTGATCTCTCACTACCCCTGAACAGTACCTGCACTGTCTGAAAAATGAGACCTCATTTTCAAAAGATTTAAAGAGACTCGGATATGAGGAGAGATGACATAAGGAACAAGTTATATTGTCGTGTAGAATTAAACACAGGGACCATTTTGAAAGAGTCTACCAATTCCACAGAATGTCCCCAAAAGACAGTGAGAGGATAAATCACAAACTGCAACAGCCTTTATAAATGCAATGGTCTCCCGCATAATTGTATAAGCCTATATAAACACATACGCTGATTTATACACCATAACATGAGAATCTTCCAAGTGTAAGTCCAAGAGATGTAAATTCATTGTGTATGTACCAATGAGAGTGGCTTTCTGAAGCCAGACTCTTTTATGATGTGCTAATCCACTAAATCATTTTATACATGCCACAAAAACAATTTCCCAATTATTCTAGGCAGCTTTTTAATTGTATGAGGTGTGAATGAATTTTAAATAAAGTCTAAGTCCTCACTTTGGAGCCATTGATATTGAATACTATTAAATGTTTCATTCCACATGCTGAAGGAGCAGAAAGGAAGGTTTGTAGGAAGATAAGTGTCTATCAAACTGATCTTTTAATTCTTCTAGGAATTCATTGTATTACTATTGTTATGAAGAGCTGTCCAGAGCAGCAGGTGCAATTCTTAAAACTTATGCAGAGAGAATGACTTCTGAATGACCATGTTAGAACCAGGAACTGAAATATGGTCTGGTTGAATATCTAAAAGGAAGTTTCCCAACCCAGCTTTTCCCTCTTTAATAGTATCATTCAGCTTATTTTCATCAGATCCCTATTTTCATCTACTTTTACAGAAACAGGCATTAGAATTCCACAGATAAAATGGATCACTTTCTGTAATTCATCAAAGAAATGAAGGCTCTACTTTTAATGTTAAGATCCTTGGGAGATTGCACTGAAAAATATTCCCTCCCAATTTCTAACAAAAAATTTCTTTGAAGTACAGTGAGTAAATATTTAGGCAGTTCAGTAGATAGGACTGTAGATTCATTCCTTCATATTTCCGAACATGACTCCTTACCAACAAAATTTTCAGTTCAAATTGACTTGCAGAATCTACAAATGCTTTATGTTAGTTAACTTGTAAAGACACTTTTTTTTTTCCCATTTGAGCACATAATAATTATTATTGGAGCAATGTCATGAACTTCGATATTTTCAGAGGGAAGACTGACAACTTTATAAGGTTCTCTGAAAAATGAAGATTCTGCTTTAATAGAGGACTGTAGAGTTTGATGTAGTATTTTAATAAAGACTAGTATTGCGGCAGCTAAGGGAGAAAATCATTAAGCCGTGACTCTGTTGGCATGCAGAACTTTCATGTGAGAGTGAAAATACCCAACAACAAAAAAAAAAAAACAACCCAGAGCAAACATTTCACTCTTTGGTTCTATTACTCTGCTATAACAGTGCCGTGGGTTAGGTTTGAAATGAAAACTTGTGTGTGATTCACACCCTGCTCTCCACTTGATTCTCCCAGTGCATTTTCCCACGATGCTGACTGCAATTGCTCAACACTGCCATCACTATCTTGGGATCTCACCTGCAAAATTGGGTGTGACAAAGAGCATCTATCTAATTTACTGCTGGGTAACCAATAGAAATATGAAGCTAAGACTCCTGTGGACCACCAGCATGGAGATTATATGATTTAGCCTAACTTCGCTTTCAACATTTTCACTTTTTACAGAATTTAATTACAGGAAAAAGAAAGAATGAAGATAAACACTGATTTAAAAAATCATAGGAGAACATTTTTATCTAGGAATGATCAAAGAAAAAGTAACAATATTTGAAGGTAATAAAAAGGTTGCAGGTATAAATTAGAAGAAAATATCAACTTTCTTCATAGCTGCATATGAACAAGACAAAAAAAGCCCAAAAAAATTGAGTGACAGTTCAACTTCTGTGAGATGCAAGCCCATAGCTGAAAACAAAGTTTCAATTTTTTATGATTTTTGCTTTTTAGTCACAATGAATTAATGAAACAAGTAATGATCTTAAGCTACACAGGAAACGGAATATACTCAGTAAAATTAGAAGCAAGCTTGAAGCATCCTCTTTGCCTGAGGCAACAGAAATGATGGATGATAGTCTGAGGAATACTTTTTGCATTCTGGACTACTAAATAAGTCATCTCATTAATCTTCTTGCAGCTTTTACCTTTAACTTCTGCTGTAGCTACATAAAACCTGTGAATTTTGGATGGTTTTTCCTTGAACTTTTGATATTGAATAACACCAGTTGGATGCAATGGGAGTTAAGACAATTGCAAAGGGTCTGTGCAATGTTCGTTTGCTACTTCAACAAACAGTTTTAGTGCACAGTAAGAGGATAACAACACAGTACTTAACACAAAAATAAACTTAAACTATAGAAAAAAACCTTTGAGATGGAACATTTCCAGTTCTGTCTTGAGCTTTACTAAAAACTCTGAAGTCAGTGAACCAAACAAAAACATCTGGCATGACAGAATGAAGCAGGAAACAGGGCAGGGTGAATGGTGGAATTCAGCTCTTACCCACATTTTGTGGAATCAACACTGGGCAGGCCAAAGCAACAAATACTTCTAGTGAGCACTTTTATTCTGAAATCTAATATTTCTAGAAATTAGGAGAACTCAATCTTGAAGTGCACCAAAGAAAAATACTTGTCTTAACCAGCCAAGCCATCAGCTAAATTCCACTCCTAATCCTGAAAGTCAGGTACAAATAAACTCACAAACTACGAATCTTCACAACAATTTATATTCCAAAGCACACACCAAATCTGATAGACACAAGTAACTTCACCAAAAGGGTTCAGCCAAGATGTCAAATGGTTCCTTTTAATTAGGAGGGAGGGAAATGCCAATAACACCTTGAAGTACAGTAGAAGCCTCGCCATGAAGATATATTATTGAGGGCTTTTGGCAGCAGCAGTGATGGGCTGCACAGAAGCCCATAGATTTTTACATTCACAGTCCCAGCTGCCTACCTGTACAGTAATCACAGCAGATGGATAATGTGCAGTGTTCAGGTTTTTTAATAAACATGTCAAACATTTAACATCCTGTTCGCAGATGTACTATAATAAAATGTCTTTGCTGTGATTTGAAGTTATGCTGCCTCAAAAAACAGTTTTTGCTTTAGAGAAAGAATCCCACTGCTACACGCACACCTTAGCCGTGACTTATTTTTGCACCTTACCCACATAACTCTAGAGAAAGAATTTCAACCCCAAGACTTCAGCCATAATATGATGAAAAGAACTGTGAGGTCCTGTGATTGAAGTCATTTGCACATCTATTCATGGTGTTTGGAGACCTTACAGAACTTTTCGTAGTTTCTTTATACTTCTAATCCTCACATAGGATTCTTCGAGCTTCAACAGTGTTGGTCACATTTACACACACACTGTGAGCAGCACTCTCAAGGTGAGGGAAATATTCCCAACAAGTTAAGTCTGAGGCAAATACTTGAGTCTGAGGCAAACTTTGACGGTGGTGAGGCACTGGAACAGGTTGCCCAGAGAAGCTGTTGACGCCTCATCCCTGGAAGTGTGGTCTAGTGGAAGATATCCCTACCCACAGCAGGGGGGTTGGAATTAGATGATATTTAGGCTCCCTTTCAATCCAGATTATTCTGTCATTGCATTATTTAATCTGGAGTTAAGTGGGAGGTCAAATTAAATCCTACAAGCATTTTTATCTCAAAATTCAACATGTCTTTTTGCTCTTTGTAAACTCACAACAGATTTTGCACAGATCCAGTGAGGATGTGAGCTTTGGGCTTGGTCACCAAAAGAGCACAAATCCTCACAAGCATGAAGGCACCAGTGGTCCCTGACACACACATATGTAAAAATTCTAAAACAGCTATTTAGGGCTTCTGCTTCCCTTTTGGCAGTGCTGACAGTGAAGAGACAAACTCTCCAAAGCCAGCTGTTCCCAGCACATTTCATCAGAAACACAGGTTTCCTTAGGAACATGCCCCAAAACATCCAGGAGTCCTTCACTCCGTGTGTCCTTGGTAGAGCATCTTGGTAACATGGAAGTACAGAGGCCATCAAACCGACACCCGCGGCCCTTCTGTGTAGCACTACCTTATGGGTTGGAGGTTTTGGGGTTGTTTCCTAAATACAAAATAATTGGTTTATTAGCTAAATGAGCCATATGTGGTCAAAAGAAATTCAGCACAATATTTCAGATTTCTGTAATCTTTCTGGTGAAAAAGTGATTGCAGAGTGCAAGTTATGGTCACAGGTCCCAGAAATCTCTCTGCAAAAAGCACTATTCAGAAAGCCAAAGTAATTGAGACCACCTGCATAATGAAGAAATACATCCATGATTAAAAAATACCCAAGTTTAAAGTAAGGCACAGCCACAGCAGACTCTTTAAAGTCAGTGACTCATTGAATGTAAGGGGCACTTTTGCCTCAGTGCTGTCTTTGATAAACAGACATTCTTGCCTTTCCTGATGGCTGGTACATGCCCAGGTTTGGGATGAAATGTGCAATATATACCTATGCACATAATTAAAGAGAATTTAGTACTTCTGCTGCTCATACTCCCAGGCATGTCAGCAATAATGTATAATTTCAAAACTAAATATGACAGGTTGAGGAATAGATAATTATTTGTCCAAATGGTAGAAATACCTGTGCAGAAAATTATTTGAGTCATGACTGACTGTCAGAACACAACAAAAATACCCCATGGATAACAATCCACATGCACATTTTCTTTTTTTTCTTCAAACAGGGTTGTTGGGGCACAGTGATGACCAACCTTACTTACTCTAATGACTTACAGCTTCTCTTTAAGTGCAGATAATTTCCCTGCACTTACATAGAAGATTGCTCTATTAAACCAAGTACCAACATCTTGTTTGAAAATACTACAGCATTTGGGAGGACAGCAGAACATTTGTCAGACATGAAGAAATAAGGAATTTTGAGAAAAATGAGGGATTTTCCTGTTTCCTCCTATTTTGCAAATCCTTTGGGTCCTGATGCATTACATTTTAAGGGGAGCTGTTGATGGTCTGTTGCAGATGAGAATCTGTGGGTAAACTACAGCCCCCAGCACTGAAAGCACAGGCAGGCGAAGATCAGAGCACGTGTCTTCCTCACCAGGGAGCCCAAGTAAGAACAGAAGGAGGCCCACCCACAAATCTCCCCTTAAGTTAGCAATGCACTTCAGTCCTGAGGTTATTCTTATTTCTCATAACTGATTATAGCAATGTCTGGTGATAGAAGAAAGAGAAGACACGAAAGAAGTCTTTCTAGGTGCATATATTTGCCTTCCTCCCCCCACCCCCCCAACCAAGTACTTCATTCCTCCACAGGGTGTGTGAGGAGAAAATCCCAAGGTTACCTTGCGTGTAAATTCACATGTAAATTGACCCTTGACTGAATCTAAAAAGGATTTGATTTTGTGGGGTAAGAAAAGCTGCAAAGAGCTGAAATTTTCATCAACAGTTCATTAATACTCCTATTTCTTTCAAGGGTTTATCTACCGAGTAGATTTACAGCAGAGAATCTCAACTTCCCTTACGGAAAAAAGTATTTCTACATTCTGCAAAGGCGAGGGAAAGCTTGAAAATTACCTCACTGTAACTGGAAAGCTCAGAACTCAGAAGGAACTCAGGAGATAAATTAAAATAACACAGATTTAAACACACACATAATGATTCTAAAAGCCAGCTGCATAATTTTATCATATGTAGAGCTGATAACAGAGAAGAAGAAGTTCTCGTGCTATTTGAGTAAAGCACTGTTTGGCTGTGCAAGGGTTCTGTAAATATAAATGCTTTATCTGCTGCCTTTCTGAAAGAAATATCAGCTTGTAGTTAGGCAACCCAGACAACATCAGCAGCTCACTCTCAGAGCTTTGTATTTATATATGGGTTAATTTACACTCTGGTCAAGACTCTGCCAGAGATTTTTCTCCTATTTGACATGGCTTATTCCTGAGTTAACAAGCAAATCTGGTACAAAGACAACATGCTGCTTGTTCTTAACATGGTCTTTGCCGCTGAAGCAGGGTATAGATATAGAAAAATGCAATATTTTAGGGGCAAAATGGACTGGAAACATCCATGAATTCTTATCACAGTATGGCTAAATCTCTTTATAAAAGTAGAGATTTGTAATGATCTGGTTTTTTGTTTGCTGCAGGTGAGTTCAATCTCACCCTGATTCACTTGCCATGTGAATTAAGTAGCCAACATAGAGTGGCTGAAATTATTTTATCTAATTCCACATATAAATATTTAAACAAACAAAAAAAAAAAGTCAAAGGAGAGGTGTTAGGAAGTATTTAAAGAGCTAAAGCTTCACTATTAAATGTAAGAGCAGAAGCAAAATGTGTGGTGATTAAAATGAGAACTCTTCATTCACCTCTAGTCTTCAAACCTCTATCAACACCACATTATACTAATTAACAGTAAGCCAAGGACCAATAAAAGCTATACTTCAGTTGATATTGTGATGCGCTGCTCATTGTTCACATAGAAATCTAGTTTATTTGGTTTCAAGACACCATCTATTGATCATTCCTATCTTCATAGTCCCTCTCAACAAGGTCTTTCATTATGCTCTCTAGAAAATGCAATAGTGTCACATCAAATGACTTAATTTCACACCCACTAGATGGAATGGACTTAATTCCGCTTTAATTACCAGTAAGTCAAAGCTATTTTATTGCACAGTAGGAGCTCAGGCTACATCCTGTAATACTTTCTGTCCCTGAAGAAAGAATGATAAAGTATTCCAGAGATCACTGGTTGTACTTCAGGTTAGATTAAGAAATAACGTGCAAATCGTTGGGAGATTTATCTCTGTTTTTGCCGCTGGAGGACAGCCGCTGGTGCTGTATTGTCATTGCAAGCTGCAGATCTAAAATAGTCCCATTTGACTGGATCAAATTTTTACCTGAATGCAGGACAAGAAAAAGTCCTTGGAAAAGAACATTTCTTAGCTTCAAAGCCCCTCTGCTGGATCTCAGACAGCTCCTCTCGTTTGCCTGGCTTGCTTTCCATGTGGCTTTGCCATAGATAGTGCCTTACAGCTAGAATTTGGATAAATATCAAGTAAAACTGAAACATCTAATGGCAGGAAAGGCTACTCCTCAAACCACAGTTTTTCAGATTTTTACACAGCTGGCAGTTCAGTAAATTGATTATTTGGTGCTTCATCACCAAGGCATCAAGAGTCAAGGTATCAAGGTGCCAAACATCCACCTCATTCACCAGGCTTTTGTGCAAACACTAGCCTTAACATGCAGGGCTGGAAGCATGGCAAAGGAGATGGATAAAAGAGGAAAGTTCTGGAGGACACAGCAGCAGTCACTGCTTCTGAAGCAAATTAGAGGTAATGTATCAGCAAATGAGACTCAACAAGCTTGATTGTTCTTCATCAAACATGAAATGAATTAAATGCGGAATTATGGTAAGGCAAGAGTACAGTCGCCAAAATGAACAGAATGAAAAGGAAGAAAATAAAAGACCAAAGCAAAGATTGGAAAATTATGAGAGCAAGGAAAAACAACTATGAAGAACAAGGTGCAGAAAGCAGACAAGAAGCAGTAATGTGTCAGGCACAGTGTGGGAAGGAGAAGGTGGGAGAAGTGACAGAAAGGGAGAGAAGAGGTCTAGTCACTGACCCAAAGCCAATTAATTCAAAGCTGAAAAAGAGCATTTCATTTATTTATATATATATATATGTATATATATGCCCTCCAGAAAACAAAACAAGTGAGGTATCTAGACAACGACAGAAATACTGGGGAAGGAAAACAAAGTAACATAAGGCCTGAAGTTCGAAATGGAAAAGAAAATTGGAATAACTTTTAAATTTTAAAATGCCAGTGAGTTACGAATGGCTAGAAGGTGAAAATCTTGAAAAGAACAAAAATAATTTATTCAAATTAATGGAAAATAAACAGAGTCATCAGTTTGCTGTTGTTGGCATTGGCTCTGGCAATCCTTGATGCAGAATGGTCAGAAGCCAGAAGGTTACATCCTGGGAGAAGACTGCTCTATATTTATGTATTTATCTTAATAGCATCTATTCTCTAAACATGATATAGTGCTCAGTAAAATACACAGCAATGTGTTCTCTATACTGCTCTGTATCAGCAACCAGCCTGAAATCCACTGAGAGCTTGTGCTTTTTGAGTAACTAGAAACTCTCTACTAAAACAATCAGATGCGAGAATCCAGATTTTACTACTTCAGAGGCAGATTTGCCTCCAGTAATATTTTTGGAGCTTGAGTTGCTTTTTCTGTTTATGCTACATATCTCGTCTCCAGAACTCATAAGTTTAAAAATCCGCAAAATACATAAAACTACTCCAAGACCCTTTACCTATAAATTCACGTTGTAATCTCAGTTATTTCTATTCCAGGTTTTAACAAAATAGTATAACAGCACATTAAAATTTTGTAGTGGTTTAACTCTGGAATCCAGTCTTATAGCTCATATATCAAACACAAAGCAGACTTTATGGAGGATACTAATTAGTTCCTAATCATACTCTTAAACTATTTTTTAAATTTTGTGCTCTCACAATATAGCAAGACACATCTTCCTTTTCCTAATTTTCCTGCATAGTAAAGGTCAGCATTAACATTATAGAATTTCAAGCACTGAGGAAATAAGTTTGAAATATGTAGGTGGAAGTTCAGTTATTTGCACGGCATCGTGCTTCTTTATTACAAATTCTGCTCTATCTCCTCATTTGTAATTCCCACTGAAACTTCATCTGCTACTATCAAAGCTACTGGCTGCCTAAGGTTTCCACTGCTGTTCTTTTTTCTTTTTTTTTTTCTTTTCCCATGCTTATTAAGTTATCAGCACCCAAATGTACTCAGCTGGGCTAAACACAGAGGGGTCAGCACAGTACAGCCTCTTAGGAAATCAAAATGGGACCAAGATAAGAGAGAGCTAACAACTAAAAAACATCAATACAGGCTGAGTGGAGAATGACTGAGAGCAGCCCTGAGGAGAAGAATTTGGGCTGTTGATTGACAGGAAGCTCAACATGACCCAGCAATGTGTGTCCACAGCCCAGAAAGCCAACCCTGTCCTGGGATACACCATAAGAAACATGACCAGCAGGTTGAGGAAGGTGATTCTCCCTCTCTATTTTGCTCTTGATAGGCCCCACCAGGAGTCCAGTTCTGGGATCCCCAACATAAGAAGGATATGGACGCATTGGAATGAGTCCAGAGGAAGCCACAGAGATGCTCAGAGGGCAGGAACAGCTCTGCTATGGAACCAGGCTGAGAGAGCAGTGGCTGTTCAGACTGGACAAGATAAGCCCTGGGGAGAGCTTATGTCACCTTCCAGTAGCAAAAGCGGCTCCAAGACAGCTAGTTACAGACTTTGGACAAGGGTATGGAGAGATGGGACGATGGGGAATGGCTTTAAACTGACAGAGGGCAGGGCTAGATGGGATATGAGAGAGAAATTTTTCACTGTGAAGGTGGGGAGGCGTTGGCACAAGCTGCCCAGAGAAGCTGTGTCTGCCCCATCCCTGGAAGTGTTCAAGGCCAGGTTGGACAGGGCTTGGAGCAACCTGGGAGAGAGGAAGTTATCCCTGCCCACAGCAGGGTGTTGGAACTACACGATCTTTAAGGTCCCTTTCAACCCCAACTATTTCATGAATCCATGATAAAATAATGTAATAACTCTTATGAGGACACGTTGCACAGGGTTAGTTCTCTTTGTGCATTTTACAGAAGCAAAGAAACCCCTGCAGACTAGTAACCATAAATTTTGAAAGATACTGAATTTTAAATAAAATTTATTTCAGGCAGGAACAATTTGTACCCATTAGGCAGATCAGCCAGTTTCTGCTGAAAGCATTACTTTCAGAAGAGATATGGGGAGCTTGGGGTGACTTTCAATTTGTGGAAAATATTTGCATTTCCAACATTTTTCTTTTTGAGTCAGAATGGGCAATTTTCTGAGGTAGAGACATTCTTTCTCAATCCCAGGACAAGAAATGATCATAAGTCACTGTAAAATATACAGACACAGAAAACAATTATTATCAGCAAATGGAGATCCAGACAGACTTATTTTTACTCACTTACACAGTTATGGAACAGCACAAATTGTTATTGAAACACTAAGTTTTATCAACCAACACTGGGCTGCCTCTTTGTGTGTTAGCTTGTGTGCAAGTTCTAGATGTGGCAGGCACAAATTTTGCAAAAGAGTTTGCCGTGATGAGAGAAGGATTTGATTACTAATGTTTAAATAAGTATCCCCTGAGCTGTCTCTTTTGTGTAGGAATAGTGTTAAATATTGCGCAACAGGATGACGTGTCCTGCATAATTTAAGCCATTCCTTTCACTGGGCACACAACACACTCACCTGCAATTCATTAGTTGCCATCCACACTTTCAACCAGCATTAAATTTACATGTAAGATGAACTACTGCAATGTCCATCAATCCCTTCTCTCCTTATTACTTACTTTATCTCTTTATTGTTGACTTGTCTTTTACTCCAGGTAACGTATCAGCACTTTTGTTTTGTGCATTTGGGAAACAAGAGGCCTCAAAAGCTCAGTATTTGATCTCTTCCTCTGTCTGACTGCCTTCAATGCTGTCACATCAGTGGGAAGCCCAGTTCATGACTCCAAAGACAGCTTCCATCCCTCCCTGCCTGGCTGCAGCTTAACAGCTTTGTCTGGTATGAGCTTGCTTTATTTATTGAGATTCAGGAGGGAGCAGGAAGAAGATGGGATGTGAAAGGAGAGGCAGTGAACAGGAAGGTTGAGTATCTATTTAACGAAGACATACAATGCCTCTGTGCAGCCAGACAGGCGCTCCTTGCCTCAAATAGGAGCAGGCAGCTAAAACGGGGAGAAACTTTGGCTGATTAAGTCACTTTAGGCCTTTTATGGAAGAGTGATGAATATTACTTTTGACAGGTGCTGAAGGGGGTTAGATATAACTCAATGTGTGGAATGCCAACTTCCAACATGTAAACAAGAGTCGCTGTTACTGCTATCTGTCCTCCACAGCTACGATAATTTGCTTTGACTCTAACACCACTCCAAAAAATTATTAGGTAGCCACTACCTAATGACTTCAAGTTATTAACAAGAAAAGTTATAGTTACTTTTTTTTCATGTCAGCCTTCCCAGGTTTTTCAAAAAAGTTTTATATTACATACATCTGATCATCCTAGTGATCTATTTTTTATTTCAAAACTGAAAAGTTCAGTTAGCCAAGTTCTCCCTGATAAAAACCCCAAACCCAAACATTCCTGCAAAAGATGAGAATAAATGAGGAGTGAATGTATAGCTAATATAAATTCCTATCAAGCATAAGAGACAAGATAAGTAAAAGCATGAGGTATGAAAAAGCAAACACTAAGGATTAGCATCACTGGAGATGTGTCAGTGGAAGATGATGTTTGTATCAGTCACTGCCTCTACAACAGAGGCCATATAAGAATCCTTTCTCTTTGCAAATTTGGCACTGCCAAGCTGTCTATAGGTGTGCCTTACAAACAAACAAAAAATACGCATTAATACCTGCTTCAAGACCAAATAATGAAGTTGCAAAGACTTCTGTCCAAAGCACGTTATACAATGCTGCATACATATATGGCAGTGCATGTCAGAGCACATTCTCACACAGCTCATAATCCACCTCTGCACTCCTCAGTGGAAAAGAAAGTCAGAAAACAGAAATTATTCTTCAAGAATTAAAAATCAGAGCACAAAGTAGACCTATCTGTATTTTTTTTAATTGTAATTATTAGGAATATTGCCACCACTGGAGTAAAAAATCCAGTGAGAAAATGAGTGAAAAATGTCACAGGAGGGTGTGAAAATTGAAAACTGGTTACTACTGTAAAGATTATAAGTACTATTTGGCCCAGCAACAATACTCTGACAGGCCAGGACCCAAAGAATCCTAGGGAACTTTAATAGTGTCACAGAGACAAAACATGAAAGATACCTAATTTCCTAACTGTGAGTTTGAGGATATCCCTTTTCTATATTTTATCAGCATCTCCAAAATAATTTAGTTTAAGGTAGTCGAACTGGAAAATTAGTTTCAAGACAGGATGCTGAAAAAAGGATCCCTAAAAGGTGTCAGGACATGTGCAAGTATATTTTATGGTGCAAGGAGTTTCTGACAAGCTTGTTAAGGCAACAGCAAAAAGAGATTTTAGGTTTTCCTTTATCCTTCCCCAGGAGCTGTTGTGTGCAAAGCTCTCATGCACAAGAGCAGCACACGGGTGTCAAGAAACTAAAAACCAGTGTTAAGTTTCTATGCAATAAAGGTGATTTCTAATAATTAATAATTCTAATAAAAACAGTCAATTCCAGACATGAGTAGAGCATAATAAAATATTTGGATTTGCCCTTTTCAAAATTAACTGTATCTCAGCCTCCTGGGTGTGAGAGCAAGCTTCTGTGTGCATGAGTGTGTGCGTGCTTTCAGGACAGGATCTAAATTGTTTGAAGATAGGGATACAGGGTGATTTTAGGAGCTGTGGAGCACCTGAGACACCTGCACATAGCCAGCAGCGACGTCTGCAGGCAGACCTCTGCCCTTCTGGATCATCAGCAGCAGATCCTCTGAGATACAGCGCAGCACAGAAAAAAGACGCGAGACAATTAAGTGACTAAATCACATGGGAGTGTCACTGTATTTAGCACAGAGAAAGTACTAGGGCAGTAAAAGTTCAAAGTATTACCACAGAGAAAATTGTAATCCCACACCTACACAACCATCTGTTGTCCTGCTGTAGCTGAAACACCGCCATGCACTTCCAAAGTGACATGGAAATGAATTGCTGTGTGCCAGGTAAGGGAACTCTGTGTTCATGATGAACAGAAAATACACAACACATTGCATTAACTGAGGCATAACAGAGTGGGTTTTCTTAGATATACCTATATTGAATCAATTTGTAACCCACAGATCCATTTATTATTCTAAATTCATGCTGTTAATTGCATCAGGCAATGGACTCACAGATAACTTCTTTTGATTAATACAATTAATAAAATGAAAGAAGGAATAATGTATAATTATTGTCATTCATCTATGGTGAAGTGTTATTTCTCACCCAACAACTGACAAAAATAACATATTGTAGTCCTGGATTATTGCATGGAGCAGTAAAAATACTACTTCACATAAGCACTTAACAAAATGTATATCTAAACTCTAAAGATTTAGCCAAAGTTAAAGTGGTTATTCTTTCTATTTTCTTGCATTTTTTTCATTTATTCACATGCACTGAACGTGTCTGGATGTTTCGTGGGGCTACAAACATTTTGCAATAATTTTATGCAGCACATACCTTATGCTACCAAGGACTAAAGAGAATTCTTTGAAATAAATGTCCAGTTCCTGCTATGGATCAGTGTCGGGGCTCAGCATGGCCTAAAGCAGAGCACAGACTCCTCAGAGAAGCCCAAGTGAATATTCTTTGTAAAAAGGCCTTTTTAAGCAGAGTGCCCATTCAGAAAATTGAATTAGAAACCTCAGCAAATGTGGATCAATTTTTAATAGGCAGTACAATTGGATCTGCATCTCTGGTATAAAATGTCCAAAGCAGCCTATATCTGATACTGAGATGACCAATCAGAGTAATTTCCCCCAAGGTTTTATAAGGAATTCCATGTTTTTCAAGTGATACTTTCTACTAGAAGTTGCAAATAGATGTGTGAGAAACAGTTCTTACCTTTGTGGCAAAATCATTCTCATGCTGTCACACTTTTGTCTTTCCTTTTGGAAATATTTACACACGATTTACCAAACTTCAGTACTTTGCAAATAACCACTGACAGTCTGGAAAGAGAAAACTTTTAATTATGGATGAATACCTAGAAAAAACAAGGTCAAAGTCACAAAACCAGGAAAGCAAATCTTGTAAAAATTATTCTCTATGTATCATTTCTACAAAGGATTTCATTCCCATCTAAACATCAAAGGTATTCAGTTCCTGAAGGTGTTTGAGGATCTGAGATGCCTAGAAAGCTGTGGTGGGAGGAATTTGAACAGGCAATCCCCAATGATGGGAGGTGGGTGAAGGACATTTGCCTCTTGCTTGAGACTTGTTGGTCACCTGCTCTTAATTTCTCCTGCTCAGAGGTTTGCTCATTGCTACAGTTCAGATGAAGTCCATCTCCACTGTGTTGCAACATGCAGGATAAGACAAGTAGATATTGATGGCGAACATGTCATGGGCCTTCTAAAGGTCCTCATCTCTTGGGAAACATAATATTTTGAAGAGGTGAGAATCTCTTCAAATGTGGAGAGGGTTGGAAGGGGGCAGAAGTCTGCAGATGTGGAACTTCCAGCTTTGCTGCAAAGGCAGCAAAAAGTCTGGAAAATAGAAGTACTGGGCAAATTATGCTTTTTTGTGACCTCAAGGAAAATATCAGGTACTGATACATATTGGAAAGGAGAAAAACCTCCATTATTTAGCTACAGAAAGCACTGCTAAGCCCATACATGAGGTTATTGTGTAACCACAGAGAAAAAAAATCCTTATGGTACTTCTCTTAACATGTGAAGAGCTGAACACTCCCCCACAGAACTAAGCTGTCAGATTTGAAAATTAAATTTTAATACTACCTGTCCTTCAAGTGTGGACTTTTCATTACTAATTTTTCCTTAACCTGGAATATGTCCATCATGCTTTTTGGTAGTATGATAATTGCTGGAGGTGGGTGAAAAATGTAGGACCTTTTTCCAAATAATAAGGTATAACCTGGATTCTGCATCCTGTTCTTAAGTACTAAAATCTGTCAGCTCTACAATTGCAGTGAGGATGCTGATAATAGCAGTAAGTTTTCAGGAGCTGTACCAAATAAGTTGTTTTGTCCAGACTTGTCTACTGCATGTAATAAGCTCAGTTCTATAAAAATCAAGTCATTACTGGAACTCCAGGAGTCAGGAGGACTGTGGC
Organism: Struthidea cinerea; assembly: GCA_013397865.1. Taxonomy (NCBI): domain Eukaryota; kingdom Metazoa; phylum Chordata; class Aves; order Passeriformes; family Corcoracidae; genus Struthidea; species Struthidea cinerea. Next base: position 2,112,135 of record VZTI01000839.1, read on the forward strand.
AAACTGCTAATTAATTTTGCCTCTGAAAAATTCAGTAATAATTGGATCAGGGAGTGTGCTTTGAAAAGCAAATGTATGCCTATGAAGCTGTTTGGCCTAAGTATCTTAATATATCAATACTGGGGGTTTGGGAGGAAAGGCAGAATAGCTCATGTGTTCATGTCCTTTTTTAGACAAAATACAGGCTATTTTAAACAACTTGATTTTTCCACTCTCTCATAAGAAAAAATGCTTACATTTGAGGGCCTATCTCAACTGTATTGAAAGGTGATATTCATGATTATAAGAGCCATTCCTCTTGGAAAAACACACAACTACTCCAAGCCTCCAAATGAAGGCAACAGAAGGGCAAAAAATAAGGAAGTTGTGGAGAGAAGAAGATGGAAAATGAAAAAGGAATCGATCGTAAGAGGCATTGGTAGTTGCTTTCTCTACAACAAAGCCTGTTCAATTATTGGGCCTTCTTCAGAAGCAAACTGAAAAACTTAAAGTATCATGTAGTTGTTGGCTATTATAAATGATACTATAGGGTTTATTTTCATCATGATAGCACCCAAATGTTTCAGTAAATATAGGGTCTCATTGCTTAGATGTAACACATGTAATGAAAATCTGATAAATACCTTGGGCCTTCTTTTCCTTCCTTTACCCTAGTCAAAAAAAAAAAAAAAAGGAAGAACACTGGCTTAGGGAAATGAAGAAAAACCCACAGAACAAGTTTTCAGCTGCAAGTCCTGTCTTTCCCAAACATACCCTTACTCAATCAATTATGCAAGAAGCCTTTAAGATAAACAATGCGTACAACTTCAGGTCCCTTTGTAGTGGAACAAGCCCTATATTATTGATGCCCACACATGGAAGATATCCATCTCCAGTTACCTCCCACATTTCCTGCTCCTATTTCTGTATTTCACTCAGCACCATCCTGCCAGGCTCTTCCATGATGGCAGAGCTCTCTGAGGGTGCTGACACACCCTGCACAAAACATGCTAAATTTAGCAGCTCCAAGACAGCCAGCATACAGCAATGTCAGTAAGCTAATGGTACTGCAGAAGGGCCCTATTTTCATTTTATCTTCACTGCACACAGCTCAGTGCTGCTTTTTTGTGCTGTTGACCCAGCACAGCCTGATGCAGACTTTGCTTTAGGGAGCTCCCATATCTGTAAGCTGAGGTCCTCAATATCCAGTTTTAGCTATCAACTTCTTGATTGTCAGGATTTGCTTCTCTAATAAAAGTCTACTTGAATAATATACCCACTATAGCCTTACTCCCTTAGCATACATTGTAAGGGTTATCAGGAGAGCACAGCTTACAAAAATTGCAGGGAACTCCCATATTAACCACCAGTTCATGGCAGTAAATACAAAATAAAAAGGAAAAAAAATCTAACTGTCTCATGACTGGTCACTGGTCACATCCGAACTTGGAGCCATCTGACCCTTCATCCCATGCCAGGCCAGCGCTTCCAGGGCAGGACACAAAGCCACATCCAATACAAGCCCCAAACAGCTTGCACTACACTTTTTAATGTTTCAGTAATGCAGAGCACAGACCTTTCAGGGAAATTCTCTCTGATCAGCACAGCAGTTCTGAGCCCCACAGTTCTGTGCACTTGCCACATGCAAAAATGTATTTGGTCTCCAAGGGCAGGAGAAAAGGAAGATCAAAGAAAAGCCCCATTACATAGATCCCAGAGGAGAATTTGTCATAATCCCGTGTTCCATCTTTTACCTCGAAGCATAGAGCAAATGAGAAAGGAAAGAAAATTATGTCTTAATACTGTATGCAATTAGCAATCAGAGGGAACTCACCCAATAATTTTTTTTCAGATATTGTATAACTTTTTGAAAGATTCAGTTAACTCTCTCTGCTCCAGTCTGCTCATTTCAGATATAATATTTAATTACTTTTTGAAGCCTTGATGGCAATCCATTTTGACAGCTGTGTACCCAGAAGGATTGTTTCTCAGAAGGAGCATTTCCCTCACATGCATCCATAAAGTCACCACAGGGTCCTGAAACCTCTTGCTGGTAATACAGAAGAGCAGAAGAAATATCTGGGGAGTAATGGGATCAGCATTTCCGATACTCTTCTCTCTTTCCCAGACCTCTGCACTAGGTTTTGTTGAGCAAAGAGGGTTGTGTTTACTCTTTGTCTGTCCAAATGCCACTCTAAGTAGAGAGCTGGCTGCAGCACAAGATCAATCACAATTATGATGCCCACACAGTCCAAGTTATGGTCTGAGCTTCAATGTTGATGAAGAATTGCTGACTTGCATTGTATTTCAGAAGAAAGAAAGGAAATTTAGAAAGGGAAGCACAGTACTTGAATCTGAAGAACCCAGATAATTTGTGCATGCTTTATTCTTCTCAAACACCTCTGTCAATACTAGAAGTCTTTGAAGAGCTGTATTTTCCATCAAAAATCTTGTCACCGGAAAAAAAAAGAGGCACACAGTATAAGATTGCCATTTAAAGGGGCAAAGACAAAACTAGTCTGGAAACGTCAGATCACTGCATCTTCTGTTTGCAGTTATACCCGCAAAATCAACCCACCTAAGAAAGCTGTTCAGGTAGCAAACCATTACTTTTTCCCTATTTAGAATTGCTTAAACTTCTAGTACGTTTGTACCTAGAAGGATGCTGAAAAGATATACTAGAATCACATTCTGCAATTCAATTTTGGCTGTCTCTCCACCCAAGCAAAAGACTATTAGAATAAACTCATTAAAATGGCAGGTAAAAAGTACAGAAATTCTTTACCTTTCTGCAATAGCTCAACCTCAAAAGGAAAAGATTTGAAATCAAGTTGTTATAATGACCAATTATCTGAGAGAACCAATATGAGGGAGATGCTGAAATCAAGTTGCTCATTTAAATAACGAACAAATAAAAAGTTCCAAGTGTGACACCAAACATGGCTGTAATGGTCTGGGGTTAATTGGATTGGAGGGAACAGCCTGGGCTCTCCAGTGTGCTGGAGCTGACAGAGACCACAGGCAACAAAGAGGACAGCGAGAGGAGATGGGCTGTCCGCAGGACAAAAAGGTCTTACATAATGTTTAGGCTGCTGGCAATTTTAAGACAAAAGAATTCAGAGGACAAAAAGAATTGGCTCTGGAAATTTTGAGGCCAGAAGACACTTGCTATTTTAAGACATGGAACTTCATTCCTTTAGAAGTAAGTTGATTTTGTGTGTATGTGCATCTGCCATTTGTATTTTCCTCAATATTCATAATAAAAATTTCAAATTGATAGATTTAAAATAAATTATAATAATTTCAGATTAAGATAACACTTATAAAAGTGAGAAAAATAGATAAATTTATATTTTCTGACTACATCTACATATTTAAACAAAAGTACTATTTCTAATATTACAATTTCACACCATATTTCTTTGCATCAAGCTTCAGTCAGAAAAATTAGTAACTTTTCAATTATAAAAAAACTGACTGAAAGGTCACCCTTTCCCCAAACTATGGTTAAATAGATTTAATCTTCTCAGTCTAGTATTACAGCCAGAGCAAAGTGTTTATGATCAATTCAATTAAAATGGTAATTTCAGGGGGACTGGCAGCTCTTCTAGACTGTAAAGAGTTCTAGTTTACTTGAAATCCCATGGCACAAGGTAATAATATGGGATGTTTGCAGTTCTGTCACTGTGGTAATTTTCCATGATATTACATTGAAACACTTGCACAAATATAACTGCAGATAACACACACACACATCCAAAAAAAAATTAGGTAAAATATTTAATTTTAATGTAATTATCACATCCCACTGAAAATACATGACTAAAATAAAGATCAAAAGATAATTACAATATAGACCAGAGAGAGCTCTGTTTTAATCAGAAGGAGCTCTGAATCAAAGCTATTCTGCTTGCCAAAACAAGTGTCTTCTTGGGTCACATAAGCTCACACAGCCCCTTAGAAGAAGTCATTGGAATTACATCATTATTTTCAGCTCTTGCAGAGTTTGATAGTGTAGCAGACCCTGAAGCAAAGCTTTGCCTTTGGTTGCAATTATATAAACCTCACAGTTTTTACCACAGGTCCTCCTGAACAGTTTTGTTATAAGCCATAAGCATAAACCGGTAAGCAATTGCTGTTACAGAGATCTATTAATAGATATTTCTCTTAAAAAAAAAAAAGGAAAGGAAAAAAAATAGAATGCTATTCACATTCAGCACTAATGCACAGAGCATTTTAAAGGGAAAACTGTCAACTTGAAATTTCATTTCCTTCTGATTATTTCAGACATACCCAGGAGCTAACAAAAAGAGTGAAGATCTGTATTTTTTTAACATCCCCTCCTCTCCTCCTTCACTATTTGGCAAATAATTCACAAATGTGACCATCTCTGCTCATTTCCCTGCTTTGTGGATGGCAAACACCTTGTCATGGTGTGCTCTGAGGCTGGGCACTCACACCGACACTTCCCCAGGTTTTGCAGAAAGCAGCAGAGCAAGGTGGGAGTTCTAAGGGATTGCAGTGAAGAAACAAACAGGAGTGCACTTCAGGAAAAAACAAGATGATAAATGTCATCTTGTTTATTATCATTGTTCTAGGACCATCAAAAAGAACTTTCAAAAGCAGTAATAGAAAATGAGTGGAAAACGCTCCCATATGACAATGCAAATTTTTTTACAACATTTTCTTCTAAGTAATGTGAGTGTTTAGAGGTTGCTGCATTTGGACTTCAGTAAACTAAGGAAGGAACTGGTTTTGGACTTAGTTCTGAAGGTGGTCAAATGACACAACTGCAGATTCACAAACATAATTTTTTAAGTTGAATCTCTGTCTTGCTTACACTGCAATCTCTGCTGAGACCAAAGCCTGGCTAGGTGTACCTGCCTCAGCCTTCAGCTGAGTAGCTGAGAGCAGTATATCTGCAGGGAAAAAAAAACAAGCTCAGTCTGGACTGCAAAACCCTTCAGAAAAGCAGAGCAAATATTTAGATTGCTGGCTGGCACTGAAATCAGCACTGCCATGGCTGAGAGTGCCAAGACAAGGCAATCTGATTATACACAGAATGCTCTTAGCAATACAGTATTCACACTCTTGGTATACCTGCAAAGGTAGTGACTGCAGAGCTCACTCAATTGGGACAGGGAGAGGGGAAGTAAAAAATGTAAAGAAACCTGTGCCAGTTTGCTGAGTGAAGATGTATGCAGTCAGCATAACATGGGAACCGTAGAATCTTACCCCTTTAATGGCATCAAACATTGAGGTAGTTAAAAAGGAATTTATTTTCTGCTAAAGCTCTTAGAAATCCAACCAAGCAGTTAGTGATGTAAAAGGCCCCAAACTAACCAATATTACTGTCTAAATCTTTTGTTAAATTCAGCAAATCTTAAAGTAGGTTCTTGCTAGGGACACATTTCACAAATCCTTTGTCTGCTTTTTTTAGTGATGACCTGTTTGAATGTTCAACAATGACCTGAGATTTTGGGTATGCTGTTGAGTAAAAGACAGACAGATGGGACTCTGGGCGATACACAAAGTAGAACAAAAGGAAGAATTACTGCCCAGGTAATATACAAAGTCCTTTGTTTAGGACAATCACTTAATGAATATAGTTCCTAAAGGCACACAGCAAACATTTGACCTCTGAAGCATGGAGAGTAGGAAACCAAGTTGCTTCGGATTCCTAACAACATTATTTGTTAAGATGCAGGTGCTGAAGGAACTGAAAGAAACACAACAACCTTGACTTAAAGTAAACCAAAGAATGGGCAACTACAAAATGAACAGTGCAAGAGAAAAGCACACAAAGGAAAAATGAACTTACAGTTTCTTCAAGGAGTCTGAAATATTCTCAAAGTGAAGTGTAGGCACATTCTTATTTAAACATACCCAAAGAAGCAGATCTATATTCAACATCCTGTCGAGCAATGACAAGAATGGAGCACTGGAGATGAAAGCATCTGGGGGACAGAAACATGAAGGCAATGATACTTTTGGCTCAGAAATTTGGGTTGCTACACAGTTAATATTCAGTGTGTTGATGCAACATTTTGTGGGCTGTGGTAGTTTCACGGTGGTTGGCCCTGGATGCCACTTTTATATATCTGACTCTCAAAGCAGTTAAATTACCCCAAACATATTTTTGCACCTATGTGTTCCTTTATTACAAGAGGAACTGCTGCTATTTCCATTAATACAAATCCTGGATGCTGGTAAGAACACATAGCTTAGCTTCTAATCAGCTGAAAAATTACAGCAGGAAGCAAGATATTCTTAGGCAGATTATAAAATTAAAAAGCTCACGTAGGAGACGTTTTTAAATTATTTTTTTCTTCCAGAGGAAAAAGAAAATAGCCTCTCTTCTGTGTAGCAGGAAGATACCACTCTAGTTAAAAGCATAAACTTAAGAATATCTCAGGGTTCAGATAGGATTTTTTTTTTTCCCATTTAAAGAGCTTTCTTTCTTTCTTTCCTTCTGACAGTAGGTTTCTTTGCCAATTTTATTCTTCTAGAACTTATAATTCCCGAGCTGACCATGCTTTCAAGTGCTGTGCTGGGTACATGGATAATTACTCCTGCTGCTATTTGGACTCAAATATTGATAAAGCTTTGACTGTTTTGAAGTACCCTCCATTTCTTTTACTGATTTCTCCTCACAGACCTTTATGGAAGTGCAACATTTTCTACACAGGAGCAGAGAGCTTGACAACGTAATTTCTGAGCTTGTTCCATGTTTGAAAAATCACGTAAACACGATCATCATGCCTGCCTTCAGTATTCACCCAGGATTTAGAAAGTTTGCCAGCTGGAAAACAGGAAAAGACAGGAGTAAAAAAGGATTGAAAAAAACAAACACTTTATAAGAAAGATTTGCCAGTATTACCCAGAGAGCATCCTCAAATCCCAGCAAAAATCCTAAAATCCAGGCAAAAATGTAATAAAAAAAGTGGTTTGATGGAACCATGTGGACTTAGGGGATAAAACCCAACTAGTCAATTTTAATACAAACCAGAATTCTCAGGAAAAAAAAGTGTTATCATTGAGTTGAGGAACAAACACCACAGTTGCTTCTGCTGGCAGACAAGCAGGGAATGAGAAGACCCTGAGGAATGAGGAGCCAAGGCAGAGAGGCAGAGGAATACCCTGCCAGGACTAAAACCTATGGAAGGCAGCTGCCATTCAGCACACCAGCATGGATCTGACATTACAACAGGAGGATCAAGAAACTGAAGAGATGTTATATGACTCTTTATGGTTTAGGTAAGTTTCTGCCTACCTAACGTCATCAACAAAAATTTAAGAGTCAGTGCTTATCTTTTGTTAACAGCAGACTCAAAGCATCTGTAGAAAAAATGTTTGAGTGAAACAACAAATGAAAAATTTCAGGAACTACATTTCTGAACCACATATCATTTATAACCAACCTGGCAACATTATTGTTTCAAGGCAGGCAACTTTAGAAAATATATAACCAGACACCCAAAAGCTCCTCCACTTTTACTTTGTGCATATGGCCTTTGAGCACTATAATTTATGTTACCAGTGCTCAGTTGTCCAGATGGACTTTTACAATATCCTTCTCATAGCTCTCCAGGTGTTGTAAATAAATAAAACACTTTATTTCAGCAAGATGAGAATAGAGTAGGTGTCAGTGAAAGTTGCCAATGCACATATTTTAGCAACAGCCATTACAAAAATGTATTGCAATATTATTATTAAGCATGCCAAGTGATTCTGTATATTATTCAAATGTCACACATAACAAGCAAACTACAAAATCTACTTTCAGTAAACTGTTGAAATCAAGTTGACTGTCACTGTGTCAAATTCGATAGGAGAACTTAGGGAGTTTTAGCAACAGAATGATAATTGGCCCACCTTGCCCTGTGAGAGACCCTGTGCCACCAATATTAACAACAACCAAAAAAAAAGTAAAAGATTCACTGGATTTCTACATGAGTAAATGGCAGAAGAGTCTTGAGTTTGTTGCATGAATAATTTGTTGCAAACCATCTCTGACCTCAAGTCTACAACATATTAAATATGCACACAACTTGTTCAGAATGAGAAAAAGGCTGAAGCATGTGAGAAATGATTCTGAATCCTCAGCAACCTCACACAACGTGGCCCGCAATCACACCTTCTCCTGGATTACTGGGAGAATATGAAACATTTTTGTCTTATTATTTGAGACAAAACTCACCTTTAATATAGGGGCTATTCTAATTACTTGAATGTCCTTCTTAAAACATATAATGGCTTTGTCCATGAAGGCTCAGATCCACAGAAGCTATTTCAGAGTTGCCCAAATCTCCTTGAACACATACCCCAAGTGACTGAATGGGTTGGTACTCTTCAAGTTCTCTAATCCATACTGTAGTTAGTAAAACAAATCCAGGAGTATTATTGAAATTCACATGTCCACACGAGCAATTAATTACCATTTTTTAGCTGAAAAGGCCTAGTGGTATATTGGCAGGCAGAAATGCAGATCAGAGAAGCATCAAAACCATCAAATGTTTCACACTGAGCCTACCACACATATAGAAATAGAACCATCTGTGGCCCCTCCGATCTGTAGATGTCAAATGACTGTAATCTTATCCTGAAAATTCAATTAGTTGTCAATGAAAGTGTGGCTTTGGACAGAAAAATGACTTTTGAAAGGTTTAGGTAAAATTAATAATTTACACAGAACTAAAAACTTGATCAAAAAGTCAAATGTTCAAAAAAAACTCAGTGTGTTCAAAAGTACAGGAAGAAAGCCGAGAGATGAGATTCAGCCCTAAAATATAGGATTTAACAAAAGTTGCTAAAATTAATCTGACACATACGTGCATGTCCTTTAGAGACCATAATCAATGTTAACTGTCTTAGAACTCTCTACCCCATCTGTTTGAAAAGACAAAAACCTAAATCTAAAAATGAAACTAGGCATATTCTTTAATAAACAGGTGACTAAGTTTGGGACAGAAAATGTCAGTCAAAGCTGTGACATTAGGCATTCAAAAGACAAAACATTAATTAAGCCAAGGTCATCCAAGAAGTGTTAATCCCATGACTGCTGAGGTGCCATTCCTGATGTTGTTGTTCCCTGTCATTTCTTAATGTATATATATTTATATACATATCTATAAATACACATCTGTGGGTATATGCATACACATACTAATGTAGAGCTACCTATGCCTTTGTGTCTCAGACCTAGGCTCAAATTTTCATAAGGGCAGTCTTTGTGTCCTAAACCTATGAGACCAAGTAGAAATTTTTTTGGCTCAAAATTTCTCTAAAAAGGGTTGTTTATCTCCTAAAGAGGAGCACCATTATTATTTATATTTCTGTGTTGTGATAAGTGGAGGAGGGGAATGTTTGGGGCTTTTTAACACATGGAAGACAAAAATAAACCCTTAGAGACATTGTAATCTGAATAGACAAAGGGAAGAAGATGTATCCAAATCACAGAGCAGTGAGACATACAAACATCACTAGCATTTAAATGTTTACAGAATAGTGGTTTTTATGGTAGTACAAGAAAAGTCATGTTTCTTTTAAGGAAAATCATACTTCTCTTAAGTAATGCAAATGCTGAACATCAGGCCAGATTAATGTGTTTGAATATAATGAGTATTCAGTCAATTGTATCACACAATGAAAGTGGAGTTTTCTACATTATTATTATTATTATCACATTTGTCACTGTACTTTTACATACAATGTAAACACAGAGAACTGGCTTAGAAGAATCCCATTTTCGCCCCATTTAAAAAAACGTGCTTACCAAGATTATTGTTTATTGACCAAATCAAAAATTGTCATCATTAGAATTCCTCTATTCCAGTGCCAAAAATCACATCACATTGTGGGTAGCCTGGCAGTGTGTCTTAAAATATTACTTTTTTTTTCTTAGTTGTATTTAATATTCATGTAAAGAAGTCTGTCCCTGTAGGGTGTTGCTGTGTTTGAAAAGAAATGGTAATTCAGGAAGATTGGAATTGAGTAGATGATTCACTGAAGATATTTCCTCACCTATTTTCCCTGTATTATACACTTAACATACGTGAAAGGGGGGAAAAAGTATCCTGGACTTAATGGATGTACCTGTTCTACTGCAGTGGAAGCCTTCCCACAATCTAACAATGACAGTGCAATTAGGATAGAACTTTTTCTTAAGGCTGTAATTAAACCTGGATGCCAACATCCACTACTTTTAAAATACTCTTGCATAATGCCTGTGATTACAAGCAGGGATTTGGTATTTCTCATTTTATTGACACACAATAAAACCATGTCTGAGTATTTTTAATTTTATCATATCAGTTTGCTGCTTATAAACCATCTTGTGTTCTGAAATGGTTTCTGTGGTTTGGCAGAGAGTCTTTACAAACACAACATCTACAAATTGGCCCATTGTTGGAAATACTTCCAGTGATTCAGAGTAATTTCTTAATTTCTGGGGAGGGTGAGAATGGAGGAGGAAATACACTTATGCTTTCAGAACAGGGATCCTTCAATCATTTCCAGCAAATCAGGAATGACATTGTGTTTAATTTTTATGGTGCAGAGTTGTTCTCATTGTAAGGATGATAACAATATTTGAGCCATCCTGGCTTCACAAAGCGTAAAATAGTCCAGTGGCTGCCACTTGGCACAATGCCCATTGCAACAGTATTCATGCACAGGGGAAAGAAAAGATTTTCCAGACTCATTTAGGAACGTGACTCCTATCAATTGCGTTAAGTGTCAAAGGTGCTCTCATAAAAATCTAAATATATTCCTTTCTCACTCCTAATGGTTATACAGACAAGATCGCACAGCTGAGACCGCCACAACACAGCATCCATTCCGAGCTTCCTTTTTTCTTCAGGTGTGGCTGGACACACCAAACACATGCACATGGAGCTTCAGGAAAGGGTTGTGGGCACACTGTTTCTAAAAGCTCACGCCAGAAATGATCCAGGTCTTAACCTGACTGCTTTACAACCATGAGGAACTCACTCCCAAAGCAATTCCTGCACAGAATATGGCAGTGAATATGATAGATGAGCTCTGCACCCTCCCAATAAACCTTACAGTAGGAAGTTTTCAAGGAATTATGCTTTTGGCAAGGCCTGTCTGGTGAAGCCATTTTCTAACTGTTCCTTTCTCTTTTCTAAGTTGCTGTTTCTCCTTGAGACTTTCACAGTCCCGGCGACAGCCTCAGACTCTTCTCCTGTGCTTTGTTTATTCAGCACAGAGACAGTTGCAGCATTGTGCAACTTATCACAATGAACCCACAAGACTTGCATGTTAAATATTGACTACCAAATAATCACAACAAGTCATTCACTGGAAAAAGAGCGACATAAATGGGAAAAAAAATAAAACAACACTCAAAAAAAACCAAATGATAAGCTGTGTGAAAGCATTATCTCATCTCAAAGGACCATCCCTAAACAGAAAGCTAAATTGATCACTTGTTCCCTGAATTAGTGGCTCAGCTCCAAGAGATAAATTAATCACATTATTCGAGAAAGAAATAAGGAGACTCATTTCAAATTTCAGACAAAGGATCAAGAGGCTGTTAGTTATGGATTTCTCATCTTTACCTGGTTTCATAGTAATTTCCCAAGTTAAAACTCACTGAGGACAAAAGAAACACTCTCTCATATTTAAAATAGCCTTGAGACTTATTATAAACATATAACATCTAATCTTATGAACAGTTAGTTCTAATATCCATCATATCTTTGTACATCACTGGCACTAAGGGTATTAGAGTGGTCCAAAAAAGTGCTTGGTGGAGTGAGGCAGCTCTGGAGATCATTGCTGTGCTGGTCTTGGGGACTCAATTCTAGCCTAGCACCTAACGCTGAAGGGAGGACACACATTTGCTGATTAGACCACAAATGAATTTAATGACTCACTAGGGCTATGACATCCATCAAAAATGTCAAGGTTTAAGTACATAGACAAAATGCAATAACAATTTTGCAAAAAGCTTGATTTTTTACTCTTTTATCAGAATGTAGCAAACCACAACCTCAAGGTTACTTGAGCTTGAAATAAAAATAAGCCACCACCCCTTTTTTCCAGAAAATATCATCTGTCCCCACTAGTTATGTTCAGCTTCCACACTTCATGTGGTGGGTTCTGCCTCCAGCTCCTGCCCACAGCCAGACCATAGCTGGGAAACAGTTTTAGGAAAAAAATGGGGTTTGATAGGGAGCTTCACACCTTAACCAGTCACTGCAGGTAAAGAAACTACAGAATACAGTCCAGATGGAGAAAGAAACTAGAATTATTCTGAGCAGAAATATCACTTTATAGTTATTCCATATTTCCAGTGATACTCCAGAATATTTCCATGAACACAAGAAAGCATTCAGACAAAAAAAAAGGAAGGAACTGATAAACAAAATGCTGCTGTTCATGCAAATGCATTGATATACTGGAGATAAAAAAATTAAAACTTGACACCATTGTAGGAGAATTGGTCTGGAACCTGGCAAATGGAAGAAAACCCTGAATGTTTGATTCATGTTGTAATAAATGCACAGTGACAAAATGAAAGTATGATTGTGTCAGGTGATCTGTAGTCACAAAAGCACAAGCTTGGCCAGATGTCTTAAAGGCATTTGTGCTGTTACCATCAGAAGGGTTAAAAAAAAATTATATAAAATACAAGTCTCCAAAGCAAGTCTTACCAGCCCTGAGCTGTTTCACAGACATGGTGTGCCCCACTGTTCCATATAGCCTTTCTAAGTTTCTCAGTGCAGATTGACTGGGGCAACTGGGAGTGTGAGATTCTCTAACCCATCCACTTTCCTGACCATTAAGCTGATTTTTTTTTGTCTGTTAAGGAAAAGCCTAATCAATGTGTGTTGAGCACAATGCAGAGCAGCTTTGCGTCCTACTGCTGGTTATCCACTGTCCTGCTCCTGACGGTGCCTTTGGAAGTCTTTTCCAATGAACCTCTGCTGAAGTAATCACTCTGCCAAATATCAGTTGTAGAAGGGCTTGGTTTTTAACAAAAGGTCAAACAAAATTGCAATGAAGACCCATGGGATCCTTGCGAAAGGTCACTTAAGACAAACGGATTCTCAGCTGACGTACAGGTTTCACCACAGTGTATGTCCTCTGTGGGCTACCTTTTCGGAGAAAAACTTTAATTCAGAGTCAAAATGAATGATTATAATTTTCTGTGCACAACCATCCATAAATGAACAGTCATTTGACACCCAGTAAATGAAACAGTCACATCCAGTTACATGATTAGCAGGCAGTTACTCAGGCCTCCAAATAAAACACTCTGTTCCGTAGCTGTTTTACTGATGATGGCAAATAAAGTTACAACGTGGTGATACAGAACTGTAGTGGTCTGTGGTATGGAGCTTTCTAAGACCTGGCCTCAAGAAAAGTATTTTCAGTTCTGTGCTTGTTGAGCTGGATGAGCATTTCACAGTGAATAATTTACTTGATTAATTTAGGGCCGTCACTAGTTTACAGAATTTCTTTGTGCCGACTTCTTTGGCCACTTTGTTCATTATTGGAAGTTGCAGAACAGATGGTTTGTTCACATATATTTCTGCATAATGATTGCTCATAAACACTCTGTCCTGGATAGTGCTTTGAATACTTGCTATGCAAGCTCTGTGACTGGATTTTTAACTCACATAGCACATGGGCTGGATTCCCAACTCACTTTTTTTTCATGTCAAATAACTAAATATTTTCCCAAACCACACATTATCTTCAAAAAAGTGAGGGGAAAGTGTCTGGTTTAAAACAAAACTATTTAAAGGTATGTGCAAGTTTCAATTTCTGAATAGTCTACCTGGAGCTATGAAAATTCAAATATTTATGTAGAGATATTAAGCATTTGATGGGAATGAAACCTGTATACTAAGGGATTGATGAAAATATATACTAAGCAAAATAAGACTCAACAAAACATTTATAAAAAGCAAATAAATTGATTAAAAGGGGCCCACAAAGCAGGCAAAAACTGACATAGATTTTACTGTTGTCAGGAGAGATTCAGAACTGGTCCAACAGATTGCCAGGCTTTTAACTGGAACAATAGCAGCTCTCCTAGACGACGATGATGAGGCCATCAAAGGGATGTCATCTGTTTAAACCAGGTAAGAATTTAGGCAAATTAGCTGTTGTAGAACCGGATATAAAATTGGTGTAAAAAGCCCCTAGCAAGCACGATTCCTCCATACGTCCGTATAAAAGCAAACAACAGTGATCCAATCCTTTTGCTGCTAATGATGTGTTTATAGATATTTACCTCTGCAGCAGTTTCAGCAGCTGTATCTCGAATTGCCATTAATGCCTTTCTTCACTGATTAATAGAGTGAAGATTTTGAGATGTAGGATTTCCACTTGTTTTTATCCCAGTGTAACATTGCCATCTACAGGAAGCTCTCCCTTACTTGGAGACTAATTTTACAATCACGGAATAAGAACCACTGAAGATGAAAATGTAAGTGTCCAAAATTGGCTAATTTTGGCTGTTTGATCAGCCTGACAAACTGCTATTTTAAAAATTAGCCAGTAATATTATGGCTCACCAACAAAAGCAGTATTTTAACCTACTGTCTGGCAGGTTATTAAGCTGAGGGATTGGCATTAATCTAGTTGAATTATACATTAGGACAAAAAGAAATACTTATTAAGGACAAGGGTCTTCTGATTTAGTTACTCATCATTAGTTGACATGTAACGTTCTCATACTGCCATACAAAAATTTAATAATTTTCTGTTCTACAGACAATTCAGAGAAGTCTTTCTCAGCATCTATCTTTCTTCTCAGCTTTGTAAAAGGATTTATGCAACACAAATAATTTTTCACCATGCTAGACACTGGATATCCCCTCACAAGTACTAAATATACTGCCCAGAGAACAAAAAAGGCACATGTACAAGGGCTCAATTTTAGACAAGCTGCTTAATTTTAATCTCTGTCTTAAAGACCAACTATATTTGTGACTTTCAATACAGCATTGATTCATTTGATAGAGATATCAGTCTTCTAGAGCAAACTCTAACGACAGTTTGACAACTATTAGCACCCTTCCAATGAAAGAAAATGTGTTCAGGACTGAAACGCTATGTCAGCTGACCAAGTACCCCAAGAAACACCACAAGCAGAGTGATATTTTATGTAGGAACACTGAATTAGGGCTGACTCACTGAAATCTCTTAGTGAGACAGGGAAGAAAAACAGAATTAAACAGTGATCAATAAAAAAAAAGCTGGGGAGGTCATAGGATGCAACCTGAATGAAAAAATCTGATTGAAACTGTGATCTTTGATGTCAGAAAAAGTGGTTATTGACTTTAATTCAGGGAAGACAGAATGCTGCAAGACATTTTCATTTTTGAGAATCGAAGGAAGAAGTAAATCAGAGGCAAAAAGAACCAGCAGCAATAAAACAGACAAGATCTCAAATTTGAGATGGACACTTTCTATGTATGCAGATGACTCAAAGACCTGTACATTAGTGCACTGGGGTGGCTTTTTACTGTGAAACCACTAGATGAATTCCTTAATCTACCTAGGAAAAGATCTCACAGCCAGTTGCAAAAAAAACCCCAAACAAACAAACAAATCACACTGACCCAAGTTGAACATATTTTCATTTCTCAGTTCCCTAGCCAAACTAGAAAATCAATTACATTAACAATTCTATCTAGACACTCAGTCCAGGAGACACATTTCTGGAGCAGAACACGGAAGAAGGGGTAATTTTGCTACACGCAGGGTCACATTCTGGTTTCAGGTTTCCCTTCTGGCAACTCCACATTGGCCTAGTTGAGATAAACAGGCAGAAAAAGCTGATTTATTGCTATTTTAAAACTGTCAGTCTCCCACACTTAAGGATGGTTCTAAGGCTGTTATCAGGGGGGTGTCAGCAGTAGGATATTAAGATCATTACGGGAGTTGATTGCACTGAAGTTGGTTAATACTTGAAGCCAGCAGTGGAGCTGTGAGCAGGCAGCCTCCATAACAATACTGTTGAGGACACAGATTTATATGTTAACCTGCCACTTATCTTGCTCCAGCTGACTCTGTATTGTTGCAAGCAGCTAATATTACACTACAGGTTTCAGGGAAAGAGGCAAAAGAAACTCTTTATCTCTGCTATGGCCAGGAATTGACAGACAAGTTTGCAGAGCATCCCTCTGAGTGGGGAGTCCTGGGAGATACAGCAGGGACAAGATTTGTCACTGCAGCTGCTGTGACCAAGATACTGCCACTAACCACCTGACTGTGACACAAAAAGAAGTCAGTGAGTCACTAGACATGACTCCTTAGACAACCATGGCAGTCACCCAGGTCATGATGTCTAGAGAATGTTGTTGTGACCGTGTTTTTCTCCTTTGGTGAGGCTCTGCTGTTACCAAATTGAAAGTAAATTAAAATAATAATAATAAATTAGTGTCTTGAGAATGCTCATTGAGTCTTTTCAGGACTATTTTATTGTCCTGCATAATATATCAATCCCTTACTACTAGAAATGTTGATAGAAAACAAAATTTAATTTCAGGTTTATTTTGATTAAAATATTTACAATTTACATGCTTCTTAAGAATCACCAATTGCCTAAAAATTATTTGTGCATGAACTTCCATGTCAGAGTACATTTCTTGCACCTGATATATCTCAGAATTCTGAAATTATTTGCAGAATAAAATAATTTGTGGTCTTTAGAAATTTTTCCAATTTTTAAAGTAATTCTATTAAAAGACTGTGCATCCACACATTCTAGAAGCCAAAATCTTTCACTTAAGTTATGGCAGTTGTAAAATCAATTATTATAATACAGACAGGAGGGGAGGAAAATTAAAGCTATAAAAAAAAGAGGCAACAAAGATATTTACACCTTCAGTTCCCTAAGGAGGCTCAGGCGGTGGAAACACAGCCAGAGGTCACAGATGGGGGCACTGGAGTGGTGAGGGGCCCTGCTGGGAAAAGGCAGGTCTGTGAGGTTAGGGAGGGGTTTCTGGCAAGAAGAGATGAGGGGAAGATGCAACATTTTGGGGCTTAGGCAGAGGCGTATATCTGCTGCATGGATTTTAATGACTTGCAGCAGGGAGGCAAGGTCGGCACCCTTGGAGGTAGGAGAAATGAGGCTGATCCTTGCACACATCACCAGTTCAACCCAGCATGTAAAAGGGAGCAAATGAGCAGATTTTTACCCAAGTCTGGCCAGCAGAGACTGACTGCCATGATTCAGTACAGAGTGGATCTCGTAAAGTCCATAGAGCTCACGCAATTGTAGTGAGTTAGAGGCAGTGAGATGTCCTTGCCAATCTGTTGCTGCCTCTGCCCTGATCCCAATTCAACTGCTTGTGAGTCACAACAGGGAAGCAGAACAATGGTTCTGTGACCACTGTAACCTTGGGCAGTCAGGCTGGGATATGGGAAAATTACAGTAGTAAGGGCTGTGACAAATGCCTGTTCTTGAACAGGAGATGAACAACTCCACATTAGAATTGTAAAATATATGATATTTTACAATTTATATTTTACACAAAATATGAACTTCTGCTGGACCTGTGAGAAAAACTTGCAAAAGCTTGGTTGGCATTTACACTGCTAATCCCAGAGATTAATTGGACACCATTAAATAGAACAAAAATGTTACTGAATAAATAGTTAAGGCTAATGGCTTCCTATGTCAGAGAGGAAATAAATTATCCAACATGAGATGTTGTATAGGCCATATCACAGAATTATTAAATAAAATAAGTGGCTCAAAAAACTGATCCAGGAAAATTATGTAGATCCAACTGTATTTTTGAAAAGAGAGGGGCTGTTTAAAGGGTGGGAAAGAACAACAACTTTTTTAAACTTGATTGCTCTTACTGGGATCAAAGACATCCTTAGCTGATGAGCAAAAGGGCAGTCCTAAACAGAAACCCTAGGGAGCCTAAAAGCAGCAAGTCAAAGGAAAACTTTATTTAAGTGCCTGTGGGGAGCAGAACCTGCTCTGTAACAGATGGTCCCTATCTGCCTTCTGACATCTTTAGCAGCTCTAATCTCAGGCACATTTGTGCTCAACTTTCCTTTTTATGTTCTGCCTGAGAACCACACCACCACCACACATAAACAGCTTCATCAGAATAAAGTTCATCCACAGAGACATGCAGGTACACTTCTGTAGCCAGTAAACGAGAACACATCCTGGTGAAAATTTTTGGTTTACACCCATTCAGAGACATTACAATTTGATAAAAGTAATGGTAACTAATTTTCATGTAGGCTTTTTGCATATTCACAACTTCTACATTGTCCTGCCTTATTGTGGATGAACAAGATGAAGTTCTACCACAGACTAAAGCAGCAGCAACAGCAGATGGGGCAGTGTAGTGTCACAGAATCACGGAATGGTTGGGTTGGAAGGAAACAAGACCATCTCATTCCACCCCCTGCCACGGGCAGGGACACCTTCCATTATCCCAGGTTGCTGCAAGCCCCATCCCACCTGGCCTTGGACACTTCCAGGGATGGGGCAGCCACAGTTTCTCTGGACAACCTGTTCCACCCTGCCAGGGAAGAATTTCTTCCTAATATACAATCTAAACCTGTCCTCTTTTAGTTGTAGGACTATGGGTGGAAGGAAGAGGCTACAGCAAGACCCCAGGTACTGCAGTCTAAAAGACTGCTCTTTGTTTCAGAAGATTTAGGCTTATCCATTTTCCTTTGATAGCGATGCATTGCACAACTGTGCAGTTTTCTGTCTAATCAATGTCAGCTCTCTAGAAATGTTAGTCCCCTTGGCAGCCTTCAAGGTGGGTGATTTCACAATTTTAAGTGTAGGAAGTGTGATTCTAGAGACAAAAAAGAGCCATTCTTTCTCTGTGCCAGACAAGAAGAGCAATGCTCAGCCTTAGGCTGGTCTTGTAAGGAAAATTTCCAGAGTTCTCACTCTAATCCATCTCCTTCACCACAAAGCAAAATCTACATTTACAGAACTAATCATCTGAGGGACTTGTATGGGTACCTGGAACTGCAATTTGAACTCATCCTGTGGAAAAAATAGCCCAGAGTCACAGGTCGTATGTCAGATATCAGACCTCACCTGTATTCCCTTGCTCTGCTGCAAATTGCAATCCATTAGAGATTATTCTGAGTTCATATCTCATACGTACGATTTCCCATCCTGTCTCTGAGACAGTTAAGATGAAGTTGATCCAATCAGCTCCTACCTCCCTCCTGCTGGGAGAGAGCTTCAAATATCTGGCTCACAAAACTCTTAATGCTGTTACTGGTAACTCATACTCAGCAAGAGCTGGGCATGCTAGAGACCTTAATTAAAGATTCTCATATTTTAATCTCTGGAAACTAACAACCAACTCCCTTTTTGAATACAAGGGATGATGAAAACTGGGCTTTTGGAGGACCTCATTAATCCCTGCTGTAACTTGATGCACTTCACGTAATATCAGGAAATACAGCAGACCTGCTGTGACATTACCCAGCACCTCTGAAGGATCAGCATCGTGCCAGCCACTTATGGCACACTGTGAAAAGCCCTCCAATTTCCACATGTCCTGATCTCCACACAGGGATGATGTCAAGGGCTAAATTTCCAATAAGCCTGAGCTCTGAGCTGACCAGTGGTACAATATAATATGCTTGAAGGTCAGAAGCAGATGTCACCTCAGAGGCGTATTTTGCACAAAGTTATTCTCTTAGCAAAGAAATTCACTAGAGTATATTACTAAACTGAGGAAAATAACTTGAGAAAATGGGAAGAGGCCATGTAAAAAATGAGACAATCAGGCCAGAACCCCCAGTTCTTTTTGACTGCATCAGCATGCTGGATGCAACTTGTGAACCAGCCTTAAAAGAGAAGCATTTTCCCTGTCTGAATTGCATTAAGAAGTGGAATTAGCTTTATAAATATAAATCAGTTAAGTATAATGCAATATTTATAACACAGTATCTGATTTTTCCCCTGTTAGGATTCCATTTAAAAGGAAATAACAAAGAAACAGCGCTCTCAGAAAGACAGCGGGTTTACAATTTATGCTAATTAATTTTTATATTGACACAAAACTAAACCCTGCATTTTATTTGACTGCAGCAAGGAAAAAAAAAAGGCAGATGGAACAAAATATATATATTTTTTTTCTGCAACAGATAATTCTGTAAGATAGTCTCTGGTTTTTACCAAACCTCTTAATCCTCATTCATTTTTCTATTTCCCAGCATGCAGGTTACTATGCCCAAACCAGTCCCAATCCCTCCCCCAAACACCCAGACACAAGGGCAAAAGCATAAGTGAGAGAAATGGTTCAATTTATTTGAAGCTCTGAAAGGCTCCAATCAAGATCAAGTAGTCATTATTCTAGGAACTATATAAAAAGAGAAATAGCCCATCCCTGACCTGCAAGAGGTTCAAAATTTTCAATGGAATCAAATAACATCATTCAAAGTTGGAAGAAAAAATTCTATTGCTTGTAAAGCTAGGGAAAAAATGCAAGCTAGAAAAAAATACAACACCATTCTGCTGCTAGAAAGTCTACTTGGGATTTGGAAAAAGAACTACCAGTTGGCTAATTCCATGTATATTCATAGAAGAGTCTGTGCCAAACTCATAATTGCTCTAAGTTGTCACTGATGCTACATCAAAAAGAAAGCCAGGCCACAGAGGTTTATTTTCTATTAGAATTATTAATCAAAGATCTGCAAAAGCCTGACATGAAGTCTTCCAACTTTGACTGAGTCAAATTGTATTTGGTGTTCAAACAGATGCATTCTTCTCTTCTCCCTCCCCACACATATGCCCCATCTCCTTTGGGAAAGAGTGAAGGTTTCTATGCCACTGCAAGGGACCATATGCAGTATTATGTCTTTGATTAGAGAGTCGGAGAAAAGCTGAAAAGCAACAACTCCACCACACTGACCAAATCAAGCTCTGTCAGCTTTGGCTCATCCTCCAAATATTTACTCTACTTTGTTATACTTTAATTATTCATTCAGGTTTTTTCTACTGTTAATAGAATTTGCCCATCATATTGATTAGTTTATTTAGTTCAGCTGGATTCACAGTGCGAATAAGATTTTTTTTTTCAATTTAATAACTCCTTTGCTCCACTGACTCCATTTTGATTTTTTTCCTCCCCCTAATTTTCATAGAAGCAGCACCACTAATTACCTGCCCTCATGTCAATGTTTCTGCAGCAGCATCCTACAGCACTGAATTGCTGGTTTCCTTATTGTTATTGTCATTAGCACTGAAGTACTCTTATGAGGAACATTTCACCCAGCCAGCCTGAGGTTCCTGCAACAGAAAAAGAATAATTTCTTAGTTAGAATCAGGATGCTGTCTATCCTTAATGAGACAGCAGCATGATTAGAAATGGAGATGCTTTGCATTTCCCATCCACATTAATTTAAAACCACATCTCACTGAAGCAAACACAGGCTTATCCTGAGATGCATGTTGTGCCTATTAAAAAAAGAAAAAAAAAGGAATTCTTTATCTCAGGTTTGCAGCTTTCTCAAATATCATAAAATCCTAATTCACTTTTCC
Organism: Struthidea cinerea; assembly: GCA_013397865.1. Lineage (NCBI taxonomy): Eukaryota > Metazoa > Chordata > Aves > Passeriformes > Corcoracidae > Struthidea > Struthidea cinerea. The sequence goes on from VZTI01000839.1 coordinate 2,133,643, forward strand.
TTATTTTTCCCAGTACAGTTTTTAAGCAGACATGGAAGATAGATTTATCAATGTCTGGCAATAACATGGTGCTACAGTCCTCACCTAAACATGCAGTGTCTGAACTATGCTGTGCAAAGATATCTACAATATTAACAAAATGGAGAGGGTGATCATTTAAAGCATGATAGCAAATCCCTCAGCTTAAAATCTATCTCCCATATCTTATCTCACCATAAGAATAAACTAACGTTTTTTTATTTTACCAGAATATCTATTTAAGAACTTTATTTGATTGAGACAGAAAGTAACTCTATTCCACTGCTTTTCTATTTTAAATATTTGCTTTATTCACTATGTTGCCTTACATCTTCCCCATTAGCTAAGTCATCTTCAATATTTACAGATAGTTGACTTTGCTAATCCTTGTACAATCTCGTTTTTAAAATAGCTGCCAAATTACTTGGGATGGGAATACTGTGAAATATATTTGGCACCATTTTATTACTGAGAAGAACAACGTCAGAAATTTTAGGAGAAAAGGGAAAGACTAAGTATTCCTCCAGGGAGAGGTGACACGGGGAAGAAGGCAACACAAAGAATGGAGGCATGGAAGGAATTGAGAGGGAAGATGGTCACACCTATTGGAAGAAGAGGATGAGAAATTTGAAGATATCAAGCAACACAGGAATTCTGTTTTCTCCTATTCAAAGGTATTGCTGGGCACAGTGAGCTCAGGACAATGTCCTGCAGGGACATTAATCAGGAAAGACACCTTAAATGGCAAATTTGAGCTTTTGGGGGAAACTGAAACCTAAATGAAACCTAGTAAGATGTGTCCTACAGTGAGAGCTAGTGAGCACTGCAGGGGAGACTTAGACTGGGCTTGTGAGGCCCAGTAAAACTTGGATATTTTTGTAGCTTCTTCATAAAGCCCATCCTTGGAGCTCAGATTCATGCTCCTCCTTGGCCTACCAGGCAAAGTCTTGGACAGTTTGAAATCTTAACACAGAGGTATAGACAGAAACTTTCACCTGAATACCTATTCTGAACTCATGATTAGTGCCAAAATTCTTCAGAATTCTTGATAACCAGCCTGTTATTAATGCCATATTAAAAAGTGTCCATGGCACACTGTTAGTCAGCATGGGAGCAGAGGGGTTAATTTGAATGAATTTGTGATGTGGTTTAGCTAAATTGTATTAGATATTTGTATTAAGAGTTGACAATGCCTAGATTACATTTTCTTTACCTTCCTAAGTGATTTAAGTTAAATCAAATCAAATTGAGGACATTTTATTTCTGACTATGAACGTGGGCACAGACTTTAACACAGTTTAACTAAATCTCCTTATGAGTGACTGAGGCAGGGAAGGAATCCTTGACAATTGCCACAGCTCCCAAAAGAAATCAAGACAACTCCCTCTAACACCACTTCATTCCTTAAGATAGTTGAAATCTGTCTTGTGCATTTAAGGAGGGATGGGAGGGAAGAGAAAATGTCTATGCCTCATGCTGCAACATTATATAATGCCATCCAATACCAGAGGCAGACATTGGACTGCTTCCATCCCATATGGCAAGACAAATGTTCTCTCAGTCTATTATTAATAGTGCTGTGACAGCACTGTGACTCAGCATCAGAAACCATTATTTTAAATATCTTCCACCAGAACTGACTTTGAACAAATTTTTTTGCCACAGAAGGTTGGTCCCGACTAAAACCTTCCACCCAGCCCTGAAATGAGCACAGTGATGAAACAACCTGGTGATCCACTTCCACATAAAAATGAAAGTGTGTCTAACCTCAGAGGAGTTGATATAGCATTTTGAATTATACATCAAGGAGAAAAATTTAGTGGGTAAATGTTAAAATCATTAAAGTAACTTTTCACTGCAAATATAGAGTGAATGCCTCATCCCAAGACAGCAATGAGATGTATCAGTTTAGGTTTTTAATCCCAAAGTATGCATAAATCTCTCCAGTCTCATCTCTTGTCATCTTCTTGTCAAAAGAAATTTCATTTGACTTCCACCCATCATTGCTCCCCATGGCTTCTGAAAACATACCACTTTAAAATTTTATCATGGTAAGAAGGAGGTTCCTTCTAGATTTCATGCAGGGTTAAACTATGAAATCCACAGAAGAAGAAGATTTTATAAAAAAGAAAAATAAAATTAAAAAGAGGCTTAATACAGTTCATAAAAATATAAAAATATAGAATGACTGAACACCCTCAATATTTTCTCTCTCTCTATCTACCTCCATTTTGCTTCCAAAGTCCAACAGAAACTGCAGAGTTTGATGCACATTTTCTCTCATTAGTGTGTGTGATGCTCTTAGAGGAGAAAATAGATGGATCAATCACCCAGGCTGACTCCCAGGGACTGCTTGCTTGAGACACTGTTTCTACAACCACCCCATTAGTTCACAAAACCTACAAGTATCTAACTGCTGTAAAAACCCCGTCCCATGCCAAATGATATCCATTCGAAAGGACTTGATAGTTTCACTGACTTTCTATGTGTTTTTCCACTTAATTTTTTTGCATAAGGCTACACACCCATTTATTTCTGCAGGAAGCAGGTTGATGGGAGGTCAAGAGTAACTTGGCTTTATAAATGCACATAAGTAGGAGCTGGCAGCACAAGAGAGACCTATGTTTATTCGAGCAGGCATGGCACATGCATAAGACCTAAATATAACCAAGAGCTTCTCTTCAGTACCTGTAGTTGTTAAATCCCAGTGAAAGGTAATTTCCTACCACAGTTTTATGAGCTCCAGCACATGGGATGCACCCGCCTCTCAGCTGCATCCACACATGAGGAGCCAGTTCAGTGTGTGACAGAGCAATGGATTGAGAATCTTCTACTTTGTTTCAACAGAAATCAAGTTTTAAGGGATGAGACTTTGGATAAAATATTGCCTGTGACCTGACATTTTATAGAGTGTTGGAAAAAGGAAAAAAATTACAAAGGTAAAAAATAAAATAATAATTTTCCCCCTAATAGTATCCTAATATCCACATGAAGATGGACATTAATTTGGCGTTCTATAACATCTGCAACTTCAATGATCATCTGTCACTGTTTACTAGGATTATTTATCTATTTTTAATTCCTTGAAAGTAACTCTCAAAAGGGGATGAGAGACAAACTTTGCTTTTATATTTCACAGATACTTGCAGACAAAAGAAGCAATGAACTTAGTTCCCTTGAGTGTCCTCAAAGGTTTGAAAGGACCCTTTTGTGCCTCATTTTTCATGTCTCTGCCTCTTCCTGGTCCTCAGTTCCTCTCTTTAGGATGTTAAAGCCTGTTTCAAATGCCATTATCAAATAGTATTAATTCCCATATTCACACACTATTTAGATCTGTTCCTCCTCTCTGTCTTCACATCCCAACCACTGTCCCAGGACGTTACTCAGTTTTTTCCCCACAGCCCCACGTAATACCTCGTTTCCATCTTCGGCTCAGCTACTTCCAGTACCAAAACCTTATCAGATCAGTACCTGTTCTACTTTTGCCCCCTTATTTCCTTTGTTTCAGTCTGCCATCAGGTCATCTTTGTACCCACTCCTGCCCAGAGCTCCTTGCTCTCCCCCTTCCTCTGCTCTCAACCCCTGCCCTACCTTTGAATTTCAGTGTGATGACTTCTCGTGCTGCCTGTCCTGTGGGATGCAGGGAGAGGAATCCCATTTGGATTGCATTTGGATTTGCATTTGGATTGCATTATGTCAAAATGCATATCCATTTTGTCACTGGATAAATGCAACCCAGGAGGTTTCATTGCTTTTCCATTTTCCTTGAATTTTTTGTGACACTGATTTTGAGACAATTTTAGGAGTACGCATGTTGTACATCATAAGCACACAACAGCTTCTGGCTGCAACCCAGCAGGAGCCTCCTACATTTCACAGGTGGTTTGTGAGCTGCAGATGGAGAACTTCTGTGCAAAAAAAAAGCTTAAAAAATCATCTATCCTTATTTGTCCTTTCATTACTATTGGTTCTCACCAGTTCTCTGCGGTTCTGAGCATTACAGAATTGCATTTAGCTTAAAGAAAGCTTTTAAAGAAAAACAAGCTCTCTTATTTTGCAACACTATTCTGACTGCTACCAAAGTGTTTCATTAATTTCCAGCTTTCCTACTCTCCTTTGTGCTGTTGCAGAGAAATGTGGTCCTGGCTGGGAATAGCACAGAAAGTAGTGCCCCAAAGGGGCTTCTGCAGGGAGAAATGTAGTGTGCCAACAGAGCAGAAAAGGAAGGGGAAGGGTATAGAATCACAGAATCTTTAAGGTTGGAAAAGTACCCCAACATCATCAAGTCCAACCTTTGACTGATCCCACCATGTCAACTAAACTATGGCACTGTTACACCCAGACACTTCTTGAACACCTCCAGGGATGATGACTCCACCACTCCCCTGGGCAGCTCGTTGGAGTGCTGGACCACCCTTTCAGTGAAGAAATTGCACCTGGGGACGAACCTGAATCTTTCCTGGTGCAGCTGGACGTTACGCTCTCTTGTCCTGTTGCGGGTGTCCTGGGAGAAGTGGCTGACCCCCACCTGGCTACAACCTCCTTTCAGGTATGAATGAAGGAGCTAATCTTTAACAGCTTAATCAGACACCAACTCACCACATTTTGCAATATAAATTTGAAATTATTTTCATGCGCCACTAAGCTGCCAGTTTTCCCTGCCCAGGCTGACTTTTCCCTGTTGAGGCTCTTCCTTAAGGAACATTTCCCTGATCAATAAGTCTTTTAGCAATACCAGTTTTAAGCTTTTGATCCTGCTGCCTGGCTCTGCCAGATTCTCACTTCCACATAGTACATTAAAGTAAGAGCTGCTGAAAAGCACAACATCTATCATCTAGTGAACCATGATATCACAGCCTGTAACAACAATTAAATAAATAAAATGTACTCCACACTGCACTGGGGAAGAGCTTGACTGAGGTTTAGAGTCATGGACACCACTTGACAATGTGAATGCAGAATCTTTACTCACCAAGCTCCCACCAGCAGAAAGAGAAACACACTGGCATGTGATACTTGGATAAAAGCAGGTCCTTTTTACGTGGTCGTAATCTGTTGACACAAGCTTATCAAAGTAGACAGCAACAGCAGGTTTAAAAATGGATTGGGCAAGTTCATTGGCAGTCAGTTTAAAAAAAAAAAGCAGTGTTTTTCCAGCTAGCTCATCTGTTAGTTTCAGGCAAAATTAAAGGTAAGAAGAAAAGGCCATTTATCTTTAAACTGACTTCAAATTTGCTTCTAATCAGCTGGCAACTTTGTTTGTTGTATTTAAGAAAAAAGAAAAAGCTAATTTAAAAGAAAAATAGAAATGTATTTAAAGTCCTATTGCTTTTGTTCATTTTCATCATATTCAAGTACTTAGACTCTCAAAAGGACATAAAACAGTGAAAATTGTACTCATGGCAGATGAAAAATGCACCCACTGCAATTATTTTATAATTAAGCCCTGATGGTGTAGCATTTAGAAAGAGTCAACCTATCAGAAAAATCCAAGTCTATAAACACAGAGCTGGATTTGCAAGTGTTTTGCTTGTACTATTAATGAAGGAGAAACCAAATGAGAATAGGATGCAGAAATGTTACAAGCCTGTACCTTAGACATTTGTCCTTGGTGATATCATAGTCTCCTCTTAGGGAAACAGCTCAGAGAGACCGATGTGCAACACAAAGAAGGTAACACAGGTGTTTGTTGCTCTGGTTTCAGGGTCCAGCTGTGTTCTAATACTACCTGCCAGTGTTTCACTAACTGCTGTCCACTGGATCAGTATTTGTGTCCATATCATTCCATGCTGTCTAGATAACAAGTAAAACGCAGGGCATGGTCTGTGCATTCACGGGGAAATGAAAAGAATAACATGGTCACTTAACCCAACCCTTTCCATGCAGCTGTAACCTCTCATTAAGCAGCAGCCTCAAACAGGCTGAGTTTTGAATCATTGCAGTGTCCCTGCTACTTGAGAGGCTGTGAATTTGCTGACTGATCCCAGCATTCTTCACTATTAAAAAACCAGAGAATTTTAACAAAAACGAGTCCAGCTCCTATCAAGGATAAAGCAAAAACAGCCCTGCAAAGATCTAGAAGATATCAGCCATTGTTTAGAAGTAACACAAAACCAGTGTCAAATAATGTTCAATACAAAATACACGATGGTAAAAGCACAGACTGTATCTTCAAAGAAACTCTAGAGCTGGAGCTCTCAAATGGAAATGTTTAAAGTACCCATTTCGCATATTTTGTAAACATCAACTTGAGAAAGCATCCATCCATGAGTAACAGTCTGGAATACTGACTTCACATTCTTATTCTTGTTACTTACATTGGTGAAAAGTAAATTTCAATCAAATAAAGGGAGATGTGGACTTTGGACTCACCAGGTTCTCCACAACAAGGCCATAGATTTAAATAGGTGGTATAAAAATAGAGAGCTGGTTAATTTTACATCCTATTCATACATGAAACAATTGACATGATGAGAACGTCAGCAAATTGACATGGTTTTGAGAAGTTCAGTTAGCATTTCAGTAACATGCAGAGCTCATCTGGGTCCTTTATGCAGGGGATATTTTCTTATAATGCACAAATATGGCTAAAAATATTTTCAATCCGATTCTAATTTGACTTGCCACACAAAAATAGCATGCAGCACAATTAATATGCATGAAACATAAACCCATTAACGGACTGCATTTAGGTGAGTTAAAGGAAGTGAACCAAGATCATAATAAATCTTCTTATGTGATATACTTTTGGTGATATACTGACAGGTAGGAATTAAACATGCAAAGAACTTTTATTGAACTGTCCAGATCCTGTTTATATTCAATCAAAGTTGCCCACTTTATCATGCTGCTCTTGACATTGCTGCGAAATAGATAACAGCTAAATCAGAGACTGTCAAACTGAAGTAACTGTCAGGAATTAAATGGTACTGCTGAATAAAAGCCATGATTGAAATGCACAAAAAAAAACTCCAAAAAACCAAGCCTCTAAAACAATGTGGGAAACTTGAGATGACATTGCAGAGACACCAAAAGTCCCTGATGCAGCAACAGAATTGAGCAGATTGTTTGGGCAAAATGTCATCATTGGAGCTTTCTTGTGCCTTATTACACACAGACATCATCTGGGACTGCACAGTGGTGAATTACTATTTACAGCAGTTTGACCTTGAACATTATAGTTGCCTTAATACAGCCCATTCCGTGGAACTGATAGATAGTTAAGAGGTCAGTGAAAACGTATAACAGATTTTTGTATTCAAATAGGAAAGAAAGAAAAAAAAATAGAGACTTGTATAGATCCTAAAAGGAAGCATCTGTTCATAAAACACCTGGACTAACAAGGGACAGTCTTTCTACGCAACACTTAAGATGCAATACATTATTGATCAAGCATTGTAACAAGTTTAGCACCCTTTCAGAGCTCTCATGATGCTCTAATTATGGGATGTAAATTGGAATCTCTAAAACATGTGAGTTTCCTGAAGATGAAATTCAGCCACCCTCAAGCATGCTCGATTAACTGAGTGACAAAGAATTGCAAGCAGGAGTTTAAAATTCAGTATTCATTCAAAAGAAAGCAATTTGTGGATTTCAAATATTCCACTAACAGCCAGAGACTAGCAGTATATAGCCTGATTATTTCACATCCTAAAGCTTTTCTCACCCCTACATTTATAGAGACATCTGCAAACGCTAATAGAGTTCTCTCTAGGATGGGGATCATTAAGTCAAAGTACTCAAGCACAATGGGCAATGAAAGATTGAATTGGTTAGTGCTCATAACAACTGACAATGATGCTAATATATATCAGTACTTCACTGAATTTGTGCAGTGCATTCAACATCTGAAGACTCTTCCCTGGATTTTATGCAATCACTATAAAACTTTAAATAAATACTAACATACACAATTCAAATATATATCTATATCCTGTTTTTCATTATCTGGAATTGCCCATAAAAAACTTTGGGAACCAATGGGAGAAGAGAATAATGAGCACTTTTCATACAGTGGGCAGCCATAAAGGTGGTACAGTGCAGTCTTCTGTTCCTGCATGTGATAGCACCACCATGTCCACTTGAGACTTGATTTGACACCGGTCACATCACTGGGAGATTGTCCCTGATTTCTAACGAGTTCAAGAGCTCCCTCCTCAAAGTGTTTTCAGTAGGGAGGTGGGAACCACTGAGTAGAAAATCCCCTCACTCTGTTGGTGTTTAGTCACACTCAAAAATCCCCAGGGAACTTCAAGTGGAGAATAAGAGCCAAGGTTCCTGTCTCCCCTCAGGTCTGCGAGCAGTCTGCAGCAGATGCTTGGAGAACCAGATAGATCCAGTGCACCATTCCATCTGGTCATGCCAGGAAATGCCACCCTGAGATCATTGTATGGTAATTCTGTTACAGAATGCAAAATGACACTGCAACGGGACTGCCTAAAGCCTTCCTCTTCAAGCAAAGATCATCTACCCATCTTGAGACCTAAGGGCTCAGTTTTTCTCCACACTGGGAAAAATATATCCTTGACTATAGATGCAAATACTATTATGGATCTCTCTCGTACCTATTTGCCTTCAAAAGGCAGAACTAAAACCCAAACCAGATTGAACTGCAAAAATTGCACGTCAAATTCTTGTTTGAGCCAGAGGTCATCATTTGTTTATATATCTACACACATGGAACTGATAACTTTCCTGCATAATCACGTGATATTTCCTTTAAAATAAGAGCTTTTTCATGAATTTGTATCTGAATGCATTAGTGACTGTAAACATATATTATCACTCATCTGCACAGGAAATTTTGGGACATACAGTGTTGTGTATAAAGTTGAATATAAGGAGGTGATATAATTCTGTTTCTTTGCAACACCTATTTGTATATCTTGGGGTAAACATGAGTACAGCCCGACACATTTACTGAAGAAAGGTACTGACCTACAGCTGTCATAATAAAATATTCTCTGTTTAAAATCTGAATATTATTTTCACCGATTTACATTATTAACACCCTTCATTTAATCAATAGAAATAACATGAATAATGGGTTTATAGTTTACCCTTGTATAAAGACACTCATGTTTGTTTTTTCTCTTCAAATTATAGAATATAAAAGTAATTTTTTTTGATAAAGCACTTCTTTTTCAGCTTTTCATACCTTCTCATATCATTTGCCAGTAAGAAATAAATGCAGTAGGATTAGACACCTCAAAAGACATAGGACAGGTTTTAGGGCATGTCAAAACAGAGTCTTGGGTCTGTTAAGAACAAATAAAAGTATAATCTACTTCATCATGGTTTTTCACTGGTTGTGAAATTATGCATTTCTTTTCAATCCAGAAAAAAAAAAAAAATTGGAACATTTCTGCTCCATATATTGTTTTCTCTCAAGATCAGCAGTTCTCCTTTTCACACTGTGATGGATGCTGCGCTGGATTACAGAACCCAACTATATCTGCTCTGCAGTTTCCTTGATATTACATTCATTGTATTCCACAGCATGAACCCACAGTCAAGATCCTGAATATTGCTCCATGATAAATATCCCAGATGAAGAGATGGTCCAGTGCCAATGTTATTTTTGTGGTGCTGGCACATCTCCTGAGCAACGTGTTTGGTAGTAAACACTATTTCAGTTGCAAAAAGTTCTCAGGCACTGCTGTAGCATTCAGAAAGAAAGTAATTTTTACAAGTATTTTAAAATACTTCATGGAGTTTTTTTCCTTCAGCAGCTCTTTCTACAAATCAATATTTCTCTTTCCTTCCTTGAGCATTTGTAGGAGCAGGGGGTGATCCTGTCAATACTTACACCAATGAGAAGTTCAGCTGCAGTGGTGCCCTGTTATATTCAGCAGTACTACACGTACAGTGAAGTGCTGGCAAGACTCATAGCCTTGATATATCAACTCAGCTCTTCCCTGAAATACAACCATCTCTGGGGTAAAGCGTGATAAATATTCAACAGCACAGGGAAACACTACTCTGCAGATTTAAGACTCAATCTGGCAAACACTTACACGAGTATATTTTCTTCACACTGCTAAAGAAAAATACTTATACATATAAACGTATTCATAGGCACAAGATTGCAGAGTACGGGACCCAAGAGAGGAAAGAGAATGGAGGGGAAGGAGGAGAAAGCCTTCCCAGTGCACCCCAGGGGCTTCAGTGTGGATTGAAACTCTTGCAAAAACATAGAGAGGATACAAGTTGCTCAAACTGGCAGCAGCTGGAACCAAAACCATTCAGGAATGCTCTGCACCAGGAGTGGGGCTGTCAGCCCAGCACTGCTAATGTCCAGCGAACCCAGGAATGTGACTGAGCACTGCTGACAGCAAACCAGGCTGTTTAAACATCTGGCCATGAAGATGGAAGGGAACAGGCTGGAGTAAATGCCCTTTGCTGACATAAGTTGCAGGATCTATCTCAATCATGTGTCTGCCTCAGTTTCATCTCTGTCCCAAGATTTGGTAAAATTTTTTACATAATCCACAGCATCTGAAGCTCTTCAGAAAGCTCAGCTCATGCACATTTTCACAGATGAGATAATACTTCAGTTGTGTAATGGCAAGTCTTTGGACATCTGATCAAGTATATTTCCTACTTTTCCACAGGAAATTGTCATTTATTCACCAATCTTCCTTCATTTCAGCACTATTAAAAGAAGCCACTTTAAACACCTCTCTGGCACTGCTTCCCAGGGAAATGTTTCCCTATTTCATTCTTCATAAAGGTTTGCAATAAAGAGATACCTGTAAGCCATCCTTTCTAAAACTGTATTTTCCATTTAATAACTCATACAGAACCAGAATTACAGGAAATGTGTTAATGGATTCCTTTTTTTCATAGCCCAGGCTTAATTCAATCTCTTCAGTGCACAGAAATAGAGAATTTTTCATTCTCTCCTGTTTGGGTATGCAGCTTACTGAAGTATAAGATGGCCTCTTCAATCTGCAGAAACTCACTGACACAAAAAGATAGACCTATAATATTTGGTGATCACATATTAGATATGCACTGCAGAACTTGCTCAGGCAGTTATTCAACAATAACAGGCTGAAGTCATCTGAACCAGTCTGAAAAGACTGCTTATGTTTTATACTTATGAGCAGTGATGCCCTTTACTATTATATTAACAAGTTTATCTAAAATCGTAATGGCACAGCTGCAACAGTTCTCATTCATTATCTGGAGGGTTTATTTTTGGCATGTTGGTTGGGTTTGTTTTCTTTGGGGTTTTTTGTTCAATTTTAATGTGCAAAATTTGGGTTCCCATTTCTGTCTTAAGACTGGATTTTATCCATAAAGAGACATTTCCCATAGCTGAAGCTTTAAAGAAAGTAAATGTCAATTCAATTTGTCCTTTCAACCCACACCAACCAAGGAACAGTCATTTTTTTGCTAATGAAAGTCTCTTGGCCCTCTAGCAAACTAAGATTAAGAGACAACTGATATTTCCAAAGCTGCATGCAGGATTTGTGCATACAATTTCCATTTTGCTCTTGATGTATCTGGAGCTACAGACGTGAATAGGTAAAACCTACAGCAAACTGCAGCACAGCACATGCTTAGCTATGAGCACACCTTGTACTGAAACACATTTATTTGTAAGAATTTGTAAGGTCAAGCAAGCCCTGGTTCATTCTGTTGTAAACACCTTGCTACCAGCAAGGTGTTAAATTATTTTGGGTCTATGTCACATGCTCGGACCTTGAGAAATGCAGGGCTACTACTAAACAAAATTATTTCTGTTCCTAGGAAGAGAAATATATGGATGCTTTCTGTATTTCATGTGCAGTTATACTCAAACTCTCATCATATTTTGGTTGAAGTTCAAAACGAAACTACTACACCTATGCTCTCCTTTTGTGATTTTATTTTTTTTCATTTCTCATGTCTAAAGATCTTCTCCTGACAAACAACTCCCTAATAATTCCACTTACCATTTACATAGCTAGAGAAGATTTCTAGGGCAACTACCACCCCCATCTTTTTGGCTGTATAAAGAAAAAGAAACAATGAAATTTCAAGAGAGCAAAGACTTTGAAAAGGGCAAGGGAAGAAGGAGACCTCCAAAGCTTATACAACTTTCCCCTCACAATCTAATACATCTGGACAAGCCCAAACTGAATAAAACTTCTGAACTTTTAGCCACTTATGCACCAAGTGCATTGAAGGTCTTCTGTCTATATTTTAAAAAAAAAGTATAAGCCAAGTTTACCATTTTGAAAATGAATGTTCACTTCACTTTGGTTTTTATAACACTAAAAAATTGGGTTGTTGAGCATTTCCCCTAAAATTGCCTAAAAGTGTTTCTTCTGCCAACAGTCTGCAGATACGTTATAACCACTTTTCATTAGAGTGACAATACTTGCATTATCCAGTAAAATAATGGGGATATAGGAAAATCTAGCTCCTGAAAATGTTTTAAACTGGCTCAATAACTCATCAATTTCTTGGGGTTCAGCTTACCTTTATTTCTGTGAGTAATCACCTAAGACATTTGGGCCAATTTTTTGGGACTTCCTTTTGAAAAGAATGAATATTAAGAACTAATTGTGACTCCTTAGGATATAAATATTCACTTTTAGAATTAAAAGACATGAAAAATATGCCCCAAATTGTTTAAGATATATGTTATGCAATCTATTTAATAAAGGGAACATCATCTGCTTCTCATCAGTTTTGACTGAGAAATTACTTTGTTAGATGGAAAAGTCCCTTGTCAACACATTTTCAAATGAACAGAAATTCAGACATTTTTGTCCTTTTTGTTCCAGTTGATACAATAGCTTCATGGGATTAAATTAAATGCAAAATCTCCAAAGGTCACAAACTATTGGTCCAAGGTAGCCCAAATTAATCAATGCATAAACATCTCTCAAGAGATAAAGTACACCAAGTGATACCTAATATTCCTGAGCAGTTAAATTTCAGGACAGCCCGATGGGTAAGGGTATAAATTCTGTTGGGGTGTTAGAAACACTGGAGATACACATTTTCAAACACCCACATGCCAGAGGAGTGCAAAAACTATCCAGTGGCCTGTCACTCCCATCAAAGTCTTCAGCAGAACTATGGTACCACTGCAGCTTCTTGAGATTTTCTGCTGAGAAAAAAGTTTGGGGACAGTTTACATGTACCACCCAAAAAACTAAAGGAAAAAATCCTTTCTAGTATCCATACACATCAAAAGATACAAGTCACTAAACGAATTGCTATAGTAAAATCTGAGGGAAAAATGCCACAGATCACATAAATACCTTCAGTTCTGAGTGCAAATTCTAAACATTCATTGGTACAGCAATTATCCTGTATGGACTCTGTGCTTGGCCCCACATCCTCAAAAAGTTCACTGGAAGGTTGTGACCCTATTAAAGGCTGTTGGTGGACTGTGTTGGTGAGGCAGCACCATCCCTGCTGCTCATGGAGACATAAGGAGAGCAGCCAAGCTGCAATTAAGCAAGTCTGCCTTGTTTAATCCACAGCTGGAAGGATAAGGTATAGTAGGTAGTGTTTTATCTGTGTCAGGAGGACTTTGCTGGTTTCATACACTCTCATATGTGTTTTTATGTAAAGTGTTTCCTGTTAGACCAGTTTTTTTGAAAAGGATAGGTAGTGGCAAACAGTGAGGTGGATATGAGGCAATTATGTCTCAAACTAACAATAGGTTTTATCTTTGTATTTTCTGGGTAAATCATTTTCATCACACTAGGAAGGAATGCCATCATCTGCCAGCAGCACGCTTCTGAGGAACAGGGCTGCACTTAGACTTTTCTTTTTTTAATTTGTTTTATAATCCTTTTTTACAATCCCTTATTTTTCAGGTATTGCATTTATATAGTCAAGATTGCACCCACAGGGTGAATCTTCATATGCTTCCAACTCACTTCATGAACCTTTACCTCCTTCTACTGTTCCACATAAGAATTTAAACACCCACTGCTTTCACCTGGTACTTTTTTGTTAGCTGAAGAAGCAGAAAATATTCAACTTATGTAGGTTAAACTCCTACTCTTCAGATAAATCCATGTAAAGGATGGCCATATGGCATATACAGAAGAATACCTGTCCTGGTTTTGGCTGGGATAGTTAATTTTCTTGCTAGTAGCTGGTATGGGGCTGTGTTTTGGATTTGTGCTGGAAATGGTGTTGATAATCCAGGGAAGTTTTAGTTATGGCTGAGCAGGGATTACACAGAGCCAAGGCCTTTTCTACTCCTCACCCCCCCAGCAAGGGGGCTGAGGGGCACAGGATGTTGGGAAGGGACAGAGCCAGAACAGCTGATCCCAAGACCCAATGGATATCCCAGACCACATGGAATCACGCTGAGCTCATAATCTTGGGGAAGAATTGGCTGGGGTGGCTGCTTAGGGTCTGGCTGGGCATGGATCAGTGGGTGGTGAACAATTGCCCTGTGCATCACTTGCTTTGTACATTCCAATCCCTTTGTCATTGTCATTATTATCGTTGTTGTTGTAATCATTGTTATTATTATTTTCCCTTCCTTTTGCATCCTATTAAACCTATTAAATTTTTAACTCAACCCACAAATTTTACTTTATTTTGTCCCCCAGCTGTCTCCCCCATCCCCCTGTAGTGGGGGCAGGTGAGTGAGAGGCTGTGGTGTTTTGCTGCCTGTAGGTAGCAAACACCTTGACAGTACCATAGCTTCTCATTTCACATCACTGTATCCTTTGCTGGAAATTCTGTCAGAGTAACATTTCATGACTGCTTTCCATGTCTAGCTCACGTCTGCAAGTATTCTGAATCCTACTACTCTCTTCACTTACGGTACTTCCATCCAAAAAAATCACAATAGCCATAAACAAAAATCTTAATTACGTTTCTAAGGAACAAGATGATGTGTCACATAAAATCTCAGCATTAAAATTCAGCCTCTTACCTGAGCTTCCATCAGTTTCTTTGTTTCCTGACAGACGCAAAATGAAAAAGTTCATAATTGTAGTGTAATTGGATTTCGTAGGAGGGAGAGTTTGCACCTTACCTATTTACTTCAAAGAATGAGTCTGGAAAGATTTTTATCCAGGTATAGTTCAGATGCACAAGAGGATAATACAAAGGAGTGCTGAAGGGCACTATCCCCTCAAGTGCCTCCTTTTAAGGGAGGAAGGGATACAAACTTGTCACTGGTGACTGCTTTCCAGAGATGGGGAATGATCTTGGTCATTGATTGTGACAGAAGCACAGTAATCCCGAAACCAGTTGATGCAGCAACTCTTTGGCCTCATGAGGCTATGACCCAGCCCCAGTACTACTTCCTTCTGCCTCAGGATGGAACAAAAAACAGCATCAAACACACACATCTTACGGAAAATGTCCTGAAAATCATCAAACATAAAGAAATCAAAAAATATAGAAGTCCAAGTTTACCATTTTGTTACTCATCTCAGGTTCACTCTTATGTCTTTCTATACAGCAGCCTAGACGGCCAGAATTAATTAACTATAAATTTCTGTTCTGGAACTTAATATGGTAATTCAGTTTTAGCTGATCCTATGTAAAATCTATGGGATTGATGAGTATACTTGCATCATACCCACTCTCCACTCCTATTTATTCTCAAAAATTCATTTACACATTAAAAAGCCTTTTCTTTGTGCCTTTACCACTTCTGTGTCATGGTATAATAGCCTATTTCTTGTCCTGCAATTGATTACACTACAGAGTAAGGAGAGAAAGATGAAAGCCTCTGATAATGGGAATACTTCTCTAAAATCCTGTTGATAGGAAGTCCATAATCTAAACACTAGATAGTCTCATTTCCTAGCAAAAGCTGGATTCATTCTTATATTATCGTAAGAGCAAAAATATCACATGAAGGGGACCAGTAGTCTAATTAAATGAATATATAAAAAATTTCTGATTTTGACAGGTAAGAGGTAGCTATCATTCTTTTCAGCACTTTGTGAATTAAGTTTCTGTCCCTCATTATCCCAAAAGATTATTATTGCTCTGTTTCTTGTGAGTGTAGTGAGCTAGAACAGCAGAGATAATAGGTTATTATAGAAAAATTTGGCTTTGACATTTCTATGATAAATTTGAAGTCAATTAGAGGGAAAATACTCCATTAGATAAAGTGAGTGTACCAATTACTGCAGTGAAGAGTTATTGCTAATGGTATAATTGAAATTTATAGAGTGGTGGTCCCAGCACTGTAGAATTAGATTGCATAAATTATGGCAATAGCAGGCATGTAAACATTTTTGTTCCTAGTCATCTACAGGCTGAGGATGGAGAGGATTATTTATTAGGATTTTTTGTTAGGATTCCATCTTGATGTTAAAAATCCACTTCGGAGTGACCGGGAAAGAACTGATGTGAGACACTCAGCTTTTTCCATAAGTTCTAGCAAAAGGAAAGAAATAGCCCTTTGTGGTAAAACTAGTGTGCATTTTCATGGAAATTAAATACATGTATAAGGAATAGTTAAGAGAAAGTAAAATTAAAGTTTTTCACATGTAGGATTAAGCAAATATATAACTTAAATATGAACACCATGTAACAGGGGAAACTTAGAAAAATATTTGCACAAATTTAGGTATAGAGATGGCAAAAGGGGAGGCTTTCTGCCTTAGATATTGGACTGTAAAATAGCACCATGAAGAAACTACATGAAATTCAATTTATAACCGTTCAAAACTAGATGGAGAGATATGCTGGAAGATAAATATTAGAGAAAATCATGTCAGACTAGATCAAAAGGACAGGTTAGTTTTTGATTAAAAACTTGCCAGTCATGCTTTTAAAAATTCTGCATTTTCTAAAAGCTTTAAGACAAGCATAAAAGTTGGAGAAACAGTACGAGTAGTGAATACATTGAAACCACTACTTGTGATATGCTATTTTTCTGTTTGTTTCCTCATGTTCATATCCAACTGTTTCCTCCTACCTCACCTCCTCTCACGCTGACAAGGACCCAGCATGAGGCTGCAGCTCTGCCTGGGTACATCAAAGGTTGGTGACAGAGGCAGTGGCTGCTCAGCTGGGAGCCAGATCCTTGCTGGATGCTGCTGCCTGACCCCACAGAATTCCACACTTCTCCTGCCAACACAAAAGGCAGGTCCAGGGTTTTCAGCAGCACCCAGCAAACCCTCAGTGCAAAGGGAAAAAGGAGCTCTGTACTCACCACCCCGAAGTTCTGCAGGCTCAGCCCTGATGCAGCTGTGGAGCAAAAGCTAAAAGAGGATCCAGTGTCCATCCCATGCAGTGCTGAGGCAAGGCACAGCTATGGGAAATGAGAAATACCAGCATGAGGCCTGAGAAGTGCACACGGTGCATATTTTAAATGCCATTGTCACCACGCCAGCCTACGAGAGCTGTATTTCAATACAAAGGGGACCCACATCTCAAATATGCTGATCATCTCCACTGATTTGGGTGGAATTAGTACCTTGGTGAGGGCCTGGCACAGGTTGCACACAGACGTGGTGGATGCCCCATCTCTGGAACTGTTCAAGGCCAGGCTGTATGGGGCTTGGAGCAGCCTGGTCTGGTGGGATGTGTCCCTGCCCATGGCAGGGGTTTGGGATGAGATGGCCTTTAAGGTCCCTTCCAGAACAAACCATTCTGTAGTTCTATGATTCTATGAATCTGAATATTCTTCTTGCCCAAAAAGTGAATTCATTATGTGCCAAAATAGGAGTCAAGGCTTAAACTGAATCTAACTCAAGACCCTTGGCTTCAAACACTTTGGTTATGGTGTACTAACCTGAAAACCTTTGGTGCACACGCAGAGTTGGATCTGTAACACCTGTGCTCGGCTCTGGTGAGATCTAAAGGAGGCTGCTCTGCTTTCACCCACTCCATAGGAGAAACAGACAGACACAGGTTTACTCTCGGATGTTATTCCTCAGGTAAACAAGATGCCCCTCCAGCAGCAGAACCCATAAACCTAGTTCCCTATAGATTTGGGTCTTTTCTCCTCTGACCCCACACTCCCTGTCAGCAGCACCATTGTTCCCCTTTCCTTCCCCTCACTCCTCCTTTGCCCCAGGGTTGAACTCTGCAGGTGAGCAGCAATCTCTGCCGAAGCCAGGCTGGAGGCGAACACACTTCCCAGCAAACAGCTCCCACAGGACAAGTGCGCAGTGCCAGAGTTCAGCCTGCCTTTTCCCTGGGGACTAATCTGGGTCTCTCCTTCTCAATCTGATTACAATCTTTTTTGTAAAAAATAGGATAGTGGGAACGTAATTTACTTTCTATTTCAAATGTTGCCAGCTGGTAACTGGAGAGGAAAAAGACCCATCACATATTGTTTCTTTCAGAAAGTAGAAGACAAATAAATTTGAGACACTATTTTTCACTAATGTAGCTAAAATAAAATAGCAGATATCTATTATGGGAGCAAAAATATGTGCTGAAGATAAGGTTGCTTTGTTGCTTCCATAATGAACTTTTTTTCCTGAGCTGTCATCACTTCTTCACTGAAATTTTGCTGCCTATTGAGTTTTCTGCAGTTGGAAATAAGGGAAGCAATAGTCCCTGCGCTACTTACTGCAGAGTAAGGGATGAGACAGCAGCCTAAATAATTTCTGGCTGGCCTGCTAATTTCTTCTTCACTTATCCCACTTATAGGACTCCATCTCACCCCTGCAGCTACTGCAGCCCAAATACTAGCTTAGACCTCATTGACATTTCTTCTCCGTTTTCAAAAGCCAACTCTACACACTTTCAGATACAAAATATTACCAGTTATTTAGCTCCACACACAAAACCCGTTCCTTCCAAAATGCTCTCTCACAAATCCTGCAGTTATCCTTCTCAATCCAGTTTCTATTCAATTCAGCATTTTTCCAATTTCTCTTCTGTGAGCTTCACTTCCCACTCCCATTCCACCAAGCACAATGAGACATGTACAGTGCTGCTCTCCATACCCTTCCAGCCTAGGTGACCAATTCACACATCCCTGAGGAAAAGTAATTCCTTCCTACCTACAGTCCTTATCTCTGCACCCTTGGCCAGGGGCACAAGTGTTAGAGAAAACAATCATGAACATCATCCATGAATATTTCCTTATGCACCACCAACGGCTACGTATAAGGGACGGAAACTTCCAAAGAACTGCTCTGACACGATTGTGCTGTGTTACCTGCTATGCCAGCTGGTCTATTATTGAGGGACATTTTTCCTGCCTGCTCCCTTCAGCAGAAGTCTGCAGTCATTAAGGCATTAGTGCAAAGCATGCACATATGCACACGGAGCTGTGCTGCTACCTCTGGGTTATGTTTAATGAATGAAGCGTGGCTGAAGTGCCCTGGGACTCAGCCTATCCAAATTGCTCGTTCTGAGGATGCCAGTCTGAGCTTCAGCCTCTTATGTTTAATGTTATACAAGGGACTACTTGCAGAAATAGAACGGTGATTGCCTCTTAATTTTGACTTATTTTCCTTTCCTGTACAACATTGCCATTTGAGAATGCCAGTGTGGTTCACCCCTTCATTTCCCTCCACTTAACTCACAACATTGAAACTAAAATTTCACCAGGTTAAAATTCTTGTAATGCACTGGGCTTTATTTGCCTTTTTGTTCTTTATTTTAAAAGCTCTGTGCTTCTTGATGAAATTCAGCTTGTGAGCAGGAGGATGCTCAAAGGACGGGCAGAGATTTAAACCTCCAAGGCTGGAGTTTTATTTATGCTAAAAATTTGCTGACTCCATTTGGTTTTTTAGCCAACTCTGATCTAGTTCAGTTCACTCCTCCTAGGCCTCCTGCCAAAGCAGAACTTGCTTTTGTTTAGCATGCTTAGCGTATTTTTATTATCACGTTGATGCTCTATCCTTAGCCCTACTGGGGAGCTTTATTTCAGTTCCAGTTTATTATTTCCTATGATCTTCTCAAAGCAGAATTCAGTTATTTCTTTGCTTAGCTATCTAGGGTAGCAAAATGAAAGAACAATTTGCTATTTCACTGCTCCATCACTCTTCCTACAGCAGGTGAATAACTGGATTCAAGTTCAAAACAACTGCACATTTGACAATTTATTGATGAATGCTTTGGTGGACCAGCAAAGAGATTTTTTGGCTACAAGCCTACCTTAGCAGCTGACACGAGGACTAAAGCCCCAATTCTCTTTGCTGTAAACCACCAAAAACAACAAAAGTAAAAGCAGAAGATCAGCATGGAAAGTGACACCTGAATCAAGTTCTTTTCATGACAGTAAAATGAGAATAAACCTGTCTGCCCCATTTTATCTCAGTCCAAACGAACAGTGTTAAAATGTAACCATTTTTTTTAAGCACATAAGTTTTCTAGGCAGCATCCCTTCCATTTCTCTTTTCCTTCCCCAAATATCAATTCTAAACAGCGTTGTCAGGTGTATACATGTGGCAGGACATCTAACCCCCCCCCCCCCAACACTTGACAACAGGG